>JAPDSC010071481.1:0-11678 GCA_026290005.1 Latrodectus geometricus
GTTGTTTTATTGTATTTTATAAATAACTTAGATTTCTGTCATATTTAAAATTATTCTAAATAAAAATATTCAAGCATATTTAAATACTTTTTGGTAAATTTCCAAACTGTATCGAAGAATGTTTTTTTCCTTTATATTCTATGGTTATTAATCTTGTTAATTCATTCTGCGCTATTGTCATTGAATAGTAATTCAAGGACTGCAATACACCAGTTTGAACTCAATGTGCTCACTCCTCATAGTATAATCAAGTTAGCAAGATATTTCCTATAGTATCACCAATAACCAATAATAACTAAAAAAATATAGTTACAAAATTATGTACTTGTTTGGAAAGATAAAAACCATTAATGTTTTCCCATTTTTTTAAAAGATCTTATGCAGATTGAAAAAAAAATTTAAAATGTGGGGTATTTTAGTTTTGTCATATATCTTATAAAAATGGTTTCACTGACAAAGTTTATTCAATAAGACTTCAATTACATCTAAATAATCAAATTATCAATGTAATCTTATTTTACAAAACATTGCAAAAGGTTTTGAAACTACTAGTGTAAAGAGTTGCTTTGATATAATTTTTCTTAATAAATAATTCATTATAACGTTTAGAAAGAAACTTTTCATACATTAGAAATTTCATGATATTTTTTGTATACAATTTTTTTTAAAATTCTGACATTTAATTATTTTACTTGAAGATCGTCAACAGGGAAGCATGATTTTAATTACATATGAGCAAAGGATATTTTCATATTCATTGGGAATTCGAGATAATAAATTTTTTTAACTTATTACAAAATTTTAAAGTTTTGCACAAATATTAGTATATAAAATATTTCATACGATTGTAAATATTTAAAGAAAAGGGTAATAGTTATCAACATTGAAGAACAACATGGAAAGCAATACCATTCATTAGTTTAAAAATTTTTAAAATCCATTCTAAAAATCAAGTCTTTAATATAGAAAGCATTTTTTTACACCAAAATTTTTAATATAACAAACGTATCAATCTATTTATCCTTATGCAATATACAATTTTGATTTCCTAATTAATTATTGATTGTTCATGGGGAATCACAAATCTCACGAAGGCACATCCTAAAGTTGATTTCTTAGAATTTCATATTTTATAGTTATTAATAAAATTATCATATAATAGTTAATAAGAATTATGTAATTATAATTTATTAAAAATTTAACATCTAAATATTAGTTTCTAGACCAGTGTATGATTTATTAAACAAAATTCCTTGGAAATTATATTATTAAAATGTTTACAAATATTAGATTACTGTTTAATATTTTGACAACCATAAAATGTATTTGTTTACTTGGTTTAACAATTATTTCTGGATTTATTAATAAAGAATAAAAAAATTCACTATAACACTTAATTAATTTCAATAAAACACTCAGAAATTAATAATTTCTTACATAACATGAACTCAAATGGTAAAAGATAATTTCTCCAATGGAAATCAGTTGGTATATTCAATGAGTTGTTAGTTAACAAAAACATCCCAGAGCTAACAAGGTAGGTATTTCAATCAAGTGAGTTTTGATTTGATTTTTTTTTTCCTCACGGGTTAATTTTTCGGAAGAAGGCTAATTTGTCATGGTTTTGCATCACAAATTAGCCTTCGTGGGAAAACGCTTCATGTGTAGTTTATAGTTTCAATGGATTCCAAACATCTACTAATGTGAAAACCTGCGACAAATATCACAATTTATTTATTGTTGAACTGAACTAGTCTAGACATTTAATTTATTACATGTTTGATACCCCCAACTAGACACTTTATTTATTACATCTCATAAAATTTCCTATATTTCATGATTTAAGATAATTTATTAGGAAAACATGTAATTTTTCTTACAGTATTTCCCACATGCTTGATATTTCTATACTATTCTCACTACCTTCAAAAATTCAAGGTATCTAAAGATAAAAAAATAATTAAAGCACACATTAAAGAATTTTCCAATTTGATTTTAAGTGACAAAAAATTACTCGCGGAATGCTTCACAAAATTGTGCAATACCAGAACAAAAATTTCTACCTAAAGAAGAAACTCTTCTTTTAAGAACTTTTTAAGCAAATTAGTCGAGTAAATATTAGAACTTAATATTCTGAATTAAATTATTAAAATGAATATTGATGTTGCGTAGGCCAGAATTTGTTGAACACCCTTTTAATATCTACATTGCAGTTTGTGTTTGTAGCTCAATGAAAATTTTGGCATATTAAGGTTAATTAAAACCAGACCTTCTTGCAGTTCGAAGAGGACTCTTAACTATCAACCTTTTCGCGCCTAACGGGACACATACGTTCCAAGCAAATTTCAAAAAATCTTTTGGGACAGAAACGCTTCTCTGTGTAATGAGAGACTTTCCCACCAGTCCTGCCAAAGTTTTTTAAAGTATTTTCATTCATCCTGAAATTAGATGGCACAACCATAAATAATGCTATTCCTGCGTTTTTGAAGTGTTGTAGCAGCAATTCCATTATTCATACCCCTGACAAGCCCACACATTATGGAGCCACACACGGAAATTATATCGACCTCCTAATTACCAAAACCATCTCAGCCCCTATCGAACATATTACTTTTGAGGACTTATCCTCAGATCACTTCCCCGTTATTGCTTATTATAACAATAAACAAAAACATTTAACGCTAAAAAACTCCGTTAATTGGTTTAAATTTAGACACCTTGTTAATGAACTTATACCCAACAACTTATTTCTCAAAACCAATAGTACTGCAGAAATTGACTCCAAAGTTAATAAATTAACAGCTTCTATTCAAGAAGCACTTAAGCTTTCCTCTACCCAAAAAGAAATAATAGCGGAGATCAACCTGCCGGACTCGATCATCCAGCCTGGGATGAACACCTTGCCAAGCTTAACCTTGAGGACAGGTCACTGTGGAATGCAGTAAATAGGAGGAAATTCAATAGAAAACAATTTCCACCAATTAATAATGGCAATTCGTACTTGGCATCTGATGAATCTAAAGCCGAAGCTATAGTAGATAGCCTCATGAATCAGTTCAAGCTTAATGATCATAATAACACCCCCCCCCCAACAAATCGAAATCTTTAATTTTGTTAACAACTACCTTTTTGTTGATAGACAACCCCCTACGAATATAAATGAAACAAAAGCTTCTGAGGTAGAAGAGATCATTAATAGTCTGAACCCTAGAAAAAGTCCCGGAAATGATAATATTAGCAATAAAATTATCAAATAACTCCCAATTACAGCTATCTGCCTCCTCACGGAGATAATTAATAGTATTATCCAATTAGGTCACTTCCCCCCCCCCCAAGTGGAAGGAAGCAGTTATTATCCCAATCAAAAAGCCCGACATACCCCCTCATTACCTACTAGTTATAGGCCGATTTCGCTCTTACCATCTCTAGCAAAGATCACAGAGAAAGTTGTTCTAGAAAAACTTAGCGAATTCGAAACTGAAAATAAAGTAATTATCCCGCATCAATTTGGCTTTAGAAAGAAGTTATCAACAACTCACCAGCTCTTGCGGGTGACGGAAAAAAGTGCGGAAAGGTTTAAAAACAAAAACTCCACTGGGGCCCTGTTTCTGGACATTGAAAAAGCCTTCGATCGAGTCTGGCATGAGGGACTACTCTTTAAATTAATACTGTATGGACGCCCTACGTACTTGGTTAAACTAATTAAAAATTATCTACAAAATAGAACATATCAAGTCAAAATCAAAAACTCTCTCTCCAGAAATATTGAGGCAGGAGTCCCACAGGGCTCGCTCCTAGGACCCCTGTTGTTCAACTTTTACATTAATGACTTTCCACAATATCATCAATCAATGCTGTGTCTCTTCGCGGATGACACAGCTATTCTTACCACTCACAAAAGCTAGGACACTATTCACAAAAACCTCACTACCCACATCAAGAAAATCGAGAAATGGCTATTAAAGTGGAAAATTAAAATTAATACTACCAAATGTAAGACAGTAAGGTTCACAAAAACCATCAAAAAACGCAATAAAATAAAATTTTTTAATGAAGAATTAAACTGGAGCGACGATGTAGAGTATCTTGGGGTCACTCTCAATAAAAGATTAAATTGGAAAAAACATGTTAACAAAATTATACAGAAATACATGAGAGCTGCTAAAGTGCTGTTTCCATTCTTAGCCAGAAATTCCAAACTCTCTATTAAGAACAAAATTACGGTCTATAAGGCCTACTTAAGACCTATTCTCACTTAGCCTCGTCGGTCTAGGGAGGCACTCCGAACTCAACGTTTAAGAAGCTTGAAGCCAAGCAAAGCAGCTTACTTAGGGTGATCTCCAATTCCCAATATTATTTCAGAAACAAGGACATCAGGAAAGCATTGGGAATGACCACATTACTCAACTTCATCAGGCATTTAGCTATAAAATTTTACAATAATATTTACAAAATCAATAATGACGCTAGTCGAAATATTCCTAATTACAATATTTATAAACGTAAAAATTTCAAAAGACCCAGAGCGGTCCTTAGATTCAGTCCGACTATTGACTAAATTTTTCTTTTCTTTTCCTATCATGCAATCACAGTAGTAACCTTGGGAGTACTTACTGCCCTTCAATATATTCGCTTACTCTTATGTAATTGTTTATTTTTCCTCCTAAATGTGTAAATAAAAATAAAAACTCAGTTAAACAAACGTAAGTTTTTACGTTGGTTTAACTGATTATGTAACAATGTAAATAATGAGGTAATATTTGTGTAACAAGTTAAAATGTATTAATTATGTAATTTTGTAAACTGTGACTGATCTTAATCTTTTGTATTTAAATAGGGTTTCGGCCCTAAATTTGTAAATATCACCAACTGTAAATATATTGAATCTCTTATAACTTCTTCTGTAACAATGGGGTTTTTTTCCCCCCTGCAGTTGTAAATAGGTGTATTAACCAAGATTTATTGAATTGTTTCGTAACCAAGACTATTTGCGTTTGGAAAATCTGTAAACTGTTATTTGTCAACTGTAATTTGTATCCTCTTGCCTTGCAAGACTTTGTAAACTTTGTTTTTGATCAATAAAATACTCGGGAAACTTGGGGGGTGGGGCCAAGCTCCGTGTTAGGCTAAAGCGAAACCAAAACCATGCTGACTCTAGACAGACCACTATGTTCAACTTCTCCATTTTCTGTCAAATAACTTATTAGGCCAATCAATTTATTAGGATAGAGGCGAATGGCTTCATTAGCTAGTGACCTCGCAGAGAAAATAATAGACCATATCCATAAATAATGCTATTCCCGCGTTTTTGAAGTGTTGTAGCAGCTCATTCCATACCGTACAAAAGTAAATAACTTATTTTTGGAAAACAGATGATGCTAAGTAATTACCACGAAGCTAAACAGGAAAAAGTAAATCGTACCATGAAAGATGGAAACAAGAAATAATTTGAGTGCCCTGTGGCAATCGAATTCTACAACAAAATCATGGTAGGTGTAGACCTTGCAGACCAAATGGCAAATATGTTTATGAATTAGATAGAAAATCTTATAAGTGGTGGAAAAAAGTGTTTTTTTCGCCTATTGATGAGCGCAGTGGTCAACTCATGGAGTGCGTACTGCGAACTCAAACATCGAAAAATCCCACTTCTTGATTTCATTGTACCTCTTGCAGAAGCCTTGATGACGTCTGGAAAGTTCAACGTCGTAGAGGAACTGGACGCCCTTCCAAAGCATCACTAAGTTTACTCAATGTTGGTGACCATCTGCCAGTAACAACAAACACTCGACAGCGGTGCTGTAAATGTGCACAACAAAAAAAGGAATTGGACACTAAAACAATGTGCACAATGTGTAATGTCCCATTGTGCATTGATTGTTTCAAACCATAATGTTCATAATTAAATTTTTTTGACTAGAAATTCATTAGTTTTCTTTACAAAATTACTCATTGAAGACTACTAGGACACATATGTCTCACTAGTCAGGACTGAAGGGACACATATGTCCAGGTCCTAAATCAGTGTTTAAAATTTTCCTAAAAACATAACATCTTACTTTTAGGATTCTAGTGTGCTCTACTCATGGTTTATGCATCCAAAATTGTTGTTTTTAAAAAAACTCGTCACGAAATTGTTAAAAACATACAAAACCTATGGTGGGATTTGAAAACAGTTGAACGGAAGGCAAGTAAGCTTAGTATTCAGCTGCCAACTAGGCAAATCCACCATGTAAATTAACTTCAGAAGAGATTTTATGAGGCAAGTTCGAAAAAAGGAAATGCTGTATCAAAATTCAGATTTTAATTAATTTTTTTTCAACCCTAACACTAAATACATAAAGAAAATATGACTTTTTAATTATTTTGAGTTGTGTACATAAGCGTAACTAAACTGATGGCTGATGTAGCATCAGAAATAACACTTGCACAATCTGAGGTTTACAATTAGGAATTTCTCACTTTGTAGAAGACTGCGATTTTAAGTTGCGAATAATAGATCCGGAGTCACTTATGACAGTCAAGGGAAATGAGCCGATGGATACTTTAATAGAGTTGATGAAGTTGCTACAAAAATGATGTGCAGAATCCAGAATGTAGCTGAATGCTCTTTGACATCTCGAAGTCAAACTGATATGGAATGTCATCGTGTTTCTGAAAATCTTGTGGAATGCTCACGAATGTTTTATGATATTTTAAAAATTCAAAGGAAATACTGGGTGAAAAATTATACACCGGACAGTTCTAAACAACAGAAAAATGTTAGAGGATGTCCTGGAATTTATTAAGAAAATTAAATTATCTTTGTCATGGGGATAAAATTTTATTACTTCATAGGAAATACCATCAGGAAATCTCGGAAGATTTACTATGATTTCCATATGCAATTGTCATTATTGATTTGGAAATTCATTAGCCGGAATCAAGGTAATGTAAGGAACAATGTATACGATACAAATTTTAGTGAAAAAATGTTAGAACTTCATAAATAAAAGCAAATGTTTTAAAATAAATAGTAATAAGTAGAAGGTTAAATTTTTCAGTCTTAATACTAATTTAGCCATATTTCGAGTGATTGCGATTAGTAAATCAGAATAGAAAATGTAAATTAGTTTGGTAGATAATTGATATAGACAAAGTGAAACAAATTCATAAATAAAATCAACGATTGTTTCAAAAAATTTATTTTCCTTACTTGCTTCTTAAATATTTCAAATGATAGGAAGACTTTACATTTAAGATTATAATCTGGATTTACAATTTGCAAACAGCTTTTACACAATTTTATTGTATTGTATTGTAAAGAAAAGATAATTTAATAATTTAAACGATTTTTTAAAATCTGTTTCTTTTTTATCACAAATTGATGATTAACATATTGATTAATTAAAAATAAACAAAATAAGGAATAGATTGCATGAAAATCTCCCTTCAATTTCAAAAGTAAAATATTGAATTCTGGAATATCAGAGCGTGAAGAGTTCCTTAGTGGAATGCTATATCACTAATTTTACATTGCGTGATAATTTATTTTTAGGTCACGCGTTTTGCATCAATTATGTCTTAAAATATTTACAAATGTGTGTAATCAGAAATTCGGAATGGTTGATAGCTTTAAAGTTATTATAGTACCTATAAATAAACTTACGATAAGTTTAATTTAATTACGAACTGTTCAGTACCTATGAGTTGATAAAAACGAAATACTGTATTAAAACCCAATTTTTTACTGCCAAATTAAATTTTTCTGTTGTGTTGAAAAATCTGCCGCCATTTATTCTTACTAATATTATATTCCAGATGATGAAAAAAAATGACTATGTTATACTATTGGGGATGTTATTCTTAAATTTATTATTTTAGGTGTTAAAAAAAAATGTTATTCAGGAAAAGCATCCAATAATTTTTAATCCAATGTAATGGGAAATCTGTTACTAATATAGGTCCTCTTTTCTAACTGGTTCAGAAATACAATACTATATACCTAAAGCATCTAATACACAACTAACCTAGTTCTCTATAATTGCATTTCTTAATGAACGTAAAATAATCCGGATCTAGAATAGATTAATCAGTTTCTTATTAATACAACTGAAATACTAATAAAACTATTATATACTATTGGTTTAAATCTATATAATTATTATACATAACCTATGTAAATAACCAAGATTTCCTTAATATAGCATTGAATTATCAGCGTCTTGATAATCGAAATATCACTATAAAATAATTTTTTAAAAATATTTATATAGGCCTAGATTTCATTTTTAGCAACAGTTTTCTGTCTTTCATTGGATTATCATTCTTACACACAAACATATATTCGCTATGTATGTCTATGATGGGTGTGTGTGTGTGTGTGACTTAACATAATAATATAGGGGACATTTTCTATCAGCGTTTTTATTTTTTAAATTTATTAATCATGTAAAAGCTTATTAATCATGTAAAAAGTTCATTTACAAAATTAATAAACTTAAAAATACAACTTAATGCACTCATGAGCTGGAGAGTAAAAAAATTAGTTCACTAAATTGAATTCAAACCCTGCTTTCAGTACTTTGTAGTAAAGAAATAGAAATTTACCCTATAAAATATAAAACAGCGAAAACATTACTTGCTGATACTCCAGGAGTATATCCACTATGTATAAATACCTGATGGACGTGAACTGTTTGAGAACACTTACCTATTCAAAACAATACTATTGATAATTTGCAGGCAGTACAAAAACATCAAAACTTACCTCCATAAAACACAATACTATAAACAATGTTTACCTTATATCTTAATGACACTCTACGATAATACTCTATACATAAATACCTGGTGCCAGCTTACTTGCCTTTATTTCTTTACAATATTTATGAAAGCATAGTTTGGTCTTAAAACTTCAGAAACAGATATTCGTTGAAAAAAAAATTATTTTGTTAAAGAAATCTGTTTTGCGAGTGTATTCTCTCTCCAGCCATGAGATACTTCAAGAAATAAAATTTTTTGATATTATAAAGAGGATGCTTCTGCTTACGAAATAAGTTTTTCAGCAACAAAAACCATGAAAAATAGTCATATTGCTTAAAATTAACTTAGAAAATACTTTAGTAGATGTATAATGACATTCAAATTGAAAAATAAAATAGATTAAGAAAAATCAATCACTTTTTTCCCACTTGGCGATAAAATGAATTAATCATATTAAGAAAAATTTGTGTGTATACATGTGTGTGTGAGAGAAAGAGGAAGGTATGAAAAGATTTCTTGGGGTTAAGGAAATTTTTTTTCCTCATTGCAAATGCTTTCTTTTTTATTTAATATCACATTATTTGAAATTTTCATTTAAAACAGCTCTTTCTATCCCAGTAAAAATTTCCAGTCATTCTAGAGAGTTAAATATTCACAAAAAATGAAAATGCAGCCAAATACATTAAAATTCACACACATCATTTTTCATTCAAATATTTTAAGCAGGATGACTATAAATTTGAAATATGTAATCTGGATGCAGTAAAAATACCAATGTTACAAAAATCTGCAGTAGTTTCAGTTATTTGTAGAAACAACGAATACATTTATTAGTGTTTATATTATATAAGACTTTGATGAAAAAAAAAAATACTGATTGAAGAAAATATTTTTCAAGTATTATCACATGAAAATTAGGAGCTCACACAATTTTTGGTTTTTCAAGTCACTTTCTTTCACATGTCGATGTTTTAGGACATAAAATACAATTATCTTTCTTTTACGGATAAGCAATCTTACACTGATATAAACATGAAGTCAATGTAAAGCATTGCATAGGCATAGTTTGCTTCAATCAAATTGAAAATAACAATTGTTAGGGGGTGGGAAACTATGAAAAGTAAAAAAAATTACAATATTTTTAATAAAAAAAATATTTTTACTTTTTTGAATATTTGATTATTTTTAGTATAACAAGGAAAAATTATTTTTATTTGAACCTAAAATCAACTTAATACTTGCACATAAATTACATTTGTTCTTTCTCATCAACCAAGATTAATATTTTTCTTTCAATTTTTATTAAAAGCTAATAAAACAAATTTTTTTTTTTAAATTATCGGTTCAATATTTTAAAAGCTTGTACTTTAGTATCATTCATGTTGTCAGCAAACGATAATTTTACAGGAAGCAAGTAACCTTAAATGAAACAGCAGTGGGGTTGCTATAATGTACACACTGGAAAACTATAAATTTTACTTTTAATCTTAATCTACTTTTATCATTTGAAGCATTTAACAAAAAATATGGAAGAAAAATGATTTTTTTAAACAATCATTCATTCAATTTAATAATTCTTTTCACTTTGTATACCACAATTATCGATTAAATTAATGTACATTTCCTATTCTGATTTCCAGTTGACAAGTCTTTTTTCAGCTAGAAATGCGGATAAATTAGAATTAGGATTGAGAATATTTAACGTTCTTACTAACTACCATTCATTTTAAGACATTCGCTTTTAGTTATGAAGTTTTAACATTTTTTCACTGAAATTTATAGCGTATACCTTGTTTCATAATTTACCTTGATTCGGATAATGAATTTCCTAATCAATAATGACAATCAGAATCTGGAAAGCATAGAAGTAAATCTTCCGTGATTTCCAGATGCCATTTCCTATGAAGCTATAAAGCATATCCCTACGACAAGGATAATTTAATTTTCCTAGTAAATTCCAGGACATCCTCTAACATTTTTTTGATGTACAAAACTATCCGGTGTGTAATTGAAGACTATTAACCCAGTATTCCCTTTGAATATTCAAAATATAATAGAACATTCTTTAGCATCCCACAAGCTTTTCAGAAACACAAAGACATTCTAGATCAGTTTGACCTTCCAGATGTCTAAGAGCATTCAGCAAGATTCTGGATTTTACACTAGCAACTTCATCGACTCTATGAAAGTGCCCTTTGGCCCATTTCTTTCGACTGTCACAAGTACCTACAGACCTACTATTGGCAACCTAAAATCGAAACCTTCTACGAAATGCCGAATTCTTAATTGTAAACCCAAGATTGGGCAGGTGCTACTTTACATCAGCCATCAATTGAGTTACGCTTATATACACTACTCAAAATAATTAAAGGATATTAGAATGTTAGATGATTTTGCATGCGCAGAATAAAATGCTTGATCGATACATTGACATTTGTAAAAGGCTATATGAGATAGAAATGTTTGTTTGGCAGAAAAAAATTTGTTTTATAGGTTTCAAAAAAGAAAGGGCAATTTGTGCATATCAACAAGATCCATTCCTCAACATAGCTCAATGTATTGATGAATAAAGTAATTGCTTCAATTATTTTGGAAAACACGGAACCATATGAATTTTGTCATAAGTATACTTCACTTTTTATTTTATTCACATTTATCGTATTAATGTGACTCTTCATTTTAATAGGTGTACTTATTACTGCTGAGGTACTTTTAATTGAAATGTTTGGTGAAAAGTCCAGATTCTTCACAAAATATTACTTTTTTTGTGAATTTTAGTTATTGGTATTTAAGAAAACTTATTTTGTGCTGTTACAAATAAGACATGTGATTAAAAAAACTTTTCAAAAAATTGTTGTACATTTTTTAATACTACATCTTTATTTTTGCTAAAACTTAATACTTTTTTTATCCAATGGCTATGTTCGGCATCTCTG
>JAPDSC010071491.1:0-10123 GCA_026290005.1 Latrodectus geometricus
TAACACGTGTTTCTGTTATTTTCCTCTTTTATTTCTATTTAGTACTATGCTAATGATCTAACTTTGGATGATGATGGAAATTTTTAGCATATTGTTTTTTGCTACATTTATACTATAAATATATACTAAGAGTTTTTTAACCATTTTTCATTTAATTTTGAACATGAATTATATTTACTTGATTTATTTCACCAATAAAGAAAAAATCATGCAAAGAAGGGTTAATCATTTGAAGATAATCATTTTTCTTACAATTAAAATGTTAGTTCGATAACGTTTATACTGCGTGCACGTATACTCCGGAAGTGTACAATGGAATATTAGTGAAGGTCAAAACACATAATAAAGGATAACTCTAGTTTTTACAATTTTATATGCCAATAAGATACGCTTTAAAGTTCATATGTACGTGTCTGCAGTTGCGACATGCATGGCAATGTCGAAATTCAGGTTGTACGTGATCAGTCATGTACTCTATTTTCAACATTTCTCTTTGAATATCGCTTTACTCATGGGAATCACACAAGCTATAAATAATTCAAATTCTGCTTCGAAAAAGTAAATTGACTCACCGATTGGATTCGCTGATAGTCGGCATTTTTTTTCCCAAGAAAGGTATGTTTCCAGGCTAATGTCTGAAGTGCAGTTCAAGTCTTGAGTTTTTACAGAAATCTCATTTATCAGCAGAGAACTCGTAAAAGTACTTGCAATTTTGATGCTGCTTCAACCGAAAATCAATCAAAATAAAAACGCAGACAGGAAAAGAGAAAGCTCTCTAAATGAATGCTTTAATAAGAACACACTATATAGATACATGTCAAAGTCTTTTGCCTAACATATCATTTGTATTGTATTTTTCCCTTTTTTACTTCAAAATACGGAGTGCCTGTAAAATGTGATGGTCCCATTTTTATGTTTAATTCTTCAAACAATGAAATTACTAATAAATACATTTTTATTAGCAACTTCATTATTTTTACATAGAATAATTTCTATATTCTCCATTTATGCTGAACATTACCATAGAAAGTTTCCCTTTTTTGTTTCATTTTAATATCATTTCTTTTATAAATAACATCTGTCATAATTATTAGTTTTTTGTTTTATTCGTTTCCTTTGCAAATTGCGCATTTTGTTAATTGTAAGTTCTTTATTTTATTTTATTTTTAACAAAGATTAGGATATAATGTTATACTTTCTGTTAATATGTTATTTTTCACGTTTCATGCTGTATGATGTTCTATCCCAGCGAAAATTAAGGATAATGACAAAATCAATCTGGATACCATCGTTCGCAATTCTGTGTTTGACAGTGGGTGAGGTAGAACTTTCACTGTACTCAATCCTTCGGTCGTTTTGCTAGGGGAAAGTGTCGAATGCTGAAAGTCCACCTCTTGGCTGTCGTGATATTCTTAGTATAACGAGTGGCGTACATTTTGGAACAAGGGCCTCAAAGTGTTTTGAGTCTATCTAACTAGTTTTATTTTTATCATTCTATAAATTATTTGGTATCAAAATGTGTCCAGCGTTTTAAAGACAATAAAACATGAAGGCAACAATGATAGCAGAAAGAAAATTATCAAAAAGTTTAACTTCAAAATATCCTTCTTTACGCTCACAAAAAGAAAATTTTTTTTAAGATATGGTAGTTTTTGGTAACTTATCAGTAGCTGATTCATTGCCAACTTTCTGATTTGTGGCATTTGAATTATCATTAGTTTCATTCTTAAAAATGTTATTGGATTTTGAAGAAGAAAATATCAAATTCGAAGAGTTTTATTTTAAAATACATTTTTCTCGATGAAAAATTCAAACCCAGGTAAGCTGATATGTTTTTAATATTGTACATCAATAACCTCAAATAATATAATAAATAAGACTTTAAATTATGCTATAGTATTAGTGAACAAAAAGAATTTACCACATAACATTGAAGGTTCCTTTTCCACATTTCAATCACTGTCTCTAACTCAGTACGAATTCATTGTTCTGAAAGAACTATAATTACGATCAATTTCGATAAAAAAATAACTTTCAATTACCTGTGAGATCTAGACTCAAGAAAACCACTAAAATGAATACCTTCAACACCATTGCCTTGTCGCCAAAGACTGGAGTAACATAATGGCCCTTGAACTTAATATTTCGAATGACAGTGAATATTCATTACTTAATATGCTAGTGGATAGAAGATTCCAGCTAAATAATCCCTATCCTTATTTGGTCGCTATGCCAAAATTACGAGGTGGTTGAATGCTTTAAATGGTGAATAACTCATCAGCTGATTGTTATAATCAGCTGATGAGTTATTCACCATTGCATTTACCATTGCATCACCATTATTCACAATGCATTTACCGATCATTCTTTTGATAGGACACGAATACTTATTCCTCTATGTAGATAACGTAGTCAGAAATAATTTTTACAAATCATTGTCAATATATCAGTTTCCAGGCAATAGATTACCTTGATAATTGCATGATCTCCTTCCTTGTGGTCATGGTTTTTTTTCCACTCAAAATTAAAAAGTAATACAGTTTTTTTCCTGATTACATAGATTCAGCTGTTATTTAACAGCTTCACCATATGTAACAAACCTATATGTTGCCGTCTACTGCTTACATAGACTGCTATATGTTAAGTACACTTAGTAGCAATTGCATTTTACGGCCTTCTTTAATACATTACATACATAAGAATTCGTGTCATGTTTACAAAATGTGACATGAATTCTTTCCAGCTTTATTTTCACAGCACTGATCTCAAGAATGCGAAGGATGTCTTAACGCTGACTGTCATAATACTCACACAGGAATTCTACAAGTCCCCTTGATGGAGAGAATATACTATACTCTCCATCAAGTTGGCTATTAAACTTCATTTGCTCCATAAGTATGTATTGTTTATTTTCAAAATATGCAATTGTTGCCATTTTCTGAAAGAGATTTTATGCCTAATCTTTGAGGCAATATGTCTTTATTTATAAGGGTAATTAATTTTAATTTCTGTAAACTATTCAATTTGAAGATTCCAGGTAATTTCCTGGCAATCAAACAATTATGCAATGAAATAGCTTACTTTCTTATTTATATGTCATGACAAACGTACCGCTAAGGATATTGTGATTTTCTTAGTTGGAGGAGGAATACCGAAGCTCCGGCCTCGATACTAAGCTGGATTGCAACAACAGAAGCATGGTGTACGTGCCTCCAAAGAACGTCTCCATTCCAAACAGCGTCAACTGGTATGAGAAGGGATATGTCCATGACGCTCAAGATCAGGTAGTAATTAAGCAGTTTTCCACCAAAATGCGAAATCATTATATCCTGAAAGAAATATCTCCATTCAATAAAGTTTAAAAGCAGTTTTCCGAATTCTAACTATAATAGGGCATTTTATGCTGTATTTAACTAACACCAAATAGAGAAAGTTAATTCATCAATATGTTATGCACGTATATATGAAATTAATTTTTTTAAGAAAATAATGTCTAGCTTTTATGTGTCACACTCTTTTTTTTAACTTATACTCTGCATTTATTTGAGTCATTTTTAGTAGAGTTTTCTTAAGTATTTTTTGTGTTAGTAATTAAATTTTCCTTTAGACCACAATTGGGTAAATGAATAATGTTCTTAGGAAATACTTCAGCAAATAAAGTAATTTTTAAGTTTTCATAAAATGAATAACTAAACCACAATCACGTGATCTCTAAGCCCGAACATATCATTTGTCACTGGTTGGAAAGAAAATCAGTGAAATGTTATAACATCACACAATATATTGAAAGAAAGTGTAAAGCTTTCTGTAACATTCACTGTGTTTTGTCCCTCTCAGAAAAATTTATTTTTATGACTAGTGCCACACAATGCCGAAAAATCTCAATCACCTATTTTAAGAGATTTATATGCTTAATCCTTACATTAAAAATCCATTTTCCGTTATTCATAAGTGGCTGGTATCGGACTTAGTATATTCGATTCCTAAGAGACTACCTACCACAAGACTTTCTTAAAGCTTTCGTTAAGTATTATTTAATGAAAGCTTTATAAAAGTATTACTTGAAGAAATGTTGTTAGAATTAGTATTATTAGTTATAGTGAGTTGGTAATAGAAATACGTATAATCCTCACTTCTTGCTTAGTGGTCGCACTTTGACAAACATTTATATTCATTATCTATAAGAACTACTTCATCCACAACCCTTTCGTGTGAAGCCATGAAACATAATTTTGATTCCTAAACAAGATTCTGCTGTGATTCTGAAATTACAACCTCCTTTCCTCTGTGTAGAGAATTTGAATCAAAACCTATTTATATATTTTAAGCAATTTCTTTACCACAGATTAAAATTGTAACAAAAATAAGTAAAACAATATAGCATTAGTATTCACAGAATAACATTACAGATAACAGTACAGTTTATTGGGAATATGGTGCTCACATATCATTTCCCGAGTTATAAAATTGTTTGACTCTAAATTTATTTTCAAGATTTCTATTACAATTTAATTGTTTGTTAATAAAATATTATCTGTGTATAATTACATGTTTAAAAAGTATAATATAAATAAAAAAGTATAATATAACATGTATAAAAAGTATAATATAACATATATATCGTCTACGGTAAGTTCATAGACACACATGACAAATTTTATATGTATGTTATTGATTGTTCTGTTGCCTATTCATTAGCTGATTTGATAAAGTGATTTGCTTTCATATTCCTATCAATCCGTACGTTACATTTAATTATGCACATCGCATTACAATTATACTGTTTTCGAAGTACCTTGCTATGTTTTCAGTACTAATATCAAATTCCATATAAAAATTTGTATTGTTATTCTTGATAATTATTCTATCCGTTTTGAGTTTTTCTTCTGATATTCATATTATGGGCTTAGAATTCTCCAATATCATTCACTTAATCATTTTATACTAAAATTTTAATGTTTTTATTGAAAGCCTAGAAGAAAAACAGAACAACACGTTTGGACACATTGATAGCTCGGTAAGCATGACATCCAACGCATGTTTCTGTGGCTTCTTATCTACCTCACAGTATACTTGGCAGTTCAACATTACTTGGTATTGATCCTCACCTTAAGAATGATTGAAACCCATCTTAAAACGCAGCTCACTTGAGCAACTCATTTAAGGTTTGAAATCAACTCCCTAAGCGAACTTATATAAGTTTCATGCGCATTAAATTTACAAGCCCACTACTAATATTTTCCAATGTTTTTTGCATTGAAATTATTTCTGATGTTATGCGTGTTTGCTTTAAAAAATGAATTTTACTGTTATATGTAAATATATAAGCCGCTTTCTAACACAGAACCGCTTCTATTGCAGGGGATTTGCGGTGCGTGCTGGGCATTCTGTGGTATCGCTGCCCTTGAAGGGCAGCACAAGAGGCTGACAGGAGAACTGGTCAAACTGAGCGAACAACAGCTCATCGATTGCTCGACTGTGACAGGTACAAGCATTCAATGTCACCAGTCTTTGCTTCATGACTCATTCCTTTGAGAAGTCTTATTTGGCTATCATACGACCCATCTTTGAATACGGTTTTTCCGTTTACTTGTGTCTCCTCCTCCAATATCCAGAAATTTGAAAAAGCCCAACTTAACGTTTGTCGCATTATTGCTGGATTGCTCAATAGCTGCCTGAATTATATTGCTTCGTATGAAACAGATCTTTAACCCCTTAGCCTGAGAAGAAATGCAAGCCTTGTCAAATATTATGATAAACTTTTCGGTTACGGCTCTTACGAAAGAACTTCAGAATTTCTGCATCACTGGAGGATTAACCAAAGACTTAAGAAAAATAGTCCTTTTAACCAAATTGAGTATGATGGTATAATTGACCGTAATGGTGAACAATATTCCTTGAAACAATATTTAGATCCGTCTGAGGGACTCCCTAGAGTTGAGTTTACAAGAGAAATGATATTCCGGCTATGTTACGACAATCTGACTTTAAAACTATTCACTCAATTCCCGCAGAAGCTGTCCTTATTTATACTGATGGGAGTAAAAGCGATGACTCTCTTTCTGGTAGTGGTGTTGTCATTAAGTGCACAAATTGAATTGTCAAAATAAAGAAAAAAATTCCGACTTCAGTTTGGTTTTCAAGAGTGAGCTTTTAGCCCTCGAAAGGAGGCTAAGCGCTGTTTTGTCCTTTAGAGATCTTAGGGATGTCTGGTTTTTGACTGACAGTCGTAGCCCCATTCAGTATCTGGCGAAGTGTTGGTGATTGAGTCGGAATCGCAATTCTTGGCAAACATAAGAAGTTCTCGTCACTTTGTAAAGTGCACCTTCGCTGGATTCCATCGCCTGTTGACATTTGGGGGAATGAGATGGCAGATGCTGGTGAAGCAGGGTCTAAAGAACCATTACCAGCTACCAATTCACTTACATATCTTGAACTGTATTCCATTAGAAGACATACTGACATGCAGATTTGGCTTGTTCCCTTGACTCATCCCTGTATCAAGCATATTGTCCTGGAAGAGCCCTTGCTATTGATTGCGATATATATGTCCAAACAACACTTTTCAGATTCTTCAGTGGACACCTGAGAAGATTTGCTTTCGAGAGAGGTCTCAAGGTGCACACAAATTGTCCTAAATGTCAATATGAACCGGCATCACCGGCACATATTCTTGAATGCCTGAAGTTGTCTCTTGAGACCTTTTCAAGTCCCCTTTGCTTGTTTTCGATAGTCTGAAAATAAATGGACTCATGGACCTCGTCTAGTATATTACTAGACATGGAGATTAGAAAGAAGAAGTCTTTGCTTTATCATTCTCTAAATCCAACCACTTTAAAATAAAGATATTCACATTCAGCGATTAAATTTCTCACTCTTAGCAGGATGGCTGTGGGTCAAGTTCTATATATCAAATTGACTTCTTTTTCTGCTTAATAATATTGACAAGAGTGCTTCTTTTACTCACTTGAAAATTGATCCCATCAATCTCTAGTGAGGCATGAACCAAGCTGATAAATGAATGGTCAGTGGTCATCAATTTAGCAACTGAGATGTTACAATACCATCTCAATTATGACTTTGATGATTCGTAATTCATTTTAAATAGCAGAAAGTATTTGAAATGGCCTTCATGATCAATAAGTGATATCATGTGCAATAAATATAAGCCAATAAAGGGTCAATGAGTCTTGTAGGAACTGTTATAAAATGTAGGCGTGCTCAAAGTTAGAACATTCGACTTCTCCAGATATCGAAAATAATCATAAATGTATGCAATTCATCAAAGGGATAAAATTTAAAACTAATAGATTAATGTCCATCTTTCTATTCAATAATCCAACTAATATTTTTTCTTAGCATGCTGATAATTCCAATTTAAGCTTAATTGTTTTTTTTAATTGCTTTTATTAATAATTTACAACTGATAATTATATTTCGCAAACCCACCAATTTTCACAGCTTCCTGCAGAAAGCTTGTGGGATATCCTTTTCAAGAATTTGGAAAAATAACTATATTTTTTACGATTTTCTCAGATTTGTTCAAAACACTCGTTATTTTAGGATACGAGTATATAGATCAGTCAAATACAAATTGAGAAAAAATTACTGACTAAGAAGTCATTGATTATCGAGGTTGGGGTTCAATCTGTTATATTCCTGATCGGTGGTAAACTGCATTGACCCAAGGCAAAAATCGTAAAAGCAGACTTCAAGATTCAAGACTGGGTTATGACAGTACAAAATTCATGTATTACTCTTCTGTTGTTCAGATCATATTTATTTGTCTAGGGGAACAACCATAGCCTATGAATTAAACAGTTAATCTTGGAATACGATATTCTATCAGTATACGAAATACACACTCAAATGAGTGTTGATATCTGTCATAATGATTTGTAACTGCTTAACGAATTCTTCGAGTGCTATGTACTGATTATCATTAAGTGTTAATTGTGTTTCTAGGAATCAGTGATAAATCTTTTAATTTTTCTAAAATTAGTAAGAGATGCATTGGTCCATAAAATTCTCGAATATTTGGCCTTCTGCAACCAAATTTGTTATTTCTAGTGCTAAAACTAATTAATCGTCCTGGTATCGTATTCATAACTCTCTTCCAAATTAAAATATATAGACTCCCAAAGTCTTATTATTGAAAAATTACTTAAATAGGTGTCTTGAATGGATGTTTGCGAATCACCTCTGTTCTTCACTTTGATTTAATGTGCTTGGAAAATGAAATTTTGCGTGAACCTTTTAATAGAGCGTTTCCTTTATGTGAAGTTCTTTGATTACTTATTGAAAGGCTGTACTAAATATTTAAGTTCATCGTGACAATATTTCCTATTTATTTTTATTATCTTTTTTTACGGATATCTTTCTTTTTCATATTAAATATCAAAACATTATTGCTTGAATAGATAAATCCTTGTTTAACTATATTAATATTAAAGGTCACATGTTGCTAAGGGTAAATAAAAAATAAATATAGCAAACTTTTGTAAATTTTTGGCGTTGCCAAAAAATTTACTAAAATCGTCAAATATAGATTGATGGGGAATTTATGGATTATGGGTGAATTTTGACCAACGGTATTTATAGATTTTAAATTACTTTTAATTACTTAATTAATTTAAATAACTTTTGGACTCTTAAAATTGCAATTTGAAACACGAAATCTTTATGATTAATGTATCAGTGAGCGTATTTTATTCCAAGTAAAATTGAAAAATAAGTTTAAGGGTAAGAATTTTATTCACGTAATTTTCGACAAGTTTAAAATTATATTTAAAGATATAAATATTGCTACATTGCCATAAAAACTAGTGAATGTTATTTCATTGGAAGATTAAATTCATCTATTCCGATATATTTCTTTATTTTTAAATATGTTAAATGAATTTTTCTGTCATAAAGAATTCTAAAATTGTGTGTTTCAGGATTACTTTATATCTAAAATATTCATAAATTTTATGGAAATTTTCTATTGCCGTAAAATTGATGCTAATCAGAATTTTAATGAAATAAAATAAATAATAAAAAGATTTTTAAAAATTCCTTTTGAAATATCTCATTATAAACATATTTTCATTGTAAAATTTCAAACAGCTCATCTCTTAACACATTGTCTTAAATTTATGTTTATTTCTGATAATTGATTTTAAATTAAATCAATTCTTAAAAAAGATATAGACGAAGAAAGGAAGGAAACGTATATACCCTGACATAGGTTCGAACCCCGGACCAACAGCCCAGGAGTCAGAAACACTTACCCCACTCAGTCATTGACTGACATTTTAAAAAAATGTAATGATTTAAAAACTTTAATTCTCATTGCGAGGAATTATAAATTTTATAAAAACTTTATTAGAATGAGAGTACTTAAAAAATTTCAGTAATGAAATTTTTTATATTTTTATTCTTAAGCTATATTAATGAACATATTTGAGCAAGAATTTGAACAAATGGTCAACTGACAACAATTTGTAGGAATGATAAAAGTTTTCAAAGTTCACACACGCATACATGCACATACAAACACTCACACAGAATTTCCTCCAGTCAGTGTTCTTCCTAACGTTTTAAAAATAGAACCATTTTAAAGCTACCGGAGTAAAAACTACTTATTTTTGACTTTAAATAACTTAATTATTGTTTTTACGATTCAAGTTGCTTACATCCTTGTAAATTCTTTAGAATACATTAGTATAAAATCAGATAAATAAAATCACTTTATAAGAAAATTGCATACATTAATTTGATTGCAATAATGCACATCAGCATGGCTAATTACTTAAAATTTAGTTTTAATAAACTTAATGAAGTAATGAAAATATCTCGACTGCTGAGAAATATCAAACGAAAAACCTTTAACTTCAGAAATATACAATGATACATAAGCAGCAAATTGCTTCATAGAAAAAAATGTTCCACTTGATGGTACTTTTCTTATTAACCCTTCTTTGCATGATTTTTTCTTTCTTGGTGAAATAAATCAAGTTGATATAATTCATGTTCAAAATGAAAGGAAAAATGGTTAAAAAAATCTTAGTATATATTTATAGTATAAATTTAGCAAAAACAATATGCTAAAAATTTCCATCATCATCCAAAGTTAGATCAT
>JAPDSC010071496.1:0-12363 GCA_026290005.1 Latrodectus geometricus
ATTGAATAAATTTGTTATTTGTTACTGAATGGCAGTCTTTATTAAAATGTCCTGACATAGTTACGCATAGAAGTAATTCTAGTAAGAAATTTATTTAGATGATACACGTAACTTACATTTCAGAAGCGGGATATGTTTACCTTCTTTGAGAGTTTTTACGTTGGTTTTCGTTTCGATACGGATTCATGTTGCTGTGAATTATAAGAGGAAATACGCTCCATCTTTATCGAATTCATAGATATAAGGATTAATTCTGAGTGAAATAATCAAGAATTTATGGTGGAAGATTATTGAAGCTACAACGAGTTACATCAACATTGGATAAAAACACAACTGTAATCAAGTGAGTGATCTTTTTTTATTTACGCTTTTGATTTCTGCTTTGTTTAACATGGCTTCGTTTCTGGCGAAAGGAAAAAAGATAGATTTAATTACTTTAGCTACTGAATTGGGAGAAAACGTTCCCCAAGATTGTAAAATAATAGAATTAAAGAATATAATTGTTAATTCAAAAAATTACGAGGAAGAATTTGTTAAAATTTTATTTGATAGAATAATCGAAGAACGAAAACAGGATGAAGAGTCAGCTCGAATTTCTGAGATAGAAAAATTACGCTTACAAGAAGAAAATGCAGCTCGCGAGTTTGAGCTAGAAAAATTACGTTTGCAAAATGAAAATGCATTAGGAAATGCAAATAATTCGAATTCAGAAAGACGTGATTATTGCAGTTTGCAACAGCTTATGCAAAAATATGATGTGAATGAAGGCGATATAAGTTTTTATCTTATATTATTTGAAAGGCAAGCACGGCGAATAGGTTTAGATGAAACTCATTGGGTTTTTCATCTTCTAGGACTTTTACCATACGAAATAACTCAATGTATTGCCCGCGAACCGGACGATAAGGCAAATGATTACTATCACATCAAAGAACTTTTATTAAAAAGATTCAAATTAAGTGCAGAACGATTTCGTCAGAAATTTTATGAACATTCACGTACAATTAAAAGTACATTTAAAGATTTTACTTATGAGTTACGAAATTATTTTAATGAGTGGTTAGATGGTCTTAAAATTAGAAACTTTGAGGAACTTAAAGACTTAATTATTACGGAACAATTAAAGAAAAGTGTTTCTCCCACAATTCGTAATCACTTTATAGATGAATGGACTAACTTCTCTAATCCAGAAAAATTAAGTGAAAAATTAGATTCATATGAGAATGTTAGAGTCGGAATAAAGTTTTGTGTTGAAAACAAAAACCCGAAATTTATTGAGAAAAGATCTTATTTTGATAATAGTGTAAATAAATTTAATGAGCGGTGTAAAAATGAAAATTTCAAAGGCGAATTAAGAGAAAACCGCGAGTTTAAAAGGTATCCGAAAAATGAGCGTTTTTATTCGAAAGAAAAACGAAACAGTAATTTTAACTCTCGCAGTGATAAAAGTAGCATTAAATGTTTTAACTGTAATGATTATGGACATATTTCTAAAGATTGTCCAAAAGAAAGAAAAAGTTTAATTTGTAGAGAATGTGGTGAAACTGGACATACCCAACGATATTGTTTGAAAAACAAAGATAAAAACAGTTTGACTGTGAACGTTGAAAATCTATCCCCATTAAATGCTTATATGAAAAACGCAAAAATAAATAATTCTGAGAATTCGATAAATAGTTTAATAGATACGGGATCGAGCATTTCTTTAATTAAGAAATCAGTTGCAGTTAAATTAAAATTAAATATAATTCCATTAAGGAGAAAATTGTTTGGATTTGGCTCTACTGCAGCATTTGCTTTCACTCTTGGGAAAAGTCAAGTGGAATTAGAAATTGACGACGTCAGCGCAACACTTGAAATATTTATTGTGAATGATGATACTATGGCGTTTGACCTAATTGTAGGAAGAGACTTTTTAGACAAAACAGAAATTGCGTTCGCCCGAATTGGCTCTAAATTGCACATCTGGTATTCGAATAGTATGCCGTTTTCACAAGTGGAAGTTGAATCAAAACATCAACAAATAAAGCTAAAAACAGAAGAACCTCTTGTAATAGAAAAAAATTGCGTACATTTTATTCAGGCGAAAACGGAAGATATGAAAAACGGTCTTGTACTGTTAGAAGGAAAAGAAATAAATTTCGATTCTGTTTTTGAAATTAAAAATGGTAAAACGATGATTCCTATTATGAATAATGGCTCTTGTGACATTAAGTTAAAAGAAAACCAATGTCTGAATAGGGTAACCGATATTTCGCAAAATTGGAATTTAAAATCTGAATACATTATTCCATTTAATAATTTTTGCAATGTAACTGAAGATGCAATATACACTGTAAATAAACATAAATGCGCAATTAAAATAGATGATATTAACTTTGATAAAACTATTTCTTATGATAAAAAGTTAGAAATTGTGAAATTAATTAATGATTATAGAGATTGTTTTGCATTGAATATTAATGAATTAGGTTGTACTACGTTAACCAAGATGGAAATAAATGAAGTTTCAGGAAGTAAACCAGTTTGTTTACGTCCCTATAAAACAAATGCAGCTGAGAGAAATTCTATTAAGAATATTGTTAAGGAGTGGAAAGAAAACAAAATTGTTTCCGAAACAAGATCCCCTTATGCCAGCCCAGTATTGTTAGTTCGAAAAAAAACTGGAGAGGATAGACTTGTAGTAGATTACAGAAAATTAAATAATCAAACAATTAAAGATAAATTCCCTTTACCCAGAATTGATGATTTATTAGAATGTCTTGGTGAATGTAATATTTTCACGACATTAGATTTAGCTCATGGTTATTTACAAATACCATTAACAGAGGAAGCTAAGTTAAAAACTGCTTTTATTACCCCAGATGAAACAGGTCAGTTTGAACGTATGATTTTCGGTTTGGCAAATGCACCTTCAGAATTTCAGAGATTAATGTATCAAGTATTGGGACCATTGTTAAATAAGAAAGTTTTGTGCTATTTAGATGATATTCTGATACCAGCTAAAAATTGGACTGATATGATTGGACGAATAAAAGAGGTTTTTGAGAGACTTAGATCTGCTAATTTGACATTAAAATTATCAAAATGTGAATTTGGTAAAAAGGAAGTAGACTTTTTAGGATTTATTGTTAATGGAGAAGGAATAAAACCAGGAATGAGAAAAGTAAAATCAATAAAAGAATTTCCAACTCCTAAGAATATTCATGATATTCGTAGATTTTTAAGTTTAACTGGTTATTTTCGGAGATTTGTGGAAAGATATGCTCAAAAAGCAGAACCTCTCTCACGACTCTTGCAAAAAGAAGAATCTTTCAAGTGGGAAGAAGAGCAAGTACAGTCATTTCAATTTCTGAAAAATAGCCTTACAGAGCAACCTGTGTTAGCTCATTATGACCCTAAAGCTAAAACGGAAGTACATTGCGATGCAAGTTCTAGTGGTTTAGCAGGCATGCTTCTACAACAAGGATCGAACAATAAATGGCAGTTGGTTTATTGTGTTAGCAAAAAGACAACTGAAATTGAAAAGAAATATCATTCAAGCAAGCTCGAATTGATGGCTATTGTGTGGACTCTTGAAAGATTAAGACAGTATTTATTAGGCATTAAATTCAAAATAGTGACAGATTGTCAAGCATTAATGTACATGAATTCAAAGAAAACAAGCAATCCTCAGATTGCAAGATGGTGTAATTTGATACAAGAATTTGATTTTGAAATAGTACATAGAGCTGGAAAGAAAATGACTCATGTTGATGCAATGAGCAGAGCTCCAGTTTTGGAACCAGAAGATACATTAACATCCATCATAGAGGATAAATTAGAAGTTTGTTTGACTCTGAGTGAAGATGAGCAAATATTGATGATACAACAAGCCGATCCAGAAATACGAAAATTGATAGAAATATTTAAGAAAAAAGACCAGGATAGAACAAAAGAAGAAAAACAGCTTATAAGAAATTACGTCTTCAAAAGAAACAGATTATTTAGATTCATAAATGAAAACGGAAAAGAAATATTTCTCTGTTATACCAAAGAATATGAGGAAAAGTACAGTTATTAAATTTCATGATCTTATGGGACATTTTTCTGCTGATAGAACTGTAAATAAGATAAAAGAGTTGTATTGGTTTCCTTATATGAAACGTTATGTACGAAGACATATTTCGAAATGCTTTGAATGTTTAATGAACAAAACGCCGGCAGGAGAACAACATGGTTTGTTGAATCCAATTAAACCTGGCCAAAGACCTTTTGCAATTATACATATGGATCATTTGGGACCTTTTGTTAAGAGTTCTAAAGGTAAACAAGAACTTTTGGTCATGATAGATAATTTCACAAGATTTGTCCAATTGACTCCAGTGAAGAGTACATCTACGTCACATGTGCTGAAGGCTCTGAAAACGTTTGTAAATACTTATGGTCTACCTGAAAAAATAATTACGGACCGAGGAACTTGTTTCACTTCACATCTGTTTCAGCAATATTGTACTGAAAATGGAATTCATCATACACTCAATTGTACAAAGCGACCCTGTGCAAATGGTATGGTTGAAAGAGTTAATAGAACCATATTGTCTACCATAACAACGGGTATGGAAAATCAAGATCATAAAGATTGGGATGCTAAAATACAAGAAGTTGAGAGAAACTTGACCAATTTTGTCAACAAATCAACAAACAAGACACCATTTGAAATGCTCCATGGTTATTCTCCACGATTCAATGATAGAATTTTGAGAAAGTTAGCTGATGAAGAAGCTCAGATTTGGAAAGATCCATCTATACTGCAGGAAGAATCTCGAAGACAAATTGAAGAAAGTCAACAAAAAATGAAGCAGTATTACGATAAAGAGAGATGTAGAGCTATGACGTTTGAACGAGGAGAGATTGTCGTGATGAAAAGATCTCCGCAATCTACAGGCCAACCTACGAAGACACAATTTAAATATCGAGGCCCCCTTATTGTTACCGAGGTATTGCTGAACGATATCTACCGAGTGACTCAGCTGGAAGAAAAAAGAAAAGGCCACTTCTACGTAACAACAGCTCATATTAGTCAACTGAAACCATGGATAAATGAACCGGATTCGGATGAAGACAGTGATGTCGATAGTGCCGATAGTGATGATAATTATTCTCTAAACAGCCCTAGACGCAATCCATATAGATCTACACGTAAGGACTAAAGGTGAATGAGGAATCCTAAATGGTAAGATCATTCCAATTTTTATTTTTTTTTAAACTTCAAAATTAAAGGACAATGAATTCTATAATAGACTATTGACTTTAAAAATAAATTCAAAGATGATTTATTTGTATACTGAAATATTTATCAAATAGTATGTGTGTGAAAGCTGGTTAAAATTTGTTTTGTGAATACGTTATTATGTTTTTAAGTTCATTTATTTTATTGTAAACATCTGTCATAAATAATTGTGTTGGAATTAAGAATTGTATTAATTAAGAATTCCAATAAAAATAAGATTGTATTATTATTATTTTGTACACATTCAGAATGTTTATTAATAGTAAAAATTAGTTGGTATTATTATATACGTTTAACACATATTTTTTAAAAACTTTATATGATAATTTTTTTACTTTTAATGGAAAATGTAAATTTATTGTTAATGATAATATAATATTTGTTTGTGTGAATGAAAAATAATTATTTCTTCAATGTAAATATAGTTATTAACTTGAATTAATCTGGTATTAACTGCTTTATATCATTGTGTTGTTTAGCTATGTAGCAATGCTAATGTTAAAGAAATTTGTATTAATTAGTAAATAAGTTTAAATTTTAAATTACCAATTGAGGACAATTGTAAGGTCAGTCTGGCCGAATGTGAGAAATGTAAAATCACCACTAGAGAGCGAATACAAAAAAAAGAGAGAGTTGATGTACGTCGACCGAGTGAGTCGGTCATAGAATGGAGAAGCGCGATATTGAATAAATTTGTTATTTGTTACTGAATTGCAGTCTTTTATTAAAACGTCCTGACATAGTTACGTGTAGAAGTAATTCTAGTAAGAAATTAGATTAGTTGATACACGTTAGCTTACACACCTGTCTCGGCATACGCGTCTGTAAAAGCAGGTTCTTAAGATTTTCTCGAGTTTCCTCTCTTGTTAAACGGGAATACCTATGAAAAGTACTCATTGAAGGTAAAGATGCAGTGGATGTTCAATTGCCCTACTTCAGCTGTTTGATTGTCAGTTACGCGGAATTACAAATTTTCTTCTGCAGCAAATTTTTGTTGTAAAAAATGTATATATTTATGAACAAATATGGGACTCATATACTTACCGGATATAAGACAATGAGTTAGAAGTTTAACAAAAAATTTTTCCCAAACATACAAATATTTAAGAATACATTTTTGATTACATATTGGATATACAGTATGTGAACTGAATATTGACATATTAAATATGAACAGAAACTGAAAACATTCATTAGACGAATACAAAATTATCAAATTCACCAGTTTTGATGAATTTGATAATTTTGTATTCGTTCAAATTTTGTATTGTATAAATTTGCTAAAATACATTCATTCACCAGTCTTGGGGAATGAACGTATTTTAGCGTAAAAAATAAATTTTCTCAATAATTTTGCTTCGATTAAATCAGGAAAAGTGAAATTCTCATTTATTAAAAAAATTATATTGAAAAATTAACATAATTAGTATTGTAACATCTTTCTCGGTATAAAAGCTGTATAACATTTTTTTAACAACTCAAATACTTAGAAAAATATTTTATACATTTAATTTTAAAGGTAATCTGAAACTTTTTTCAAAAAAATATTCAATGTTTAAAAAATATTTAAAACTTACTTTTTAACAATAACAGTATTGTTTCTTTTAAACAATGCAATTGAGCATAAATGAATAAATAAAGCTATATATGAAAGCAATAATAAAGCAATATATAGCAAAATAAAGCAATAATAAAGAAATATATCCTCTTAAAAATATTTTCTGTTTTATAAATCAGACACAAAAATTTATATAAGGTTCTCAATTTTTAATAAAATATTTCATCAAAGAATAGCAATAATTGAGAATTTCTATTAAAGAATTTCTGCCCCAAATGTAATGAGGAAAGAATTTAAAGTGTCGGAAAAGGATAATATATTTTTTATTTTATCTGGGAGAACAGTTCAAAAATTTGATAGGGACACAAGACAGTCAGAAGTAAACGTAATTGATGAAAGAATCATTTAACCAATGCGAAACGCGTTAAAATATGAGAATTTTATAAGGTATTAATAATTTGGGCATACTATTTATTTGGGTATTTATTATTATATTTATTGGGATTAAGAAATTTTTCCATTAATCAATTGCTAAAAAGTGTGCATTGATAAAAGGTTTAATAACAGAGATTCTTAATTAGAAAATGAAGGCTTTCTTTCAGTTAATTTCAATTCAGTGAAAATGTTGAATTTTTTTTTAAAAATTAATTTTTATAAAAAATTTACTATTTATGTCAAAAGTAAGAATTTTTTTAAAGAAAAAAGTGCCTGTTAATTAAATAATTAGATTTTTATGTAAATTTTATTATGACAGAAGTTTTAAGCTAAACTTAATAAAGGAAAAGGTACTATAATCATCGCTAGATGGCAGCACTAAAACAAATTTAAGTTTTAGAAGGAATTGAATTTATTTTCAATTTTATACATATATGAGTAACTAGAAAAATTACGTTATATTTCATTGTTGACGTCGTATTATAATTTCATTATTTTTAATTTGATGTACATTTAGTATTAGTATTTCAATTTTTGGAAAGAAAAATTTAAAGTTTTAAAGTGAGCTTAACGAAAATAATATTATTAAAATAAAATATAGTTATGTAATATAAAGTTGTATAAATAATATAAAGGGAAATATACTCAAATATAGTTGTATAAAATACTTGCGTTTCATTTTATGGAGAAAAACTATCTAATAATCAGCAAAATTTAAAATTTATGTTCACAATCTATCAAATCAAAATGTTATATTTGTGACACCAATTTTAAGAATTCATTTTGATTGGAGAGTTAACTATAAGTATTAAGTGTTATGGGAGTTTTAGAAAATCTTATCATGTTTTCCAGTATTTTTAGGCTTTTATTGTTATTTTTTTAATGCAATTTTTTTTGGAGAAAATCCGAATTCGGCCCATGGTATTTTGAAAGGAATGTTTTGGTTTAAGTAGTAATGATTTATTAAAATAGTATCTAGGCGCTTCAGTTATATTGGTATTTTATTTAGTCACACATTAGATAACATTTTTTTGTTAGTTAAAAGAAGTATTTTTATATTTTAATTCGACAAAAATCTGCAGAGCAAAGAAATAAAGTACATGGCAGAATAAGTATTTCTGTTTTGAAGGATTAAAAATATCACTCGCATTTATGAGATCATTACTAATTTTTTGTTTTTCTTTATATCTTTTGCTTGCAAAATAGCCTTAGATCTTCGAGAAACGGATGAGATTTTTGCTTTATATTGTTTCTTTCAATAAACTAAAAATCAGGTTCTTCAAAGTAATCAGCAACTACTACAATGTTTAACAAGTGTGTAGTTTCTCCAAGGAAGCCCAGTGATTTCTTGGTTGAACCACGTAACTTGTATTTCATGGACTCAGATTAGATGCTGATTCGATCTTGAACTATGACTGAAAACACTGACAGTAACAGAGTAGATAAAAGAATTCATTCACGTTTTCTTTTAAAGTAGGTTTGTTTTACCTATGGCTGTCAAACTACATGTGATCCAAAGGAAAATTAAATATTTATGAAATTTTACACTACCATAACATTTTAAATATGATGAAAAAATTTTAAACAATCAAAAAATCATTCAGAATTGTTACTTTATATATTTATTGTATAAAGTAATAATTTTTAAAATAAAATAGAATATTAGCGCCATATTTTGTTTAATGTTATTAGAACATTATTTATTAACAAATAAAGTCATACATTGATGAGAATTGTATGTAAATCTGAGATATCATTATATTCCTAAGTCGGATTGCTTCACAAAATCCTAAAATGTAATTTTATCGGTAGACTGATGACTTTTAAATGTGTCGCTCACTTATCTTTTAGGTAATGAATTCAATATTTGAGTGGAAAACGTAGGCTGAAAAGGCTCTTACATGATAAAATTTTCTAACAGTGCGATATCTTTTCATTGACCAAGTAAGATAAATTGAAATGGATTCACTATTAGTCGTTAAAATCACCATTTGATCATCGTTAAAATTACATGTCACTATGCCTTGTTTACCAGCTTTGAATGGTAAAAATAAGCAATTAGGAAAGTATGAGAACAATCTAGCGTAAATAAAATGCAGATTTGTTTTGTTACTAGTTGATATGTATAAGGAAGTTTAATTTAAAATTAAATAATTGTCTTTATTTATTTCAGTCATATTACTTCATTTTCTCTCTCTTTATGTAAATGCGCGCGCAGACACACACACTATAATAGACAACATTAGTTGTGACGTCATATCCAGCAACTGTTTCCAAACATTTGCTATTAATTATACACATCTCATACTTCAAAAATTTTCCTTATGAATCATTTCTTGATCCTCGTCTGGTGTCTGGCTGGTATTTAAATGACCACCAAGTAGATAAAACACTAACTAAAATTTGAATGAGAGATTTAATTATTACCAGTATATTTTATTGCTCAAGAAATTTATTACAAGATTTCAGAAATTTTGTATTTAATAAGTAAAATTGATTAATGATACATGAAAAATCAATTTTTTGCTTATCAATTAAATATTTTCTATCTTGAGAAAATTTTTTTACCCTGAAAATCAAGTTATAAATTTCTACTTTCCCTCTTCATCGTACTATTTTAATCATATTCATTTGCAAATTTTATGCGAATACGTTCTTTTATGAATTATATGTCCCGCCTAAGATATCATAACTGTTTAACCATAAAATATTTTGTGTTAATTAATTTCTATATAATTAAGTAGTTTAAAATTGCTTTAAATAAACTAGGCTCTTAAATCTCTATTGAGAACTAGAAGATAAATGAAAGATTAACTTAATCCTTTGACATTACGTAGTTGTAATTTCTTTTTTCAGTAAGAGAAAAAACTAGATAAGGAATTTTCAATTAGAATTACCCATCAAGAAAAATTATTTCATTATAAAATATTATTGCAATAAAAATAATTTTATTATTGACGAATCCTTTCCTGATATTTTAAATTGAGAAATAAAATTGTTGACGTATATATTATTAATCATTTTCTGTTTCTATTGAACATAATATTGATTGTTAAATTGGTATAGGCTTGAAAAAGTACTTATACTAAGATATTTTTTTATTAACAATTTTGTGAGAGGAGGAGAAGTAATGTTTTAAATTTACAAGGATTTTTTTGGTTCACAAAACCAGCAGACTTCAATGCAATAATTGATACAACTGGCAGAAATTATAATTGTAATCCAGACATATATCGTATCAAAATGACTTTTAATGTATGTGACATGCAAATAATTCAGTCTACGTTGGTTAAAAGTTAAAGTCTAATTTTAGAGAATTTTTCGTTGTGCCCTTTCAGTAATTGTTTTGTTGTTAAAAAAGAAAAAATAAGCAAGATTGTATAATGTTTTTTAAGTTTTTGAAAAAAAGATAGAAGAATTTTTTAAGATAGAATTTGATATATATATATTCTTTGAGTTGTAATTTACATGAAATATGTTCAATAAGAAGATTATACCTCTTAGGAAAAGTTAAGTAATTTTATGTGGAAATATAATTAACATTCTTTTAATAATAAATGATATTTGTCCAGCAGAAATAAAGTTAAAAATCATGAAAAAGAGTATCATTATTATTTCAAACTTTCCGGAGAAGAATTTAAGAAAAGTCAATCACAGAACCTTTTCGGGGAAGCTGTCTTTTGCTTAGTTCTTATTACAGTTTAATAGGAAAGGCAGGTTTCTTAGATCTCCAAGAGTATACACAAATTAGAATAATGAAGTTTATCCAAAAAATTAAACGCAGAAATTTTATGAAATGACATTTAGAAAGAATTTGAATCCACTTACAAAATTAAACTTCCTCCTTTTATAATTCTCTCAGCTTTAATTAAGCGTCTATTCGATTTGCAAAATTAAACCTTTAAAGTTGAAGAAACATCAAACAGCAAAAGAAGAAAATAAAGAAGAAAACCACAAAATGAGCTTAATGTAAGGGAAATATTAAAAGAAAATAAGTATGCAAGAGTTCTTAATGATGTTTAAGGAAGGTTATTTTCTTAAAAGTCAAAAGTTTCATAACTCATTTGTAGTAACATTATTTTAATCACTCTTCTTATTTAATTTAGATTAAAAATTAGAAAAATGTGATACTTTTTTTTGCAAGTTAATTCTGTTAAGTTATGCGTAATTAAATAATGGAAGCTTATTTAATTTCGAAATAAATGAATCGCATTTCAAGAAATATAAAGAAAATGTTGTGAAGAAAATATCAATTCATCAATGGTTTAAGTGAAATACATTTTCTCTTTCATGATAAAATTGTCTTACCAAAAATACAAATTAAGAGAAGAAATTTTTATATAAATAGGATGATATTTTTTATCTTAAGAAAACAATTATCATGGAATCATTTGCTTATGAAACAAAACACCTTTTGTGTGAAACACGTGATCACTTTAATTATAATAACAAATAATCAAGAGGAGTAAATATTTATGAAATGTTAGCTAAATGTTTTCGTATTAAAATATTTCCTGTAAACACCATTAAGAATGCATTAATTTTTAATATTTTTTATTTTATTATTATATTTTTTCACTGAGCCATTATTTTGTAGCTTAAGAAGTTACAGATAACAAAATGTAATAAATTTGAAAACAGTGATTTTATATTGCAAAATTATTGAAACTGATTCTTAAAACATGTTTTATTTCTCTCGTGAAAGTGTGCATATTTTTTTTTTAAAAAAAGTGCATATTTTGTATCCAGAAATACAAAAGTTAAAAAAATAATTTAAATGTATCAACTTTAAATTAGACATTCATATGTTTAATATGAATTTATTGAAATCTTTGATATTCTTGCAATATATAATTAATAATTTCATCTACTTTTTTTATTAACAATTAAAGTAAAATTAATAAATTACTTTAAATAAAATGAATTTTAATTTGTGTATTCGAATTTTTGAAAAGATCGATTATTAAAATAGATAATTATTCGTAAAAATAAGGATTTCATAAATGAATGATAAAGTATCAAAATCAGTTAGGAATATTTCCGTTTATAAGCATTAACATTTACACAAACAATAACGCATAAAAATTAAAAAAAAATT
>JAPDSC010071507.1:0-35885 GCA_026290005.1 Latrodectus geometricus
TATTTTGTGAATAAAATTTGGTTTGTGCAGGAAACTTCAAATGGCACATAACTCTAATTTATATACTTATCAATGTATTTATTAATTTTATAAATTTAAAACCTTTTCATAAATAAATGAGAAAAAAAATTATTACTGATTAACAGAGAAAATTTTGGTATTTTTATTGCAACTTTTTAAAAATGTGATTTTATTAAATAATAAAAAAGCTAAAAAAGAAAAAAAATGAATATTTGTTTCTGTTTATAACATAATAAAATATGAACAAAAACTATAGAAATTTAACATTGAGACATTCAAAAATATCAATTAATAAGAAATAACAAAATTAGAAAAACTATGCATTCTCATATTTTTTTTATTATAACTTGAACAACAGTAAATTAGTTAAATGAATTTTATTAGTTCAAATTTCAAAAATTTCATTTACCACATTTCTATAAAGTTGTAACACTTGTTTGTCAAAATTATACATATGCATTTTTATTTTCCTCACATTCAAATAAAAATCAAATTAGAAATTTTTAGATTTATATTTTAAGAACAGTTATTTTTAAATTTTATTTTTTGAAAAATTTTATTTTTAGAGTACATAGAAGCCAAAAAGGTACAAAATCAAAATTTTACTTTTTATTTTAATAGTGATATATATATATATATATATATATATAAACATTAAAATGTAACTGAAAGATAATAAAAATGGATTTTTATGTACATATGATTTTCCATTATGTTGCACAAGACATTCTCTCTCTTCACTTTTAAGCTAACAATAACTTTTATTACAACAGTTTTTTGTAAAAAGAATATTTTTTGCAAAGGATATAATTTGTTACAATATTTCCTTTTTATAATCATTTTACTAGTTTTAAAATAGCAATTACTTTTAATAAATTTAAAAAAAAAATTTGTTATTTTTAAATCAGATTTCAAGGCCACATTCATTTTCAATAATAAATAATGGTAATGTGATTGGAAAAAAATGATTATATCAACACATAATATGAAAATTAGGTAAAAATAAAAGCTTTCTTTCATTTTTTTTACAATTACATAAAGACTAAATAAAATGTTTTTAAAAAAATATTTATTTTCATATTTTCATTCTACATTGAGCAGTTTAATTTTATAATTTTCCTTTCATATTTATTTAAAATTAAAAAAATTAGGATATTCAACCAAGTGAATAATAAAAGAAATATTAAGTAATTTTTTAAGTTTCCAAAACCTTGAATTTCAATTTTTCTGAATTATATAAATTTCAAACTATGTTGCAAAATTTAAAATGTCCTGAATATATTTGTAATTTACAAAAAAAAAAAAAAAAAAAAAAAAAAAAAAGGAAAAGATTCCTCCAGCTGAACAGTCAAATGCTATCTCAAGGAGCTTTCGATTTTTTACATCTACCTTTATGTTTATGTAAACATTTTAAGAGTAAGACACATTTGACTTATCATAAGTTTTAAATTTTGATAATTTAATCTCTCTTTATAATAATAAAGAGAGATTAAATTATTCTTTCTTCTTTTTAAAGGAGATTCTTAAACAAAGAACACACTCCTGCCAACACACATAGCAATATTAAACATTAAAGAGTAGTTTTGCAGTTTGAGAACTCTACTCATTAATCATAACTTATCAGAAAGTACATTGAACAGTAAGAAGATAGCAAAAGCTAATAAAAACATCTCTTTGATACTATCATACATTCCTTCAAAAACTTATAATGATTTACTGAGATAAGCAATGGAATTTTTACTGATAATTTATTTGAAAACAAATTTGATGGAGTAATATATATTTCATAAAAATGTACATTTTAAAGCTATTTTTATATCATTACAAATATCCACTTAGCAATCTTTTTATTTTCAAATACTTCCACTGATATTGGAGAGTCTTTCTTCTCAGGAATCAGATTGATTAAAAATTAATAATGATTGTAGGAAATGTCCAGACTAGGAATTTTAATTTTCTCATAAGAAAGATATTCTTATAACTTTTATAGCTTAAAGTCTCATAACTTTTATAAAATAAATTATTAAATTATGTAATTAAACATTTTGTTCCTAAGATGAATTCACACAGAAATTAAATCTTTTCCCCCAATTAGTTATTATTTGAATTACATCATAAAAATATAGAGGAACTATCTTTTATGTTATTACAAAGTTCCCATTTTAAATAGAGAAAAAGTTAATCAAAACCCACAGGCAAAAGGCATGGCTCATGGATATATGAGCTGTATAAAGTGTCTAGCCATTAGCAATTCACCTCGTATTCTAATTTATTTTTTTTTTTTTACACTTAATGCTATTTTATAAACATAATGAGCAGCATTAATTAGAACATTAGAAGTTAATAACAATTGATTAGGTTAAGTACTCCCAAAAGGGGAAAATAAACATGGTGATAGTTAAAATAGGTGAAAATGCGCTTTAGGTCCCCTACTCTGCCAACTTGGCGAAAGTGTGCTGTGGGTCCCGTACTTGGCGGGTTTTCAAAAATGCTGTTGTCATGGCGATAATGGAATACGATTTTAAACTAATTAGCAACCAATGAAAATGACCGATTTTTCAAACTGAAACTAATTAACGACCAATGAAAATGCTAAAAGAAAAAAACCAATTAATGAGCATGCGTGAAAAAGCGCAAATTATTTCCTCCTGAGGTTGCCATAAAGAGCTCATTAGGTATAAAAACGTCCGGTTTACCACACTTAGTGCATTTATCGCCAAGTTGGCAGAGTAGGGGACCTAAAGCGCAGATTAACGGTTAAAATATAGCAACAAAAGATAGTCCGAAAAAAGAAAAAAAAATCTTGGATAAATAAAAGAGACATTATCATTTTAAATTGTTAAAGAGAAAAAAAAGGTGACTCAAATATAATTTGGCCCGTTTTATTATCACCTTGTATCTTTAAACCAAAATAAATAACAAAAAGTAATACTCCATTAATAAGAACAAATAGCATAACAAAATGATATATAACAGTCAATAAGTCAATATTAAAAGTTAGATCTAATTATAAACAAGAGAGGAGAGACATTGCTCATATCATTTAATGTTTATTTCAAGTGGAAACCATCTGTACCTATTATTTCTAATGAAATCAAAATAATTCTCTGGTTTCATTTCCCCCCCCCCCTCCAATGATCTTTTATGCATGTACAAATTGTTTTTGGAGAGGGTATGTTTCCCTAAATTCTGCAACCAAGGGTCTAGCTTTTCCCAAGTTTTACAATATTAAAGGTAAATAAAAAATAAGAAACAACTCTAATTCCCTTTAGATTTGTTGAGAGAAAAATTCTGAGGTGCACACCAAACATACATCATATCATGCATTTATCATATTTTACATGAAAGAATATGTTTCAAAGACTTTAGAAAATTCCAATTGCATACATAATAGTAAGACTGCCTTTCAGCACTTTACAAAGAAAACATAGATAAATTAACCATAAAAATAAATTTCTCTAAAATAATCATAAAAATGTGCATTTTTCATTGATAAATTGTAACAATCCTAATTCTCCAGAAAGCTAACATATTAAAAGAGACATTTCATTGAACTGATAAGAATTATTCAACACTTATCATTCTATAATTTAAAAGTTTACAGCTAAATAAGACACTTCAAAACAAAGTTTTAAACTCAATTAACTTTTAATAATAATAAAATTTTAATTCATTATAATTCTGATGAGGAACATTATTATATTTACATTCTAATAGATATAAATACTTAAAGTCTATTCACAGTTATGAAACATTTAGCAATAATATAAAGAAATACGGAACTGAAGTGTACATATATCCACAACAGTTTTATATCCTGAAATCAGTGTATCAAAAAACTAATTTTTAAGATGTTAACTGAATACACTATATGTTCAATAAATCTGGGTTAATATAAATGTTTAAAAAATATTTTAGAGGTAAAAGTATTCAGTTTTGAAAGCTGCATTATAACACATATTTCGCTAAAATATTAGCAACATTATATTTGAAAGTTAATAATTGTTATTTACTTTTATGGTTTAAAAATCATTCTATTTTTTAATCAGGTTTAAATAAACCAGAACTTGATAATTAAAGAAAATGTTTGAAACTTCTCTCAACTTTTTTATACAATAATTTACTCAGCAATTTGTACAATAACTTGATGATAATACTGAAAACACAAATATATAACTAGCTGCAATATTAAATATTATCTGTGAGTAAAACTATTTAAAGTCATTTGAAACATAGAACAAAATTTTTTCAAAAGATCATTCGAAGTATATTTATATTTTTCAAAAATACATCTTTATATATCTTGTTGAGAATTCTGATTTTAAATGAGGAATTTGGAGACATTGTTTTTCTTCTGTTTTAATATTAGAACAATATGAAACATTTTAAGTTTAAAATATACGTTGCAATGATAAATAGATATAAAATATGGTTACATTACATTTTAGATTAAAATTTTGAAATCATTAAAGAAATAAATTAACATTTTAACTGCGCTAAAAACATCACTCAAAATATACCTTATTATCAATCTAAAATCTAAACATATAATAGGTAGTTTTAAAGACATTAGAAAACATTTAAAAATATATTTGCTTTTAAAAAAAGAGAATATTCATCATGACTAAATATTTGTAAACAAATACATGTATATAGTATTGAGAAATAATAACTTATGAAAGATTCACATTCTTACTTTTTTACAACGAAAAAAGGATCTTCTACTGTCATATCCTCGCTTTTTGCCCATTCAATTATATATTAAATGTCCATTTAAATAACTAAAATCTTAATTTTATACATAGATAAAAAATGCATATAAAATTAACGATGCATATGGTTAATATTTACAAGTTTTAATTCACCTCTAAAATCACATGCAACACATATTTTATGTAACAAAGTGGGCAAAACCAATCCAGACGCAAGAAACTTCAGAAGCTGCGTCGTAAAATCATTCAATAACAAATTTCGCTTGTTTTCGCGAAACGGAAAAAAATTATAACGAATATTTACAGCGACAACGTATAAAATAATTAACTATAAAAATATTGATTGACATTGAAAATTAATTTAGTAAGATAAAAAACATTATAAGTTAAGTTTATATTTACTGATTATTGTAGATGAAAAATTTTTCTGGATTAAATAAATTTTTGCTGAAGAGTGACTTTTTATTCTCAGAAACACTGTAGCTGTAACGTTGTTAATTACATGAATCACTAATTTCGTAGAAATTATATTTTTTATTAGAGAAAAAATCTTTGCTTCGAGTGACTTACTTAAACAATGATTCCAAATAGTTTCTATGCTAATGATGATTAGTCAATTGATTCGGTGATCTAGATTATTAGCATTGCTAAATTTTTATATCTGGACATTTTCTGTAGAATTTATTCTAAATTCTTTTTATATAATAGTATTATTTTGTGATTTTAATGAACAATGTAACTAGGCACTGTCTACTTTTAGTTAAATGTAATTTGTTGCAAACCAAATATTTGTAATTTGCAGGGAATAAAAAGGCTTTTCCAGAAAATATGACATTTTTAAGTGATTAAAATTACAATGAATTCAGTATTTAAAAAATGGCTACTAATATTAGCCAAATCATTCCCATATTTTCATGGGTAGTAAAACATTCCTGCAAGCTTTGCAAGTTGATCTATGTAGGACATGGTACATTAAAGTTATTTTCATGTCTCTCTGAGGTACATTAATCTATCTCACAGAAACAGCAAATAAGAATTTTGCTATATTTTCAACTTATCAATTAATTCAATAGGATTACAAAAGATCTAATTTGCCTTCAGAGCGAAGTAAAGATCTTGATTTAATTGGTAGATAGATAATCTAAATATAGTAAATGGCAAAACCACAAATTCTTGTTATCATTTACGGCTGCATACTAATTAATAACAAAAATGGTTAAATTTGTGAACTCTCTACATTCTCACATTTGCGATATCAACATTGGCTATGCGATAAACCCACAATTCATACTTCAAAATTACATTGTACAAATCACTATCCAGCTTTATTCCGAGATCAACATTTTTCAGTGAATAATCAGGCAAGATGTGTAATTAATAGTAATGATTTTAATGAATATCAAGGGTTATGACTAGAACCCCCATGTTGTCTATGAATGATTACCTTTTATACAATAATAAGTCAATGTCTATTGATAAATATAATTTAGATTGCGAGATACTTTAATGTCTATTCCATTTTTCTTATGTTTGCTCAATCCTCTTGAGTATTTGTGCCCTGAAAGCATCTCAAATTAAATGTAATAGCTGACCAAGTTCTTTCAAATAAATTGTTGGCAAGGCCATTCAATTAACCTGTTTTTATAAATCACGTGGCGCGATTTTTTTTAAGTTGGACGTCCATAAAGCCTATTTGCTCTATCCTCTCGAGTAACCGCTGCTGATATCTCAACAAAAATGATTATGAAAGTTTTTCCATCATGGTTCGCATGCTTAGGAGTATCTCAGGCTATCATAACAGGCCAGAGTAGACAATTTAACTCTCATCTGCTTGGAAACCAAAACTTATTGGTTGGCATTCAACGTACCCTGAAGTTTCCCTATCACCCAGCTTCCAATGGTTTGATAAAATGATTTCACCGTTTATTAAAGCAATCATTGAAAATCACAAAAACTGCAGATGTATTGACAATCTATTGATTGGGCTCTTTGGTCTTTGAAAGCCAAAGACCACAATACAACCTTGATTTTGTAAAAACGTGTCTTGATATTTTGTATAGAACCACACCATGCCTAACAATACCAAGCACTGGCTGTAAGAATTATATCCATTGCCCACACTAAAGAGAGCAACAATGCTTTTGCATTTCTATAGTAACTGTGAGACATAATGAACCCATAATCACCAGTCATACTTACAGCTGCTCAAAAAAAGATGATACACTTTGTGTACTCATAACTGTTCATTGTACACACATATTTGAGAAGAATGACATAATTACAGGTAACTTGATACTTTCATATGGTGTCCTATTTCGAATCATAGAGATTTTCATAAACATAACACCATTTAAATTAATGAAGAAAATTCCCTGTTTAGCATAGATTGTTTTGAAGTTAGTCTTCATCATTGCTTGTTCAAAATTGAATTATCTTTTCCCTGTTTCTTGTTCTTTGCTATAATCCCATATTTAGTTCGTCTTTATCCTTAGCAGACTAAAGTCATTCACTGCAGTAACTTTTGAATTTGACTTATCATTCTAGGTTTCATTAGAAGAAATGCTTTCCAAGGCGATCATCCCTCGCTCAGGTATTCATATCTGCTTCACTCCAAATATTTGCCTAGTTGACGGCTTATCCCTTTACCTTCATCTCTTTTAAGATATAGTGTCGCGATCACAGAACACTCCACATACTTGAGACCGAAATAGCAACTTCTGAATATATAATTCATGGCAGCAGGACAAAATACAATTTAATTAAAAATGAAAAAAAAAAAAAAAAGTTTATTTTTGACTCCGAGCATTTTAACTCATGCTTTAAAACGCGTATTCCAATGAATTAAAACTTTGAAATTCCGGTTGGTGTACTAAAAGAATACAGTTCTTAGAATTTTTTCTTGCACTTTATAAGTTAAAACTCTAATGTAAAAGCTAAAGTTATATTACTGGTATAGTTATCGCACTAGAATGACTTTTACATGCAAGGTCCAATATGTTCTAGGTTCTTTTTATTTTATATGAATTCAAATGATTATTAACATTTACTTCTATTCCATTCACCTGTTATAGGTAATATAATATCTTTTACAAGACTAATTTCATTTAAATTCCTAGTTAAAATATTTGAAAAATAGCAGCAAAAGTAGGAAATTAGAAAAAAACAACAAAAATGAAAAAATACATAAAAATATATAGCTTTATAGGTTACTTTAATTCCAAAAATATATGTTAGTGCTATGTACTTTTCAGGCAATTTTCACTTTAAGGCCAAGGTTGAAAATCCTTCAAGCTATCAAAAGTCGCTGCCAGTTCGGTAAATTATGTATCATAAATCAGTTTCTACACTATATATCAAGGGTGACCAAGACGTCGACCGCGAAGACATTTTAGGTAGTCCACGCGACCATCCCGATAATGACCTCGGATATTAACACTTTAATTTATGACATAGAATCAATGAATTATGTAAAATAAAAATTTACTACAGTCTACAGTTGTTTTAGGTTTTGAAACCTAAAACAAACTGTGCAAAGATTTACGATTTAAAGATTTATGATTACAGGTTTACGATTTAAATAAAACCTAAAACGGACATGATGAGCGCGATTTAAACATTCAAAGAAACTAAAGAAAGGTTTGCATCTCAATTAAGAAAACGTGAATTGAGAAACTTCAAAAACATGATGGAAGAATGCATCTATAATCCAAACCGAAGATTTCGCTTAATACTTGTTTTGTTTGAAGAATTTGAAAGAAGATTTGCTGACTTAATTAGGTTGAAAGAAATACTCAATTTTATGATATTTCCATTTGATGAAAATGTCAGCATTGAAGGAGTATCTGAAAAAATAGGACATTTAATAGATATCATCCTGAGCATATTTAGTGATAATGATTTTTGGAAATTAATTTCTGAGGAAACGCCTCCAAATATTTACAAATTGATTTTGTATTTTAAATCATACTTTGGATCGAGGCATCTTTGTGAATCTGCTTTTTCAACCATGAACAAAAAACAAACATTGGTCGCATTTAACAGATGAACATTTAATTTCGTGTTTATGCATTGCAATAAGCTTGTACCAGACACAATATGATAAACTTGTCGCAGATATACAGTGCCAAATTTCAACTAAACGAAGTGAATAGGATGGTCAATTTTTGATATATAAATATTTTGATTATTTTCGTCAGTAAATTTTTATTTTGTAGATATTAAGTTATTTTAGAAAAATTATATAATTTGCCATTTTTTCTTGTCACCGAAAATAAATATGTACGTTAATTTATTTCTGCCATTGGTAGACCGCCTACGAATTTTTAAATTTGGAATAGACCCTGGATCCCAAACGTTTGGTTCCCCCTCCTGCTATATATACTACTTTACACTAAACCTAGTTTACTAAATGATCAAGTTCCTAACTAAAAAAACACGTAAATGAATTAAATTTTCATTTTTTTTCATTTAATTTTTATATTTATTCACAAACGTAACAACTATTAAATTGATAACGAAACAACGAAATTTGGTGCTTTTATAATCGAAATTTGTATATTTAAAAACAGCCATCCAATGGCTGAGCGGTTAGCGTTCCTGACTATAGGCTGTTGGTCCCGGGGTCGAAGTTCGGTTTGGGCATGGACATTTCCTTTCTCTCTTTTTTTGTGTATCTTTGTCTTTTCTTCTTCTGAGATGATGGATGAAAGTGTCCCGCCCTATAAACGTGTTTGTGGTGGTGTGACGTGGGCAATGCTGTTCGTACCTTCGTGATTTGGCTCACAGGTGCCCACGGATAACGCTAAAATGAGTAATAGTTTCCGGCCTTATTTTGGGCGACATGTTTAATCACCCAGTGCCCCATCATTAGAAAAAAGATATTAAAAAGCATAATAAAGGTATGCATTGAAATTTTGTTTTATGTCGTGTGTGTTTTTTATCGGTTCTCAAGCTGTTATTTTGTCACTTATAAATTCAAAGTTTAATGAAAGCGCATTAATTCATTCCAATAGACTGAAGTTAATTAATCGTAAGAAAAAGCTAGGACATTGCCTTCCAGTTGATTCCGAGCCATTAGGACACTTTTGGAGATGAGAAGGCAGATAAGTTTACTAAAGAAGAACCTCTCATGTTACGACTTCTCTTTTGCTTCTGTGCAACATAAAAAATCATTCACATTAAATAAAAAATTAATAGAGCCTCCTTGTACAGTGATGCAGCTGCGGGCAAAAGGTAAAGTGTATTATTTAACAAAAGTAATAGGTTCTCTAATTCCCTGCCTCAATTTGTTGGAGTTTTCTGAAGACAACTCTATAGATGTTAGTTTTAATTCTTTTTATGTTTCATCACTTTATCGAGATGATCATCAAGTAAAAAGATTTCAAAACTTTCTTTTTACAAAGCTGTGATAATTTATATTAAATGTATTTAAATAATCCTAAAACAGTAAGAGCACTTCATGATTATGGTTAAAGTGAATTTATTAAATCTTTAAACGAGATTTTATATTAATAATAAAAGTCAGAAGAAAATCATAAAGTTGTTTTCAGCATGATCTTACAAACGGACACAAAAACATGCACAAAGGGAAAGATATAAACAAACACATAAGTTTTAAATTAAGAGGGTGTGCCCCTCTTATTATATAAATTTAGTTTTGAAATGATTATTACTTTTTGAAGATTTTATATTAACATAATATTTTTCTTAAACTTATTATTTGTTAATGTAAGAAGTTTTTCTTAATTATGGAATATGTATTTTATTTTACAGTCATTTTATAGTTTGCTCTAAAACGAAACTAGCAGATTTTAAAGATCTGTGAATTAAATTTATTCTAAAACTTTTATAGAAATGTATATTCATTAAATTTATTCTTATAAAATTTATATACAGAAGTTTCCTTTCTAATAAAAAGCTTTTCATTCATATTATGGCTAAAATCTTGTTATACATATATTAACACGTTTGGCTTTATTTTCATAAATGTCGCCAATGCCGAAATGAGGAATTGACATTAGCATAGTTATCGCCAAGAATGGATTTAATTAAAAAAAAAAGAAATGGTAATCTTAAAATCGCCTACGTAAACAAATTTAATAAAAGCATATAAATCGTGAAATGCGAAACCGCTAAAGAGCTATAACTTATTGAATCTCGTTTAATCAACAACTGCAGAAGGTCGCTAACCTTCTTCTATCCAAATGTCGCCAAATTCACTGCATAGTAGGTTTAAGTCATATACTAAAACTAGGATCACATATACTAAGATAAAGCCATATTTTCAATTTTGATAAAGTTGCTTTTGTCCTATTTATGTTACTTACTAAAAATATTTAATAAATAAGTTTCTTATTTTCTGTATAATCCTACAATAGCTTCTTGTTTAAATTACAATTTAATTTAAAAAAATTTTTTTTTTTTTTTTTTTTTTTTTTTTTTAACAAAAGAATTATTTGTGAGTCAATGCCATGCATGCCCACTTTAGGGAACAAGAACTGGCTTACCATTTGTTGATAAAATGTTCCATAATTTATAAATCCTTTTGCAGCTTAAAGGAATTTCAGTTTCAAATCTTGTCTAAATATCGAAATTCTTATATGGTGTGGAAAGAATATCAAATAAGTGGATATTTATTTTCTACTTGAGTATACGAATTTTTTTTATTAATGTTTGATTAATAATCATGTCTATATTTAAGAACAAGTCTTGGTTAAAGAAAAAATATGATAACATCTGCCTTTTCTGGTCAGTTGTAATTAGGTGAATTTGCATAATTTGTACTTTGAATATTATAGTTTTGGATATTTTATTTTCTACTGCTACCAGATTTCATTGGAAAATGCTAAAAAATTAGTTTTACACAATTTATGAAAATGCCTTTCAAAATATAAAATGAAATGGTTTTATATTCTTTCTTTCTTCTATATGTTTTGTGTATTATATATATCCAGTCAATAATAAGAGCAACACCACTTTTTGGATTACTTTTAAATATTTTAATAATGACTGCCTTTGTGAATAATGCTAACCAAAGCAGAACTTTAAAATCCAGTCAGCGAAATAGTTATTTATTGTTATTAAGTTTTTTAATTATTTAGTGCTGTTACTTTTTTTATTTTAATTAATTTTTTTTTTACCTAAAATATTTATTGACATTTGTTTTGGAATTATTAAACATTGATAATTTACACTACAAGACAAAAAATAGAGTTTAGTATTAAATAAATAACAAGGGAATCTCATTTTTGTAATAATTTGCTCTTAATTAATCTGGCAAAAAAAAAAGTGTCCAAAAAATTGTTATATATCTTAAATAGTATAGCTATATAGGTTAACAGAATTTTAATAAATATTGTTTATCACATATGATAAGTTAAAAACTTCTAAATATTTTAAAAACAAATAAAAGCAACTACAAGCTTTTTTTGTGAGAAATGAATAATATTTTGTGTAGAAAATAAATTTAATAAAATGGTGTTTTATAAATCCTTCAAGAACTTTTCTTTCATCAAAGATGCTTTTCAATGTAAGACATTAAATACAACAGACACAAATAATAAGTATAAAAGAAAAGCAACTTATAATTATGTGAGAAAAAAAAAAAGATAGTTGGAACATAATTTTACTCTTAAGTATTAAATAAAATAAGTGCTTTTACTTGATTTCAACTTTTAATCATAAAAAAAGTAAATAAATAAATTAATTAATTAAAAAAATAGAACTGAAACTTTGTAGCTTAACTAAAAATGTAATATTTCTATTTTACATAATTTTAAATTATTTCCTTAACAAAGATAAATAATAAAATTAAAGCTTGCTAAAATAAATTTGACCTTGTTAGTCTTTACTTTCCAAATTAATTAATTGCATGTAAGTCCAAATCTAGAATAATTTATTTAGAATCAGATTCTGTGTAAATTGTAACTTTCATGTAGACCGAAAATTGTCGTAAGAAATTCATACTGAGTTAATAAACTAGTAGTTTGACTCATAGTATTGATTCAGATAAATTAAGTATAATTTTTCATTTGTATGTTTATTATTTGAAAACTACTTAAATTTGTTTTAGCATCAGATTTTAGTAAATGTAATTTTTTTTTTCAAATTATAATATAAATTTTATTTGAAATTAAGTTCTTTTTGTTTGAAATTGTATATTTTCACTTTATAGTAATATTTGTTTTTACTTCAATGCATATATTTCATTTGAAATTTCACTTATTTATATCGGTTATTTAGAATTAATTCCATACCATTGCTTAAATTGTTCATTGGTTCAATGCCCATTATTTTTGGACTTCATCAAATATAGTTGATTAGTATATTAGTATGTGTCTTGTATAGTATAGTATAATTATATATATATATATATATATATATATATATATATATATATATATATATATATATATATATATATATAATTATACTATAATACTAGGAGTAAATTCATATGAATATATTCATAATTAATATAAAATTATATATTAACATTCTTGTATCAACTTTGAGTTGACTAATAACCAGATATATTATATTGATGTTTGTCTTTTCTGTGCATTATGCAAAACTTCTCTGAATCATAATATATTTCCTTTTATCTATAGTTTCTTCTTGTGTACCAAACTCCTAAACATTGCATGCATTTTTTTTTTGCAACAATAATTATTCTTGGTATATTGTGTATGATGATCAATAAAAAGTTATATTATTGGCAAGTTAGGATTATTTGTCCCTCAAGTCATTCTTTGCTGATCAAAAGAGCTAGTTAGATCAGGACTTGCAATTTAAAAGGAATTCTGAACCACTACAAACACCCAAGCTTGAGGTGGTATTTGAACTTACAAACTGTTGAACCAACAGAAAAAAGGTCAAAGCCCTAGTCCATCTTCTGCCAACTCGGCGAGAAACTCAGCTGGCTAACAATGAGTGTTTTATATGATAGTAAATTATAGGTGCATGTGTTAGATATTAAAATATGGAAATCACTCTGAATAATGTGGTATTATATGTGCTTTGCTATAATTTGAAATATTTTCAAAGTATTAAACAATTTAATTTTCATATAAATGTGGAAATTTGTCTTCACTGCAGACATCAGTGAATTTTTTTTAAAGTGCTCCCATTCATTGAAACAGGAAAAGCATTATTTCATTAACATTCTTATATTAAAGGCTGGATGGTATTTCTTTCATCTTCCTCTACAATTACTAACCAAGAATATTTCAATGATTGTATGAGAAATAAATTTAGGTTATATTTGTAGCTTAGTTTTAGATTTATATGTTAAATTACTTAAGATATAATTTCCTAAATATATCTTAATCACACTCATACTTTAAATAATAAAAAATAGTAAGTTTTTTAAATGATTTTCTTATAGTAGAAAAGTAAAAAGTATAGAAGTTTTAATGTATTTATTTTAAAAAATTTAAATAATTTTTTGTTTTTTATTAAACAGCTCTTTTTAAATAAATATGTTTATTTTTTTCAGAATTCAGTTAAACATTTATATCATGTTTACCAGAAGGAGTCTACTTTCAAGATATTCATTTTTGTTTTCTGACACTTTTACTCACGCTTTTCTAGTAACCTGTGTCATTTCAGAATTCTTATTTGAATTATTTATTGTGTTGCCAGAAACCGAAGAAGGTTATGTTCCATCAATTGCTCATGTCATTTTGGGAACATTTATATTCATCAACATACTCAGCAACTTAATCATGATCATGCGGACTGATACATCAACAAGAAAAATAATTTCACCTGCTGTATTAAAACCAAGCTGGCATTATTGTGCTTGCTGTGAAGCTAATTCTCCCCAACGTTCCTTTCACTGTGGCAAATGCAATGTTTGTATTTTAAAAAGAGATCATCACTGCACATTTTCAAAATGTTGCATTGGATTGAAGAATTTTCGCTACTATTTATTATTTCTTTTCTATTTATCTGTTGGTGCTTTCTATGCTGCCACTTTCAATATGCATTTTATCTGGAATGTTTTAGGCGGTCTCTCTGTGTTTTCTGTTGCAGCACATATAGTGCCATTTATATTTTTTATATTAGGTTATTTAAGCTTAAGATTATTTATCTACACTCTTTTGTCAGTATTATCTGTTTTTGGTTTTTTGTTTGTGTTCGGTTTATTGTTAATACACACCAAGCAGATGCTGAAGAATCAAACTACATATGAAAGAAACATGAAAATCGAAACTTATAATTTAGGGTGGAAGAAAAACATAATCGAAAGTTTAGGTGTAAATTGGCATATTGCATGGGTATTTCCTTTGATAAAATCTGAAATCCCAAGTGATGGTATATCCTTTACTATCAATGAGAAAGTAAATGAATCATCTGAATTATTTCAGCCCACAGAAAATGTAAGATTAAGACACCTGTAATTATATTTTTTGTTGAACCTCATGTACCATTATTAAATTTTCAGCATGTTATTAGGGATGCAACATATAACCAATAAATGTACTGGATCCGACCAACAAGCTTGATAATTGGCACTAGCCAGTTTCTACAATTTGGTTGAACATCCACTTTAAAGTTATGGAAAACAAAGGTAAATGCGTACAAAAAATAGCAATATTTATAGTTTTTTAAATAACTTTTATGATATCTTGTGGAAAGTTTTTTTTATCAATTGTGTGGATATTAAACTAAATCCATTAATTTGTATTAAACATTGGAGGAAAAAACTTGTAACCTTAAAAGAATCACGTTCCTTTACTCAAATGGCAAAATATTTGATATTTAGCAAAATTGACATATGTTGCATCTCAACTTATCCTTAATGTTTATTATAAAATTTTATATTTCCATCATTTGTTGCAATGTTTATGTTTGTTATTTTTTTTGAGTTCCTATAAAAAGTATTTGTTTTAAGCTTTTATATTAAGTATTCCAATATTAGAATGTAATTGCTTTGTACATTTGCATAAACTTTATTTTTTAATCAAAACTAATAGTAGTTAGTGCATTTTTTAAAGACTTTCTTGGGACAAAAATCGAAATATTTTTTAAAATAATCAGGGAAATAAAAATATTTTTATCGATGAACAGAAATGTGTCTATTTTATAACATGTTTATATTGAAAAATAATTCATGTTTTTTTTTATCCATTTGTATGGTTATTTAATTGACTATTACTTAATATGAATGCATTTCTCATCTATATAGAGTGTAAGTAAATTCCATTCACATCTATTATTAAATAATGACATCTATTATAAGGTTATACAATTGCCAAATGATATTTAAATATCAGAAGTTGTGATCAAAAAATATTGAACAAAAAAGTGTAATTTATAAGTATGTGGAAAATTAAATACACATGTAAAGCAATTTTTAGGAAAACTGATTATCAATATGAAATATTAGTAAATGAAAAATTTTATTGTTTATATGAAAATATATCTTTGTTATATTGCAAATATATCTGTTATATTACTATATGTGCATTTTTATCAAGATAAATTACTTTTGCCATTATCAGTTGGTTCTTTGTTTTTGAGTTCATTACATATTCCTGTAAACTAGTTTGTTATATATTTTAAAATGAATATTTAAAAATTGTAAATGTTGTGAAATGAATGTTTTTAAATTCTAGATTATAAATTATGTTATAAAAATTTATTATAAAAAGAGTGAAATATGTCTGATTAGAAATATCTGATTACATATTATAATATCCAAGGTAGTTCAGATATTTTTTATTTATTAGTTAATGTAAAATTGCCATGTTTAAAATAAATTAAAATTTCAATGGTATTAAAATGGATGCAAATGAAAAATTTCATTATATATATATATATAAAGTGATGAAAAAGTAATTATACAAATTTACTAATGTTTTATTGCAATTTATGATTAAATTATTTAATTATTAGATGAAGATATATAGAATACAGTTTATATTATTTTTTAAATTCTATATAAGCAATTGTTTCACTTGTGATTGATTTTATGATTGGAATTTTATTTGAATGACGTGTAAATGTGCTATATGTTATTTTCAATGCATTAGCACATATTTAATTCCTTTAATGTTTGCACAATATGCAATCTATATATTCTAAGCTTATAAATGTGATATGCAATGATTAATTTGCTACTTAAGTAACTTTGTACTTATTTTTTCTTGTGATTTTTTTGACAATTATAATAAATTGAAGTTTTCAAAGTTTGTATGAATTGAAATATGCATGCATGTTCTGATATATTTTTAATGAAATTTATAAAATTTTTACATTTATACAATAATACAATAAATTCTTGCAAAATAAATATATACACAAAATTCACATTTGGAAAACTGTCTACCACAATGTTGTGTCATTTGATTCCTTGCCTGGATATGTTCTAGCATGAAATAATTCTCTGATTAACGAGGACTTTTCAGCTTCTAGTTGGGTAATGCATTCACTCTTTTTTGCTATCTCCTAAAAAATAAACCATGGAATGATAATGTGTTTTGTTCTACAAATATTTAGTTTACATAAAAATACATGAATTTTTGATTATCTGTTTAATAATTTAAAATGTTACCAAAATATATTAAAATTCTCTTTGAATCGGCTTAAAAATACATTTTTTTTCATGCTAAATTCAAATTCTTTCAATTAATACTAGCATTTTTGTTAGTAATAATTGTATTAATTAATACAGTCAATTAGAACTTTATATTTATAATCTATGATACCAATATTGGGGAACTTAATAAAAAGATTAGATATCTTAATTTTCTACTGATTATAATATACTATTTTTACATTCTAAAATTGTGTTTTTGTGTATTCAAAAAGATATTTTTTGAAATTTATGTCACAATAAAAAAATTTAAGGGGTGAAATGAATACTTTAATATACTGTTAGCTGCAATGACCTCAAAAATTCTTAAAACATAGATGCAAGCTCTGTTTTAATTATTAACTTTTTATCTCTGAAGAATTTCTGTTATTGAAAACTAATTATGAAACTTATACTCATTGTGATAAAGAACTTATAGTAACTTTTACAAAATAGTATGCAACAAATATTTATAAACAAACAACAAATCAAAAGTTTAGTTTCCTTAAATTTTTCTCCTAAACTTGACTAAAATGGTAATTTTTGAAAAATGTATATGGAAAGATATTTTTGCAATTAAAACAAATATATACATAGATATGTATGGAAATGAGAACTTTTGATTTATTTACATATGCTCATACTATCTTTTTTCCAAAAACTCAAACTATCAAAATAAAAATGAATCTTGCACCTTTTAATGTACCAAATCATTACAAAACAAATATTTATCACCAAGATGTTTTAAAATACAGAAAATTTACATTTTATCATATACTGATGGAACTTTATTTTATTCAAAGAAATGTTAAATGTAATTTTAATAAGAATTTCACATAATGTATAGATGCTTACTAACAAATGCATTTATCAGTTTTGCCACAAACTTCTCCATGAATAAGACTAAGCAAACATTGTATTCTAAAACAGTTTTATCAATTGATATCTTTAGTATGCCACTTCATGTATGGTGTTCATAGAAAATTGAAATATTTAAATACAAACTCTTAGAACTCTGATTTAATGAAATGCCAAAGTTAATGAAAATAAACTTATAATATACAAATGTCTATAAAAGTTGTTATATTTTAAGCTTAATAATTTATATGACATATTTTAATGCTTAATAATTTTTAATACATTAAGATTTAAATTATATTAATAGTAAAGTTGTATAACTCTGTGTCAATGGGTTTCCTCATGCATATTTTTTGTTACATGTTGGGACATCACTTTAAGAAATCTAAACTTTTTGTATGCGATTGAGCTATATACTAAACATGTAATTTTCATTGCATTTTTGAATAAAAATACTCTTTTAATTCATTTCTGGAAATTATAGAGTTCATGCAGAGATAAGCTAAAATTAAATTAGCTTTGTCCAGATTAAAGATGGGAAAATTTGTGCAACATATATTAATGGTTATTGTGTTGCTAAAAGTATAAAGGAAGTCTAAGCAAATTGAATATTTATTCATTAAATATTGAAGCTATAAGCAGAATGGATGTAAAATAATTATAGTTAAAGACAAGATTTGATGATGAAAAGAATAAATTAATTACAGCTTATTTAAGGTATAAAAGAGAATTCATAATCCACAAAAAATATACATGCTAAAATAAAGATTAAAATGCATTTAGTATTTATAAAAAGCTGTTTTTTTGATATTTATCCAACAATACATAGATAAAAAAATAGTGTAGAAAAGCTTTTCTGTGTGTGAAGAAAATATCCTGATACTTAAATGAGGATTTTGAAATAAATGTGAATATGGTTCTTAAATTGCATTGCTTAATTCTTCAAAACCTTACTTTTGGATTTTTAATGAGAGAATGGCATAGCTGATTTACAAAAGCCATAAATTGTTCGTATCTATGACATATGGATAAAATCAAACTTAGCCAGAACTTTTTTCTTTGACTTTTATCATCTATAAATAATATACTTATTATTTCTCTTCCTTATTAAGCAGTATTTATTACTAAACAAAGTATTTTTATGCAAGAAATTTTTCAAACAGTATTAGCCAAATTAGAGATAAATTTAAAGGAATGAAAGATAAAATTGAAAGAATAGAATTTCATTCATGAAGGTGAGATAACTTGTGACAAATAATTTATTCTATGTAAAACTTTATTTGGAACTTAAAAAATGATTGATCAAATCAAAAATTGCAAAGTTCTAGTTTTTTAAGGTGAATAAAAATATTTAATATACATTCAAATAAATACCTAATATTTTTGATGTTTCTAAAAATGTTTAATTTAGTATGCATAAGTTTGGCAGGCATTTTATTTTAAACATTTTCTAGTATTTAAAGATAAAATTATATTAAAATTGTTTCCAATAAATACTAACTAAATATAACTACAATGACTGGTTTAATATACTGAGTAAATCGGTCCATAGTATATAAAATATTTCTACTAAAGATTTCTAGGAAATAATTGTTACAGGAGCTATTATTATATTAATATATAATATTTCATATCCATAATTCAAAATTAAGAATAATAGAAAGATAAATTTTACTTTTAGCACATATTTTATAAGTAACAGAATAGATTTAGTATCAATAGATAAATTGCCATAAACAAAAATAATCATTTTAAGATTTTTTACCAAATTATCTTGAATATAAAATGAGAATATGAAAAATATATAAAAGTGAAAATTTATCTTGAAGAATCAAGATGTACTAAGGTATTTCATCATTCTACATTATCCTCATAGTTATTTAACTTTGTTTTTAGCAAATACAAAATATAACTATTGATATATATATATATATAGAAGGAAATATAGATTAAAACTAATAATAAGAATAGGCAATATTTCATGCACCCATAAAAATTGCTTTTTGATGAACTTTTTTGTGCAAATTCATTATTTTATTTTCAATTCAAATCATTCAATTCTTAATATTTATATTTGGATATTTTTGAAAACATTTATCAAACTGAACAGTAATAAGACACCAACTGGTTGGAGACTTAATTTTCAAAATACCAATATTAAATTCAAAGCATAACTTAAAATTTTAAAGTCATGGATGTTTATATTAACTATGTGTGTTTATCAGTAATACAAATCAAAATTGTAGGACCTTAAATTTAAAGTATATAAACACGGTTAAGAATATTTAAAATTGGGATGTAAAACATTTATTTTTTAAAATTTTCAGTAGTAAAAGTAGTTTAATATTTGGAATCTGCCTGATAAAGCAGAAAAATTACCAAATCTACCACAAAAAAAAAAAAAAAAAAAAAAGAGCACACACACAAATGCTGTTAGAATTTAGGCTAAAGCTGAGTACAGTATAGTTTTACAAGATTTATAAAAACTGATGTTATTCATGCAATTATCAAATAAAAATATAATTACATATATTTATGAAGTTCAAAAAATAAGATTGTATTTCTTTGAACAATTATCTCGTGATAACTCCTTGATTTTATTCTAATATATATTGTCTGTTTTATAAGAGTTTCTTTGACTTCATTAGAGAGGTATATTCTTAAAATAAGAGTATTTGAATAACAATATACAATTTTACTGACTTTTGAGTTTTGTGAAAACCATGTTAGGTATCATTAAATTTTATTAAATGTGATTTTGATTTCAGTATTATACGAAATTCATATTCCAGAATTACACAAGAGAAAATTTTAAAACGTTGATGATTTAACCATTATTAGCTTCCTGTAACTGAATTCTAATATCTCCAAATTTTGTAATCTTTTAAAATAGATTAACAATTGTAGATTTTTGCAAATTCAAAGGAAACATACACAGTTCATATACATTTTAAATAATAAAAATGCAGTGAATTAAATGAAACCATATTGATAAATTGACCTGAAAAAATTTATGTAATTTCAGATAGCCAATTTTATTAAAGTACCCTGACAATAATGTAACATTCAAAATTACAGTACTTAAAATAAACACATAGTATTCGAATTTAAGTAACTTAAATACTTGAGTACTTACTTCAGTCAAAGCATGGTTTTGATTCTTCAATCTTTGTATTGTTTGACTAGCTGTTTTCTGTTGACCATAGATATTTCTTTGATGCACAGCTAAGTTCATATGAATTGGAAATCCCTATAATTGAGAATTAGCAATCATTTTAGCATGATATAATTTTTGTAAATTACATTCTTCGACATATCCTGAACTCATAATAGTATTTAAAGCCCTTTTGCTATTAATATTTACTTGTATATTTAGTTTTCATTATTAAGTGACTATCTTTTTATACTCTAAATAGTAAATTTTATATTCTTTTAAAATAAATTTATTTCATTATATATTGATATACAGATGAAACATATATCATTGTTTATATTCGCAAACATATTTACATCAAATATTTTTTTTTAGCATATTTACCTTTATCTTAGGATAATTTTAAATGAAATAATATAACTACACATTCATAAATAATTTCTTATTATACCAGGCATTTAAGATATTTCATCCTACTCATTAAAGGTAATTAAATAACTAAAAACTTAAATTGAAAATAAAGAGAGAAAAAAGTTCTATTAAATAAAAGCTTGTAATAAAGTTTCAGTTAAAATTTCAGAAAAAAAAGGTTTTTAAATTTACAACAAATACTTTACAATTCATGTGTATATGTATGCTTGTGTTAGTTTTTTTGGTACATAAAAATTATTGGAACCATGTGTCTGTGACTTTTTTTATCAAGTGTCTCCAAAATATTATTGGCACTATTATCTGTTATGAAATCTAGTGGCATAGTAGTAGCACTTCATGCTCTTAAACCACAGGTCTGAGGTTCAGTCCCTAGGCTAAGCAAGGTCAACTCAGCTTTTCATCCCTTCAGTGGGTTGATAAAACTGAGTACCAAGCATGCTTGGGTGTTAGGCTGACCACCAAATCAGGGATATGCTTTGCACACTAGGCCTCTCAATCAGGTATCAGATGGTAGGTTTTGGTGCATATTTGGTCTGTCATGCCACACAGTTTAGTTTAATTTATTATCTGATATTAAAATTTATAAGTTTACAGAAATACATAATATTTCATACATGTACATAGGCAATGTTATTTGATATGGTAAACTAATTACATAATGATGATAATTTGAATTTGATCAGTTTTAATTTAGCAAAACATAAAATAATCTATTATTGTAAATTTTACAGAAAATGGAATAAAGTACCACTAAAATCCAATAAAATGTTATTAATAAATTGTCAATATTTAAAAGAAGCAACATCTATTTATAGCACATATGACACAAAGAGAATTAGGCTTTATCCCAAAACATAGATGATTTTGACCTAAAAGTCTAAATTTTATAAGAATTTTTTAGTTGAAATGTATATTTAAAAGAACTTACAGTGATAAGTTAATTAAGCTTTTTTATTTATAAATAAAACAAACTTATAAATATTCTTTGGGGTTATAAACATTTCTCAGATGAAAATTGCCTAGGCTTTGACTACCAGGTACAGAAAATAAATTTAGTAAAAACTGATTAAGTTTGTTAAATCAGATTATTAAATTTATCATAAGGTTTAAAACAAAATCTGCTTAAAATTATATTTATATGCATTTTAAATTGTAAACAATTATTTGTATATATATATATTACATAAATATAAAATATTATTGTCAAACATATTTAGAATTTACATTTTTATAGAAAAAATGTAGAATTTTTCCTTAAAATAATTTAATCAAATATAAATGTGGAAGCATGTTAAACATACTATTGCTTTGGAAATAAAATAAATCTATCTGTGTAAAGATAGAACGAATCTTGATTAAATATCCAGGGACTTTATCAGAATATTTTTCAATTGCACTTAAGATTATAATTTTTATTTTTAACAAAGTGTTAGCTTTCTTTTAGCACTTTTCTATTAAGGTAGGGTCAAGAGACCCTCATAGTATTTCAACTAACCTGTGAAGTAAGTAAAGTATTGTTTAGAATTAATTTAGGAAGCATTAATTAAAATTTTATATTACATATATCACAAGGAATATTTTGTGGGGCCTAAAAATGCCAATAAAAGAAATTCTGAAAGTATAATTTTATTACACTAATACTAAAGTCAAATATATCTAGTTTTATTAACCATTTCAAGTCAATTGGAAGCATGTTTAGCATTTTTATATGAATTATTTTACTTTTTCAGAGGTTTCCATCAGAGCATTTAAATGTTGGTTCACTTCAGAGATTCTTGTCATCTGAAAATTCAATCTTTCTTGTTGAGCATCCATTGAATATTCCTATGAAAGTGTACAAATCAGTTTAATTTGATTTAACAAGAATAATAATAAAAAATTATAAAATAGATAGGATAAAAGCTTGCAATGTGAAACTAATGAACGAATGAAAAACTAAAAAATGAATTTAAATGTTTCACGTGAATATTACATTTAGTTTTAAAAGATGTTTTAACTGAAGGGAAATGAGTTGAAATTTCTGTATTCAAAACTGAATATGTTAATTAAAAATAATATTTAAAAAATTGAAATAAAATGTAAACAATAGAATATATAACCAAATAAAAAATTGATAGTAATTTATCAGATTTAGCTAGTCAGAATAATAAAAAGCAACGAGTAACTGTAATGATCATAAAACATAAGCTTTTGCAATAAACATAAACTTATTTTTAATTGAACAAATTGATTGAAAAAAACAATAGTAAAACAAATATTTCCAAATTAAAATACATTCTGTATTGAAAATTTTTTTATCAGAACTGCAATTTAGGGTGCCCTATTACTTTTTTAATGGTGGCAAACATCCCTAAAAGCAATTTAAAGCACAAGCTCCAAGAATTAAATTAATAAAAAACACAATATAGAAACATTTTATGCATAATACTAATGATTTTTTTCCTATTATGTCTGAAATATAAAATCTTGGCATCTTCAAGTTCTGTGAAGCTGAGATTTTTAAAAATTTTATTGAATGAAATGAAAAATTGTGATTACTATATATTTAATTAATATCTTCTTACTGAGTGAGGAATATCCCATTTGCTAACTCTATCTAATTTGTCATTTACATTGGATATTTGTTGTAAATACCAGTTGCGAGCTCTTTCAACAACATCTAGACCTTGCAGAAGAAAATCTTTTTCTTGCTCTAGTAGTTTCAGCCTTTTTATCTAAAAAAAATTGCTTTTTAAATGAATGGAATTTTCAAAGATATTAATTAAAGAATTTTATGTTGAAATTATTTTCTAAGCATTATCAATTTTGCTTTTATTGAGTTTAACAGCATTTCTGTTTTTAAAAATCATTTAATATAATGCATGTTACTTTGCCAGTTGTTAAATTATATATTTACTTTTTGAAACTACTTTGGATTTTAATATAAAGAGCCTTCAAAGCTATTTCAACAATTTTTGAGAAAAATCTTTTGCCCTTAAGATTAGATATAAAATTGTTTATTTTGTAAAATATTTACCATCACTAATGTGAAGAAAAATAGATTATGATTCATAAGAATTGCTATAAATCAGTTTGATTTGCTTTAAGTACACAAAGCAAAATTTTAAGTAAAAATTCATATTTTGTCTAAACAACTGTTGATTGATAGTTGATATGACTATAGTGTAATCATAGTATAGAGTAATTACCGTGTATTTTCTTCAATTATCTCACTATAAATATTTATAAAATGTTTTTAATCAAAATTTCTCATTAATCATTGATACCTTTTAATATAGGAAACATGTTTAGATAATTTTTCTATTGTTAACTTAAAACAATATATATTGTGATTGACAGGGAGGAAAAGCTTGATTTTTATAATCTGCATGCTTTATGAAATATTATCAAATTTAAATAATTTTAAAACAGGCAAGTTCAAACTTTAACATAAAAATTGAAATAATAATTTTAATGCAATAAAAGCTGTCTTCTTAATTTAGAAAGCTTGCTTATAACTTCTGAAAAAAAAATGATATGTAGTAGAATTTAAATACAATAATATAATACCATATTGTAATCAATTCCATTAGACACAGTATGTCGCCTCGGTTCTCTTCTTCTAATGGCTTTTTTTGCAGGTGGAACTCTTTCAGGTGGGCGCATTCCAACACCACTGTCTACTACAATTAAGCATCCGATAGTAAATATGAATTACTATGATACAATTTAATTTTAACGTATTAAATTGTATCACAGTCAGTACTTACTGCTATAAATAAAATTATATTATTTAATGAAAAATATAATTTAAATTATATGGAAAGCTTGAGAAAAATATGAAAAAATAAATTTATTTTCAATACTTTTTTAAATTTTAAAACAAAATTTAGAAAAATATTGCTTAAAAGATTATTAAAACAAAATTAAGAAAGATATTACAAAATAAATTTAGGTTATACCCTTTGTCATTTTATAAAGCAGTTATCAGGTATATGATTATCAAATTTCTTTATTTATGTTATTAAAATTATATAATTTTTAAGACATCATAATAATGGTATTACACAAGTTTTTCTTACAACAAAAATGAAAGATTATTTATTGAACATTTCCACATCTCTCTCTCTCTATTTAAAAAAAATTTCACTCTTTCTCACTAAAAAGAAAAAAAAAAAATTGGAATTATTTATTTTACTTAAAATTTAAATGAACTGTATATTGTATACAACACTTCTCTTAAAATTTGGAGAAACATAAAACAGATAATCCTTCATTTTTTTCAGAAATAATTATATTTGTTATTGGTTAATATTCTCAATTATTATATAATTTGAATAAGAGAGTTAAATAACTTGAAATGTGATTTTATCTAATTTTTGTGTATTCAATTGAATTTTTTCAAAAAATAAAAATTTATTTAAATGTTCCTCCGTTTTTAAAATAATTTTTTTTTTCGAAAATTATCTAGATAGTTTCATTTAATACATAGATGAGAAGACATTCATAAAGAAAATCTTTATAGTTACATACATTTTTAAAGCTATCATTATTTATACATTTCATTAATTAAATAAATCTATAAATAAAATATTTCACATGTATTTTTCATATCCCTTTTATAATTTATTTTAAATAAAAAAATTGGTAAAAAAATTATGTTTTCACACTCTAGGAATAGATTCCATAAACAGAAAAAAAAACAAGTTTTAATCAAAACTTTACCATCACTGCTGGAAACAGGATCGTTAGGTAAACTAGGATATGATGATGAGTTTCTTACAGGAACTTTTCTTAGAGGATGCACATTTTCTTGATTCTCTTGCTTATGAGGATACGATTTCATCATTCTCCATTTTTCCAAGGCTAAAGAAACTTTATTTCTGTCCATAGGTTCACCTGTCTGCAAAACCCTCTTCATAATACCTTCTTTCTTGCTCCATGTGGAAGGGGATGGGGTTCCGTTACGATTGGCAACAGGTTGGTGGGGGTGGGTCTTATCAGTCTGTTGTAATTGAGGCATACTAATCGCTCTCTGCTGCACGAACGAAGCCACATTGTTAGGGCGCACGGCCGCTGTATTGTGTCGAGTCATGCGTAACGGAGGGGACAAAACGTTTGCAGGTAATCGTTCCGAAGAGGAGTGGATCAGTTTACCAAGTGGAGTTCCGGGTTTCCTCAGGGCAATGCCGCTGTTGCCCCTCTCGGGCAGAGGCACGGACGACGGCCTGGACACGAGCGACTTCTTGTTCGGATGACTTTCGTAGCGATTATGCGAGTCGTGTCTCAATAAGCAAATTCTCAGACCCGCGCAGAAACGTTCGAAAGACAGCAAGCCGTTGGCCGGAGTCACTTTGCGTAAGCTTTCTATCACGCCGTTGGGCAATCCGCTGGTTGGAGTTCCGTTTTCTCCGTGCCACCGTTTTTCGATATCCGATAATCGGACATAACCTGTCCGTTTGTCGTCCATTACGTCGAAGAGCGTTCTCATGGCAGTGACGAACGGTTTGGGAAGAGCGTCCAATGTAGATTTGGGGTGGACCGAAGCGCTCATTTTAGGCAAAACGATCTTTTCCGCCGTGTGTTCCGATGCATTCGGATTTTTGTTTTGACGGGTGATTTACAGCGAGTGCTGGGGCACCTGCTTTCCCCGTTCGTCGACGTTTCAGTTCAAACAGGTAGGTAAACCCTGCTCCCATGCTCTGATTGGTCAGAAGGAATTTTTCTCAACGGTGCTCTGAGAAACAGAAGAAAAAAAACGGCAAAAAAGAAAACTAGTCTCTTTCAAATCTGCAGCTGAGTTGCACTGCTGTGGAGTGGAAAACACCGGGCAAAAGTGAGAGTGCTGTAATTTCCCCTCTCCGTATTTTTCTTTTTTTCCCACTGCGTTTGGTTTATGTAGTTTTTGTATTCCATATTTTTAAAAATTGTACGCATTGAAAGTATGTTTTCGAAATAATCTCTCCGTATTTTTCAATTATCGTTTCAATTAGAGACGCATACATATTTTTGAAAATATTATGAAATAAATAAAACGAATTGCTTTTTTTTAAATTTATCATTCCATAGATTCTCTAACAGTCTGAAAATGTAGATTTCAAAAAATTTTTTTGAATATGTATGCGTTCAAAAATATGTATGTTCAAAAATATGTATGCGTTTCAATTAGAGACGCATGCATTTTTTTGAAAATATAATGAAATAAATAAAACGAATTGCTTTTTTTTTTAATTTATCATTCCATAGATTCTCTAACAGTCTGAAAATGTAGATTTCAAGAATTTTTTTTTATATTTATGTTTAAAAGTACATCAAATAAAAAAATACGAATCTGTAACTATAGAGACATTTTATGATGAAATAATTCTCTTGAAAATTGAAATTGTAATCTATGTATAATTAAAAGTCTTACCCATAGAATTCTTTTTAAGAACAAATTTTGATTTAACTCGCTGATTTTATTTATCAATGTTCCTTTCATAAAAGTTTTAATTCATTTTGAAGCAATTTATGAAATTTTTTTACTGAAAATATTCTTATTTCAATTTAATTAACCTGAAAATATAAAATTAAATTTTTATACATGAATTTATGTGAGAAACAGCTAACTACATGATAAACCTAACATATAATCTAACTAAAAAATTTAAAAAGATTTTTAATAATTATAAGAATTCTAATATAAAAATATTAATATTTATTATTAATACCACTTTTATTTGCATCATAATTGTTTCGATTAAACCATCCTTTGAGTTTTTCATTTTTACAGATACTGATTCTTTTGCTTCAATGCTTCTTTTTATCAGAATCATTTAAGTAAATTTGATTGTGTTCCATACGAACTTTTAACGAACATTTTTAAAATCCTATTGTAAGCAAAGTTTTACATTTTAAATTCATGATTCGAATATATTTAAAGGCAAATTTTTATTGACGGTAGTCATAATAGTATGGTGTTTTTTAAGGGAGAGTTTATAACATGTTTTTCGCAAAGCTAGAAATATAACTATTATATATTTACTACTTATAGTAACTGCTTGAAATAAAAAGTAAGACGTGACTTAAGTTTTTTTTGGCCTAATTTAATTTATCTTAACTTATTTAAATTAATCTTAAATTTAATCTTAATTAAATTAATTACCTTAATAAATAAAAATTATTTTAATTTAATTAATCTTAGACATTTTACTGATTAAGAATATTATACACTTAACATTAAAAAATGTAATGTTAGCCATTACATTTATGAGTTGATAAAAGCACAAAAAAGAACAGCTTTTGGTTCTGTTCATTTGAAGAAGGGGAAGAAGAAATTTGCATAAATTAAAGTTATAATGAAATATTTTTGAGCGAATGTAATTGAACTTGATTTAAATAAGAAATTCAATATTAATATATTTTACTAAATTGATAAAATATAATCTAAAGAAAAAAGTTATTTTATATTATTTTCTAGAGCTTATATAAGATGGATGAAATAAAAAAGATAAAAAGAATAACGAGAGAATAAAAAGAACCCAAAGAATCTCTTATTTTGATAATTTTTTTTCCTGCATCATTTAAGAAAAATGAACCATATTATTATCGGTGTTTCGATCTCGACAGCGAAGCCACGAACCTCGGTTTTAATTATTTTCATAATACCGGAACATTGGATTTCACGGAATAAAATCAAAATACCGTAACAGTGAAATGAGCCAATTTTATGTACTCTGTTATCGTTATTTTCAGAATACAGGAATATTAGATTGAAGAGTATATTTGTATTATATTATTCCCGATAGCTTGTTCTATAAAATGGATAAATTACTAAGAAAAGAATTTTTCAGAATCATTTATTCTGGGAATTTTTTTTCTGTATCATTTAAGTAACATGAATTATATTATTATCGGGATTTTAATCTTTGTAATAATATAACGAATCTCATTTTTAATCCCTTATCAATATTTTTATAAGGTTAAATTGAGCTGTAGGTCCCCTACTTCACAAACTCGCGAATTTGAAGCGCTTTTTCGCGCATGCTCATTAATTAGTCTTTTGTTTTAACCTTTTCATTGGTCGCTAATTAAGTTTCACTTTGAAATGGTAGAATTTTCGCCATAGCATCGGCGATTTTGAAAACGCGCCAAGTAGGGGACCTAAAGCACATTTTCACCTTTTATAATACTTGAAAACACCAGATTTCCCGAAATAAAATCAAAATGGCATAGCAGTGACCGGAGCCACGTTGTTGCACTCTGTTAATCATTATTTTCAGAATACAGGAATATTAGTCTATTTTAACATACATATCATATTATTTTCCATAGTCTGTTCTATAAAATGGAGAAAGGAATTTTTCAGAAAACCTTTTACTTTGGGAATTCTTTTTCTATGTCATTTGAATAACCTGAACTATATTTTTATCGGGATTTTAATCTGGATAATAATATAATGGACCTCGTTTTTAATCTGTTATGATTATTTTCATAACGCCGAAAAAAGTGGATTTTTTATTCGTAAGTAGGTGACAGATTGCAATAGATATTTCAATTGTTGTTAGAATATTGTATCAATTGTTAGAGAACATTGACATAAAGGTTTTGCTTTTTTTAATTTTAGTGAAAAGAAAATATATAAAAGCTCAATGCATTGTTTTCATTTTACATTGTACAACCTATAATGTCCATAGAGTTTCCTAATTTATTTTCCACTTGATAAATTTTAAGTTTTGAAAAACTAATTTTTTTCATAATTTCAGTTTAGAGTTATTAGTCACTTGAGGGGTAGCCTAATAATTTAACAGCAAAATTCATAAATGCTCACATTTATTTCAAAACATCCTTTGTTCTTTTACTGAGAATTCTAAAAAAAAACCGTCTGAATTGTTTTGATTTTAGTGCAATAAAGAACATTGGCATAAAATAATTGTATTTTTCCTGATATTTTTATTCTGAATAAAAACAAATTGAATCAATTTATAATAATATTTTTATTTTCATTTTCTCTGTTTATTAAATTTTTGTTATAAGTTTTTCTATTAAAATTTTTTCTTCTTCTATTAAACAATTTTTGAGTTGTTTTGTTTTGTTTGTTTTAATATTTTATCACAACTAAACAATGTAAGGGTAAAATAATTATTTCCTTCACAAAGTGTTTTTCATCCAAAATGTGTATGTAATATGATTTTTTATTATATATATATATATATATATATATATATATATATATATATATATATACACAAACTACTGGCCACTAAAATTGCTGCACCAGGAAGAAGTGCAGATAACAAAATGATATTTATTGGACAAATATATTATACTAGAAATAACAAGTAATTAAATTTTCAAAAAATTTGGCTGGATAGATCCTGAGAAATCAGTACTCAGAACAACCACCTCTGGCAGTAATAACAGCAGTTATACGCCTCGGCATTGAGTCAAACAGAGATTGGATTGCTTGTACAGGTACAAATGCACATGCAGCTTCAACACGATGCCCTAGTTCATCAACCGTAGAGACTGGCGTTTGGTGACGAGCCAGTCGCTCGGCAACCATTGACCAGACGTTTTCCATTGGTGAAAGATCTGGAGAACGTGCTGGCCAGGGCAACAGCCGAACATGTTCCGTATCAAGGAAGGTCCTTACAATACCGGCAACATGCGGTCGGCCATTATCCTGCTGAAACGTAGGGTTTCGCGGGCTCGAATAAAGGGTAGAGCCACGGGTCGTAACACACCAGAAATGTAAAGTGCACTGTTCAAAGCACCGTCAATGCGAACAAGAGGTGACCGAGATGTGTATCCAATGGCACCCCATACCATCACGCCAGGTGATGGGCCAGTATGACGATGACGAATGCACGCTGCCAGTGTGCGTTCACCACGATGCCGCCAAACACGGATGCGACCATCATGATGCTGTACACAGAACCTTGATTCATCTGAAAAGATGACGTCTCGCCATTCGTGCTCCCAGGTTTGTCGTTGATCACACCATTGAAGGCACTCTTGGCTATGACGCAGTGTCAAGGGAAGCCGCAGCCATGGTCTCCGAGCTGAGAGTCCATGTTGCTGCAAACGTCGTCGAACTGTTCGTGCAGACACTTGTTGTCTTCCAAACGACCCCGTTTCTTGTCTCACGGCTCGTGACGTGGTTGCACGATCCATTACGGCCATGCGGATAATATGCCTGTCTTCTCGGCTGCTAGTGATAGGTAGCCGTTGAGATCCCGCATGGCGTTCCGTATTACCATCCTGAACCCATCGATTCCATATTCTGCTAACAGTCATTGGATCTCGACCGACGCGAGCAGCAATAGTGCGATAAGATAAACCGCAATCCTGGTACGCTACAATTCGACCTTTATCAAAGTCAGAAACGTGCTGGTACGCATTTCTCTTTCTTACACGAGACATCACAACAACTTTTCACCAGGCAACAACGTTCAAATCCAATTTGTGTATGAGGAACCGGCTGAACAATTTCCTCATTTAAACACAATGTAGGTGTCGCTACTGGCGCCTGCTTTGTCTGAATGCTCTGAAAAGCTAATCATTTGCATATCACAGCACCTTCCTTCTTCCTTTCGTATAAATTTCACGTCTGTAGCATGTCGCCTTCTTGGTGTAGCAATTTTAATGGCCAGTAGTGTATATATATAATTCCATTCATGAAATTATTCTAACTATGTTTACATTTAATTCATATTTCCTTCGTATGGTTTTAGATAAATTAATTTTGTATTTTATATGCAACACTACATTTTTAGATCTATTTTTATTTTGATAATTTCTTGTGTTAGAGAGAAGAATTTATAACAGAGAGAGTATATATATTTTATTTTTTATATTAAACTTATATACAGGGTGATCCAAAAGTCAGGACGAACTTTAAAAATGAATAATTTGAAAACGAATCACGATACAAAGATGCGGTTTGCACCAAACGGATAGAAAAGAAACCGGGTTTTGTGTGGCAATGAAAAAAAAATAGTTCTGTTGGTGACCTACAGATGGCGCTGTCAGATTTCTGATGTAGGATTATGCAAAGCAACAAACGATATAAAAAGAAGCAACTGCAGCAGGTAATGGTAGTCGAAACTGGTATGTATTGAAATGCTGTCCATAGTTGAGAAAGCCCTCTTAGTTAAACTGTTTTATAAGAATTCGGAAAGTGCCATTGCGGCATTGCGAGCATATTGCTACATAAAGGGTATGCGAGATAGGAAAGGACCAATAACTTCTTCTGCATTGAACATAATTGTGAAAAAATTTGAAACTACAAGTTTTTTGGCGTCAGGTCAAAGAAGTGGACGTCCCTCAACTGCAGCTGCTGTTGCCACGACAGTGGAGCAGACGGTGCAAGCCATGTCGTCGGTTGCTGCACATGGGGAGTGCAGTGCTCTAGAAGTTTCGAGGCAGACAGGAGTGTCGTACGGAAGTGTCTGGAGAACGCTGCGAGTAACTTTGCAACGGTATCCCTACAAGTTACAACATAACCAAGAACTAAAACCTCCTGACTTCAACTCTCGCCGACATTTTGCGAATTTCGTCTTCAATAAGATGGAAGAGCAGCACGACTGGCTTCACACTGTGCTTGGGACAGATGAAGCACATTTCACACTCGCTGGCGCGCTGTTAACACCCACAATTGTCAAGTGTGGATCACAGAAAATCCACATGCATTTGTTGAAGTACCCTTGCAACAGCCTAAAGTGACAGTCTGGTGTGGCTTCACTGCTGATTTCATAATTGGTCCATTTTTTCGAGGAAGTCACACAGATTGGTTTCCAAACAGTTTCTGTCACCGGTAAGCGATATCTAGCACTGTTACAGAACAACATTATTCCTGAACTGCAAGCGCGATAGCACTCCAAACAGTCACCTTCATGCAAGATGGAGCACCACCTCATATTGCTCTGCTTGTGCAACGCCTGCTACGCTCAACATTTGGAAAGGATCGCATTATCAGTCGCTACTTTAATCACGCATGGCCTCCAAGATCTCCCGATTTCACACCCAGTGACTTTTGGCTGTGGGGCTTCTTGAAGTCAAAAGTGTACCGCGACCAATCGACATCACTAGCGGCACTGAAAGATGCCATCCACCAAAATGTATCTGCCATAACGCAAGAAATGCTACTAAATGCTGTGAATGGTGTGGTGACTCGTCTCACAGCTTTACTTATGAATGATGGACAGCACATTGAACATTTATTGCAGTAAGTACTAATTAACTGTAATTAATCTGACTTCATTAATCATTTTTTCATTTGTAAATCATCTTTTGTTGCAATAAAACACTATAGTGCCATCTGTTGGTCGCCAACAGAACTATTTTTTTTTTCATTGCCACACAAAACCCGGTTTCTTTTCCATCCGTTTGGTGCAAACCGCATCTTTGTATCGTGATTCGTTTTCGAATTATTCATTTTTAAAGTTCGTCCTGACTTTTGGATCACCCTGTATTTATTTTATGGGAAAACAGAATGTTTATTTGTCAAAATAATTCTTTATTCATTTTGATATTTTATTCGTTGTAAAATCATTTTATCTTTCTCAATATTTTTACTATAAATGTAATAAATTAATATAAAGAAATTAATTAAAAAATAAAATTTACTTTTTTTTTCTTTATTCCTTCTGATAAATTTATCTAGTCATTTTCTTGTTGAAATTCCATTTTTACATTTATTTTTCATCTAGAAAACAATCATTGAATTATTGGGGTGGCTCTGAGATTATAGTGTACAACGAAATATTTCTTAAATAAATCACTATACAGATGTATTTTGGGAAACCAAAATGAGTTTAATTAATTTGTTATTAAAATAACTTATAATCATGTTTACATTTAATTTTTCTTTTCTACTGTATAAATTACTAAAATATTACAAGAAAGAAAAATTTAAAAGATTTGTAATACCCACTATGATATCCGTGTATGCAAACATCGTGACCCTGTGATAGGAAAATGTTCATTAGGTCAAAAGATCCCGTGTTTGATCCCTGTCACTGTTAAAAAATAATAGAGGGATAATGCACTTCTGTATGCATGCATGTTAAATTTGATGTTTAGGAGTTTTCCGCATTTCCGACAAGTGAAACATCCTTTTTTCAAGACAGTCTATTTATAATAGGAATGTGAAGTAGTAAACAGCTTATTCATTTACACTTAAAAGGTTTTTTTCCTAATGGCGGGTACTTGGGTGATTAACCGTTTGCCACAACAAGGCAGGAAACGACTCATTTATCGTTACTCGGTGGGCACCTGTGAACCAAGTCACGAGTAGCATCGCCCACACTACACTACCACAAACCCATTTATAGGGCGGGCCACATTCATCCATCATCTCAGGAAAGGACAAGAAACACAGAGAAAAGGAAAGTACATCCATACCCGAGCCGGGATTCGAAGCCAGATCCTCCCCATCCGTAGTCAGGTACGCTACCTACCAGGCAGGGTAAGCGGTCTTTTCTAGAGCTCATTTATATGGTTCTTTCTTCCCCCCTTTTAAAATTATCAACTATATTAAGACAGAGAAAAATTATTTGTGGCCTTAGAGACATCTCTACTTCTTTTGAAAATACACATTTTTTGAAAAATAGCCATATTTACTATTTTTTTTTTTTGGTTTTTGAAAAAAATGTGTTGTTCCTTACCATTCGTTTTTAACTTTTTATACTTGACAGCTTTTTATTTCTTACAGTATTTTTAACAAAATTCTGTAAACAGTAAATACCGTTTAAAATAATATTTATAGTTTTGTTTTTTCAGAATTAAAATTTTCTGTAAATTCAAGTTTTGAATGGGAGGTCCTGGGCCGCTGGCAAGCTCAAACTTGAATGGACAACTCTTCGTTATTCTTAATTCCTGAAGTTTTTAAAAGTTAAAATTTGAATTATTAATTTTTGAAATGAATTTTATGAAGAATTCAATTCATATGACTTCATAATTGATTTCACATTGAAAAATTCAATGGTAAATATTCATGTGCAGTGTAACGAATAAAAAGTTTGGGTATCCACTATGTTTTCTTTTTTTTTAAATCTATCATTCTTTTTTATCCTTCTCAGCGTATTGCACCCCAGAAAAACTTTTTGGGATATTGTTACCAGTCTCCAGCATGCAGAAAACCGTATATCCTAAAATCTCACAGCTA
>JAPDSC010071518.1:11836-45665 GCA_026290005.1 Latrodectus geometricus
CAACACGCCAGAGCCATTTCAGCCAACACCACACATGAATACAACAGAAAAATTAAGGAAGTAAGAAACGCCAAATATTCCTTCAATACGAATAAGGTTCCTGTACCAGAAGATCTAGATTACTTTATCTGGAGGAGGATTGTAGACACAACACAACTTTTAACTTTGACGATTAGACAATGCTCAAAACTGCAACACTTCCCCACATCTTTAAGAACAGCAAGAGTAATTTACTTCGCCAAAAATGGTAAAGACCCCACACTCCCGGAATCATATTGAGCAATCTGTCTCCTTCCAACACTAGGCAAGACACTGGAAAAAATCATCTGTCAAAGACCAACCCTTTTCCTAGAAACACAACATGAACTAAATGACTATTAATATGGTTCTAGACAAAGGCGATCATGTGAATCAGCACTAAAAGAAGTGACAAAAAATATTAGAGGTAACTGGAACAATAAAGTCTTCACGTTGTTAATATCCCTTGATATAAAATGTGCTTTTGATTCCATCCTTTGGCAGGTCATTAAAACAAAACTTATAGAGCTGGATAGTCTACCAACTCTAACGCAGCTTATTAACACCTATCTGATCAATCGAACAGTTCAATGACTGGGCTTCTGGCTCCGCATCCCAACGATTTTACAAGGCCTGCCCACAGGGATCATGTTTGGGACCAATTTCATGGACCATCAAAACAAATGATTTTCTTAGCAAATACATACACCCAGGAGTCAAAATTATAACATTCGCTGACGACTTCCTCATAAGCGCTAAAGGCAGAACTTGGAAATTAATCGAAACTACAGGAAAAGCAACAACAGCATTCGAAAATTGGTGTTTAAGCCACCATCTGGTACTGGGTTCCATCACACACGGCATAACAGATAATGAAGACGCAGACCAAGCAGCAAAGTACGTTACAACAATGCCACCAGAAAATAAAATAAAGTTACCGCAGTCAAATTAAAAGAGACTAATACTTGGCAATATGATTGGGACAATGCAGATACGGGTAGGCACACACATACCTTCTTCCCTAAAATGAACACAAAGCGACTGGTCGGCCAGCACTAGCTGGTCCAATTCCTTACAGGAAATGGCCAGTTGCCTACCTTTGTTCACAGGTTGAGGAAAGACACAACACTAGATTGTGCAATGAAGGAAATCTACAACATTACGCATTCTATTGCACACTGACAGCGTCACTACATTAAAATAAGCCGAAAGCGGACTGTCACTCGGCATAAGTAAAAATTTCCGGAAAAAAAAAATTTATAGCGAAAGAAACTTGAGATAATAAAACAGTTGGTGAGATAGACGCGGGCAATAATTAACATTCCTTGTGCTCAACGACTCAGCATACAGAACCATTATGATATACCTCGCCTACTTGAGGATTATAGTATATATCTACACAATAGTAACAATAACATATTGGCAGCCCTCACCATATTGAGGAACAGGCATGCCTCACGTTCTTGAGGAAGCACTTCACCTTGCAATGAAGAAGGAACCCAACAGATGCAAAAGTCCAGGGAACGAGGAACTCTGCAATATATGTAGCAGTTCTAAATCTCGACCAGCTTGGAACAATCAGCTTCACCGATAGTGACAATCAACAAACATAATGCAGACCACAGGAGCTGGACGTTCATGATAGCTGAAAACAAGCTTTTTATGAACTTTAGTATAGTATTTATGTCGAAAAAAGTGTTCGCCAGAGACTCTCTAAAAAGCTAACTTCTTCTGGAAGCTTGCACTCACAAAGAGTTAGCCGGCATAATCGAAATTTCTCAGACGGCTAACGCATTATACTAATGACTAACTTAATATCCAGTGCAGTGTTCAACTCCAATTTACAAGAACTTTTGTTATAGCGGAGAGGGGCATGGCTGCTCGTTGGTTCCTCCATGGCCCGCGAGTACATGTCATCTATGTCAATGCGAACTTTGCATCTACATGGCGGGTATAGTAGTCAAGATGGTAAGGGTTACCGCGCGACCAAAATGCCAGTGACAAGCTGGTGAAACGACTTCGTTTCTCCAAGAAGACGGTAGATCCAAAAAAACCATATTAAAGACAATGGACTGCAGCTCACCCGGTAACAGCAGTACAGTTGCCAGTCATCTTGGGGTGGGTGCTAGATGTTTCCTAGGTTTCCCTCTACCTACACATGAATACGGCCCACCTTCCCGCAAAGTCCCCCTAGAGGGCGCAATACCGCAGACCGCACATGTAATAGTGACGCTCTCTGCGAGAGTCATCACGCGTTCGGGCTTTGTGTTATGATTATCCTAAAATAAATGGGGAGTTAGATATACGGAGCGGACATTTCAAGCCTTACACACGCTTCGCAAGTAGGCAGTCAGCCTGCGGCGTCCAAGTCAAAGTGTATTATCTAAAAGTGTCAAGTTCATATTTAAATTTTAATTGAAGAGTCAAAGTTTGAGATGTGTATGAATTTCTCAAATTTCTTAGTCTAGGGGGATTCCGCAATGACGAGATAACAAGTTTGGTAGGTGATATCTCCCTAAATGTGTCCCGCTCCGAAACAGCGTTATTGAATATTGATAGCAATGTATGTTTTATTTAAAATTCTATTGCAATTCTAGAACATTCAAGGTATTTATTCTCGAATTTTATTTATTTCGAATTTTTATAACTTATTTCTAAATTTCAAGTGAAAAATATTTTCCACCATCTCATATATTGTATGAGTATATATTGAGTTCATATACATTTTCACTTCATAATCGTCGAGTGCTTATATTGACGTAAAAATGTCTATGCCTAGGGCATTATTCGAACTCTGGAGCCTTTGTTTGAGGCCATTTTAACTGTGATATTTTTAGGGCTTTCAATCTGTCTGATATTTTATGAAACCTCTGGCCTCTGTGTTGGCTTCAGATACGAATACTTGCCTTTTTAAATAAAATAAGAGGAAAAATATATGATTAGTAAATTTAATAGTTCATGATAAAATTTAAAGAAAGTTTTGGAACTCAATTCTAAACATAATATATTAATATAGACCGAGAAAGTGCATCTGAATAGAATTTCATGTTAACAAATTTACTCATTCATGAAATAAACTTTTATTAATATTTATTTTTAAAGTTTATAAGATCTGATAGTTAATAACACCTTCTTAAATGAATTTTACTAATAGACCATAGCTCTTTTGATGAAAGTTAATTGTTAAGAAATTATATTCGGTGGTTTTAATCAAACGCCTATTTTTAAAAAATTTAAAGCATTGAAAACTATAAAAATTAAGCTCTGACTATTCGTTAATAGTTCATACTTCGAAATCCGAAGTTAGTTTCGATTGTATAGTGGTTCCAAAATCTTTATAAATTATATGTACTGAGTTAATAGGCTTTCCTTACAAATGAGAGACGAAATCGTAATCAGCTTTACCAGATTCTTTCATTGAAATGAGTGTAGTAATTTTACGTGGTGTGATGAACTTCTAGCGACCTTAGCGACCCCAGTTTAATAAACTTGGGTGGAGCACATATTGTAGAGAAATCGGCCACGCCTCTTTAAATACTTAGTTTTAGTCAGGATAATGTTTTTGGTAAAAATTACGAATATATATATTTTCCTTTTAAGTAACACAAAATATTAGCATGAAAATACGTGTTTTATAGTTTAAATAAATGAGTGTTAATTTCTACTTTGAGTAAAAACCAAAAATCTGACTATTTTCTCTATTTAGTGCAATATTTCAGGAACACTCATCTTAGAGTTACCAGTTTTTTTATTGAACTGTTTTCTTTAAATAATTTGGCTTGGCAAGTAGATTCAAGAAGAAGGAATTGATGTACCTTTTTCTTTCAAAGGAGATCAATTTCTTTTTCTCATTAATAAACAAAAAAAGTATAAACCCAACTGAATACGAAATCTTCATTTAAGTTAAATTTACGTTTAACATATTTTTCATTGAGTTTGCACAGATTATTATTTTTTTTTTAATTTACTAAATAGTTCTGAATTTCACTGACATATTACGATAAATGTTTATATGCCCTAGTAAATAATTTAAGTATAATTTTTTAACAAAATATATTTTTTGCTTTTCAGTATTATATATTAGAGATTCGAATTTAACTAACGGCGAAGAAGAAGCAGAGATAAAGATTATGTTCTCCTTTTTTTTTTTTTTTTCTTTTTAAATTAAAAGAATTTTCCATTAAATTATTAAAATCGTCTTACCTTTAAGGAATCGGCAACAATCATCTGAGAGGGAGAGAAAAGAAAGAAAATATTAGGTGGTCTTTTACGTGGTAAATCAGGTCTCCGAAAATTATGCGAGAATATGAAGGTAAAATTTTTCAGTGCAGTTTGAATGAAATCAGAAATATTATCAAACTAGCTGTAAATTTATAATATTTATAGTTTTTCCAAAATTGTTACACTGAATATTATTTTTTCAAGTTTTTCATTGATCAGATTATCTCCAGAAAATTAGAAATTATCACCAGAACTTTAAACTTTTGTTCCCAGTCTAATTAAATCTTGTGCAAAAAATGTCAGTTGAGTGACTAACATACAAAATTGAAAAATAAATAAAATATCGATTTTTTTTTTAAATGTTATTACGAAAAAAAGTACCTATTATAACCTTGACTTAATATTATGTAAGAAAACACAATCAATAGATTACTTATACTTATTAGTATTACACTTATTTTTCAAGATGATCAGCAGAGCTTTTTAAACTATTGTTCCCAGCCTATTTGAACTCGAGCAACATTAAACGAGGCTAAATGATCAACGTAAATTACATAACAATTTTAGCATTTTTTGATTAAATTTTTAAAATGATGAAATTATCTAGCACATGTAAGAGTGCAAGTAAATGCAAAATTTAATCATAACTTACCAGCATAATTCCTTATTGCATTTCTCAAACATCAAATGATTAGGCTCAAAAATTCTACAACTAATAGTGAGCTAACAGTATATGCTACAGTATTTAGTCCTCAGAATATAGTACAGCATCCTATTCCTATTTTTCTAATCGGATAAACTTTAATTTTGTGATTCATGGATGTAAGTCAAGAAGTTTTGTTGTGTACTGCTTTAATCCGAGTTCGCAAATCTAGTAGAAACTTTGCACATTCTCGAACTTTATTAGATTTTGGTTCAAAAGCTAATTTCATCACTGAAAGGTTGAGTAGAAAACTTTGGTTTAAATAAAAAGAATGCTTATACCTTCAAATTTCATGATAAAGAATAACAGCTTCGAAAACAAATATAGAATTGGAAATAACTTTCTCTTCTCAGGAATTTCACTTTAAAAATAGATTTATAAATACGCAGTTTTAAGTACTTTAGAGAGTGATTAGTATTGTCAGAGGTAAGATTTGTGCTATTTTAAAAAAAAAAAGTATGGGAGATAAAATTTGCATTCAAATGAGAAACAATCAAAAATTTTTGTATTTATATATAGAAAAGTAAATAATAGTACTAATAAACACACATCAACAGAACAAAATGGAAATAAAATATTTGATATATACATATATAGTTGTAGAATGTCTTGTTTGTTTCATTCCACATAAGAAAACATTCCCTACAAAAAACTCAGTTAAAAAGAAACTATTTCCATTCCTGCCAAAAATCAAATATTTACTGATCACAAAAGAGTTTTAAGCTGTAAATTTAATGCATGTTTCAAATTTGAATTTTCTTGTACTCTTCTTATTAAACAAAAGTAAAAGAGGTTTTCATTAGCGTATTTTAACAGCGTTTTCATTCCAAAAATTCACTTATTGTTTTTAATATACATTCACAGTAACAAAGATAAAAAAAAATTATATGTACCCTTGTAATAAACTTAAGTTTTACAAGTTTACTTAAGTTTTACAAATGACCATTAAGTGACACACAAACTAATTCTTAATTTCTTAGAGCTCAAATTTCTGGAAATTAGCCACGCCCCTTTATATATTTAGATTTATTTAAGATAATGTTTTTTCTAAAAATTACGAATATGTAGTTTTAATATATATATAATGTGTGTGTGGTTAATTTAAAATTCTTAATTAAAAGTAATATTTAATAATAGGTTTTTTTAAGGAATATTTCTTATTTTCCGTTTAGAAGTAAACTAGTGAATTGTGAAAAGAACTCACTCCATATAAGTGGGTGGGTGGTTTTAATTTGATCCAAGAAATAAACTGCTTAGCCCTCCTTGTTACCCCATACATTTGCAATGCTTTGCCCATGTCCTGACTTAAATTTATGCCTTCCTTGATCACGCTCCCTAAAATAGGCCTATCAGTGAATATCCAGGACAATGACTAGCCATAAACCTCGAGCAACAATAAACGAGACTCAATGATCAACGTAAATTAGATCATTTTAGCATTTTTAGATTATACAAGATGAGAAAAATTGTGCATCTTTTAATTAATACGTTCGTATGCATATACACATATATAAATAATAACATAATTATTAATAATTTACGAAAAATTCAAGTAACAGATTTCATGTATCACGTACGTTTTCACTGTAGTAAATTCATCTGTCATTTTAAATGTCTTTACATTTCAGATATTCACAAGATTTAATACCCGCTGTTAATACGTTCTAGCGTCTAACATCAACAGCCGTTTTCTGTTTGCACAGATTTGGAAATTGAGGATACGCCTGTTTGTATCGTGTATAAAATATCATCACAATCATGATGTTTATATAAATACATAAAATATTTATATAAGTATCACATTTTACATATTTATATAGAAATACGCCTTTATTATTTAAAGAGTTTATTAAAAACGGAACGTTAAAAAAGCGGAGAAAAAAGAACAGGTGCAATTTTATTTTGTGCTATCTTTGTGAAAACATGTTTTCAATGAAATATCAAAAATTTTCGCAATTTAACTTAACCATACAGAAGTTGAAAATGATCTAATACACAAGGTTAAATGTTATTTCTTTTTTCTTAGAAATACAAAATTAAATCTATCAATTTTGTATTTTTTCTTGGAAATGTTTCTCCTTTTTTTTAAAAAAAAAAGTTTCTGAACCGAGGTAAATATAAAAATTTACAATTCTATCTCCATCTGATTGCCAATTGATTTGTGCTCAAGTAAGATTTGTAAAATCAATTCAAATTTGTTTCAATCAGAAAATTTTAAAGAGTGCTTTGTTAAAAACTTCGTTTTCACTGTAATCCAATAAAAAGTATATTATGAAAAGAATTAATCAGTTCTTATTAGAAAAATTAAAAAGCTTTGTATGCAAACAAAGAATAATACAAAAGAAAATTAAATTGTGAAGTATCTGCTACCTCAAAAAAATCCCCAGGTTTTGTTATTTTACGTTTTTTTTTTTTTTTTTTTTTTTTTTTTTTAAATTATTTTTAACATTGTTGAACCATCATTAAGAATTTGGAACTCTGTTTAAAATGTAAACTTTTGGCATTTTAAACTATTCATAACATAATTTTTTTTTAATTAATTTATTTACTTAAGATTAAATTTATCGCAAAAAAATACAGAAGCCTATATTACGTTATGAAATTTTTACATACAGATAATTTTATAAAATATAAACAATAATAACAATTTTAGAGACATTTTTTTAGTTTGTATTTAATTTAAAACCAATTACTCTAGAATATAACCATCATTGCATCTTCTAACATTTGAATCTTGTACTTAACCAAATTAACGACATCTGATATAGCACCTACATTATTCAGAATACTACATGCAATAGTTTGAAGTTTTAATTGCGAAATGTATGAATAGTTAAATATTTTTCTAGCATAACGCAAATTACAATCATGTAAACATAGCGAATTATGCTATAACGCAGCTGCTTTTAGTAAATATAGCGGTTAAGATTTCTCGAATATTAAGGGGAGTTACTAAGGTGCTAACACTTTTAATCGACTACTTTAGGTGGTATTGCCTTTACTAGCGGTAATTCAGAGACTAAAAGAGCTGACTAGTTGGCGCAATCATGACGGGGGACAATTCTTTACTTCTTTATAACTCTATTTAAAAATTCTCATGTTGCTTTAAAAATATTATTTAAACAAGACAACGAGTGAGGTGTTTATACAGAAATATGAGTTAACAAATATAATTTAAAGAGATCAACTATTTCTAATGGTGAATATTTTCAATAAGATAAGAAAATTATTTTATAAAAGAAAACACTCACCTTTATGTAAAAGTATGTTTGAGTGTTCTATTTTCTAAGACACATGCACCTAAGAAAATAATGACAACTGATTAATTTACAAAAATAATTTCAGCGAATATCAAAATCTTTACATATTTACAATGCATAAAATTTCATTTGATACAAAAAAAGAAAAATTACAGAATGATATATACTTGGGTGAGGTAAGAGAGATTTTTCAGAATAATGGATTAAGTTAGGAAGTTTTCCTTATAGCACACAGTCACAAGTTATACACTGCTAGCCATGTAAATGCAACACCCTAAAGGAAGCACGCAAATAACATGAAATTTAAGACATTAGCGAAAGTAAGATATGCGAATGATTAGAATTTCTGAGCAGACGCACATCTCGCCAACCAGTGGCGCCACTTCAAAGCACTATTTGTTTTGGAGATTTCGATGATTTCAAGTTCGCCAATTCAGTTTCTCTTTTGGTTTTTTCAAAAAATTGATCAATTATGCCTCGTAGGAAACAGCGATCATTTTTGATCAAGTATGTTCAACAGGATCGTGATTTATCGAGATTGTGGATTATCTTTCAGGGAAATCGATAGTCATGTTGGACGAAATAAAACAAATGTAATGCGGATATGTGATCGTTGAATGCAGGAGGGTACGACGAACTGAAGTGTTCGATCGCATCCACCTCGGTGCATCACTTCACATGATGACAACCAAATTGTGCACATGGCAGTGAAGGAATGCTCAGCCCCATCACGAACCATAGCAAAGCACATTCAGTCTGTAACGCATTATCTAGTGGCTGCGGGTACCATTCGAAGGCCGTTTACATCAGAGTGGTCTATCCACCAGATTTCCACTGCTTCTTCTACCCTTGACGCAGAACCACAGACATCTCCGCCGTCAAGGATGTGGACCGCAGATTGGAATGAAATTGTCTTTACTGATGAGTCACGCATTTGTCTGCAACGTCACGATGGTCGCATTCGAGTCTGGAGACACCGTGGAGAGAGGATGGTCCGTGGTTAGCTCGCTCTCTGGATCTTTCGCGGATAGAAAACATGTGGTCCATGATTGCTCAACGATTGTGACCCAGATTACATCCCTAGTTGCCACTCCAGATTAACTATGGCAACGTGTGGAAGCTGCTTGGTCTATTGTACCCCAAGAACACATCTAAAGTCTCTTTAAATAACTGCCGAGGCATGTGGCAGCGGTGATCTCCAACAAGGGCGACTACTCTGGCTACTGTGATTTTAATAGGAACCACACTTCACAGAAGACCAAGTATCAAACGATTAAATTTATAGACAGCATGTTATCTACAAAAAAAAAAAATTGTGATTTCCCTTGCTTTTTTTGGTGTTGCAATTTGAGTGGCCCGCAGTGAACATATATTGAAAAAAGAATTTTGAGTACAAGTTTTTCTAAAAGAGGGAGAAAAAAATAGTATGTTTTTAGTTGTATAGTCAATTGATTTTTCAAAAAGTAGTCTATTTAAAAGAGTAGATTTCTAACTCTCAAAATGTAATGTGATTGCCGTAATTTTAATTCATTCATGATACTCATCCTAGCTGTGGGCAGAAGATTGTTATCTGCCAAGCAAATTCTCGCACTCAAACACTTTAATCTAAACTTTCCAATTAAATAAATGACATACATACACACACACACACACATACACACATACATACATACATTGAATAAAAATTATAAAGTTCTTTATATGCGAAAATATTTTTAGAGTTTTTAAAATTTCAGAAATTACGTAGAAAAAATTAATTTGAATCGCAAATTTAGTGTTTCGCATATTTTTTAAGATTATTTTGTCTAAACATAACAAACCAGTGTTAAAAAAATTTTTGAATGTGTACTTTCATAGCTCCGCTGCCTCTCTGGTCCCTTTATTATTTAAAGAATTTTACGATTCCTATCAAACCACTTTCCAGCAAAACTATCATATATGTTCTCTTTTCAAGATATATAAAATTGTTTAACTCTGAATTTAAAAGGAAAATAACTGTTACAAGCATTAAATTCAATAATTTTAAAAATATTAACCGAATTTTTTTTTTTTTATTATTATTATTATTATTATTATTATTATTATTTACTCTCAAATCCAAATTGCTCGTGAAAAAAATAAATATAAAAAAAAATTCCATATTCTATTAAGTTAAAACTAAACTACTTTTATGCTAACCGAAGTTTGTAGAAGAAATATCTTTTACACAAACGCTTCAACACAGCTGAAAAAGGAGATTAAAAATGAAATTGGGTGTTTCTTAGAACTATTATTTTTATTTCAACCCTATTTTTAAATTACAACTATCAACAAAAAATTTTATTAGCATTAATAGATATATTTCTGTTACTATTCAACTACTGATACTGAATATTTAAATATGTGTAAGATTTTTGTTTAATCCGCCTGCACAAGAGCTTTCGCTCAGTTTTAAAAAGGAAATCCTTGGAAAGTTGGAAAATAAAAATTTCGCATATTCGATTTTACTTTAAAATACAACTTTCATTAAAAAAAATTGTATTCAAAACAAACCCTAACCAATATTTAAAATTACATTAATCAATTACACACACACAAAATTCCCCCCCCCCCCTTTTTTTTAACGCATATAAACAGTTATTCTCAATTACATCACAGCAGTTATATAGTTCCAAAATGTTTAAAAATTATTGGTTCTAAAATATTACATAACAAAACAATAATGATTTTGAGATTAAATATTAAACAAGTGACAAATTAATAATATAAAAGAATAAAATATTAGAATATAAAAAGATAATTGTATATTCAATCTACTTTATGAGAACAAAGATGTTCTCCCATCAAATTCGAAACAACTTTAAGATTTGATATGAGGACTAAATTATTGGGAGCCAAATGTGTCTTTCAAGAATACATAAACAATACGATGTTATTAATTAGCGGTGCTTGTTTGTTGAATATATGCTAAAGAGTTAAAAAAAAATTAATATAGATAAATTTTTCTGTAAACCACACAATTTAACTACACATTATTTGTAATCATGATCCAGACATGTAACTGAAAAGATATTTGGTATTTTTTAATCACTGAAAAACATTGATAAAAAAATGATAAAAATACTAAAAAATGTAATGTTTTTATAACAAATGCAGTATTATTAAGACGAAATATTCTGCTATTGTATGTTACTATGAAAGTAATTTATAAGCCATTACTCATTGCTAGTACCGAAAAACGAAAAATTGTGCGTGTTTAAAGTTTAAATATAACAACATTATAATACATTAGACGATGGTAAAACAAAAAGTTTACTCGAACATATAAATGATTATTTACACCCAACCACAGCTATCCAGCAAATTCAAAGAAGAAACTTATTTTTAGGTTACAATACATAAAAAAAAATTCAAATTACAATTTCTTAAAACTATATAAATTATAACATATTGACTTCCTCTATCTTTAAATTTTGTAATGTATTCATTTCTTAAGATCATCTCATATTTTTTAAATAAATATTAAATGCAGAAAGGGAGTACAGTCAACTAAAAACACCATTTAGGCAATTTTGGTTCAGTAGGCCATTCCAAAACCGCTTCGTGAGTACTTCTAGATAGCTTGTGGGCAGTCCCATATTCTGAGTTGAATATAGGACTGCCCACAAGCATATTCTGAGTAGAATATGGGACTGCCCACAACCTATCCGGGAACTGTGCATTGACTTGAAATTATTATAGCAGTATAAACAAGAATTGTATTACTAATCCGATCAGACAAAAAGAAAAACAACTTGTAAACATATTCAATATAATCAGATAATTTCCTGGTCGCCTTGCTTGAAGAAACACATTTCCAAATATCTAAATTATTTCAAGAAATTATTTGAGTAGGTAACAAAATTTATTTCAACAAAATGAACTAAAATCACTTGAAACAGTATAATACAAAAAAAATTATTTTAAGCAAATTAAATTTTTCTTTTACGTTTCCTAGTACGGTTATAAAAATTATTTTTTTCAAGGCATTGGTTACAGCAGCAGTGAAATATCGAAGTAAAGGAGAGTCAAAATAAAGAAAAAATGAGCCAGAAAAAATGTCAAAATTTTTGTTTGTCTTATATCAAATTCACAAGAGTTTAGTCAAAATTATTTATTTTATACACAAATAAGGAATAAAAGTTAAACTTTAATCTGCAAAATATCTGATACATCCATAGGAAAAAAATTAGATAATCTAAGAGAAAAATCTGGAATCAGAAAAAAAAAGGTTTGGGTGTGATACAGACTTTTATGATAGTTTCATGATTAAATTTTCTAATCACTATTAAAATAATACATTTGAAGCAATATCAAAGTAAACGAAAAAAATGCATGAAGAACACACACTTCTCTTACATAAATTTTAGTTTGTTTGCATTCATACAGTTCTATGTGTATGCTTGACAATTTGATAGATGCTTCCTTATGGTTTAGATTTTTATTGTTTACTTTTGGCTTAAATCTGTGTACATGAAATAAATATACAAAATGTATATGAAATGAATTTTTATAAACTCAATTACAAATATATTTTGCAAAAAATAATTATAAGTAGACTTTTGAAATTTCCTCAAAAATACTTTAAAATAATATTACTAGAAAAAAAGGGAGAGGGGCCTTATAAATGGTTAATAAAATTATCGACTGTAAAGTGCAATATTCTGAAACTGAATTTAGTTAGATGCTGGTACAAATAATTTAAAGTAAAATTCGAAACAGGAAAATCCACTAGCAAGAACAATTACATCCTGAATTCTCACTTCGTAATTGAACTGCAAGCAGAACTATGGTCTGACAAAGAAAATATTTTTGCAAGTTATATCTAAAAAAAGTTTTTCAATGTTAGTTCCAAGTTTTTTTCACATAATAATCAATAACAAATTGTATAATATTTATGTAACTTAGTAATCGTTTACTAAAAATTTTATTAGATTTTCATATCCACTTTATTTTACCAAGAAAGAATAAAATGTTAAAATTAGTTAAATCACAGCTTTTTCACTTTATGTTCGTAATCTTTCAATTCAATCTTTTTATGGTTCAAATCAGTTGAAGAAAAATAATCCAGAACAAAAAAATTGTGATTTGTAAAAACTTAATCCAATAAAAACTTCGAAATAATTGGTGAATTCTTCTATTTCAATAATTAATTAAAATCTACAAAGGAGGCATTTTTGATAATTAACTAAAAAACCTTAATGCTTTATGAGGTAAAAATTGCAATAAAAATAAAATACATATTTAGAAATGGCTATACTACGAGGTTAGAGAACACCCTCTAGAATACAGAGTCTAGGGGTGTTGGGTAAATGCGGCTCTTTCAAGGATTACTTGTGGCTCTCGATCTTTTAATTTTTTGTGTTATTATATTTCAAAATATTTTATCGTTTCATGTGTGTTTCAAAATGTCTTAATTTACTGACAACAAATATTTTCCATATTTGTTGTCAGTAATTTAAGACATTAACTAAGAGCAAAGTTGTAATAAATTTTCTTTCCGTCCAAGTTCAGAATGATATGACTCATCGAAAATTATGAGAACACAAATAGTGGCATAATCGACAAATTTTGAATTTGTAAACATTCGTTGAAATGGACAGTTAACATTGTACTCTGGAGGAAACAAATTGTATCACTCTTGCTACGGGTATAATTTGTAATCTGAAATTTTTGATAAGTTAACTATAATTTGTTTCGTAGTATGTCACACGCGTGTTATTATTTTAATAACATCAAACCTGTATTTTCTAAATTTATTTATTTGTTTCCAGTTCTTTTAAGAATATAACGACAGAAAACGAAAATAGAAAAAATATATACCAGCAAAAAAATATTAGTTTAAAAGTGAACGTAAAATTTCTTTTTTATTGAAAATAACGGAAAAGCGTTGTCTTATTAGAGTCAAAAAATTATAAAGATAGCAATTAACATCGACATTATCAAACTAATTATCTTCAGTTTTCTAATCAGTTTTCTCCAAATTCTAATTTAAAACCAGATAAACTTGATTCTTTAAAATCAAATTTCGTAGGAAAAAGAATATTCTCTGAACCAAAAAGACATCTGATTCGACATCTGCATAAAAGGTGTCGTGAGAGATGAGTACAGATTAATTATCATAGTTGGAGAGTACTGATTTATTTTTCCCTGTGATATTGTTTAGCGTAATGCAAGATTTGGCTCTGATAATTGTTAACAGATATTTTTTATTCCATACAGATATAAAATAAATCTTGCATTTTTTGCGGAAAAAAACTTTGCTTCCGTCATTCAATATTAAAAAAAAAGCTTTTTTTTAAAGATCAAGACAAATGAAAAATGCTTTTATTGGTTAAAATGTTCACGCGTTTTTAAAGTTTGATTAATTTCTAAAATATTGGGAACAAACGTTTTAAGAATATTTTTAGGCAATTAACATTTTCCTTCAAATACTGACATCTTTTAATTTGTTTTTGTCTGATTGAAAACGAAGAAAATGATTCCCAGATACAATGAAGAAGGATGGATTATTTATATTAAAATACATTATAAATTTGTCAATTTTAAAATACACAGTTAAATATTTTGCTATTATGATTGGCAGATTTTGCATTATTTTATAAAATTGTGCTCAAGATTAATTCAAAATATACTTCATTGTAATGGAGATTCCTTTGTTCCCTTTTTAAATAGTAAATGCACTGATTACATGTTAAATTATGTAATTTATCAATTAACAAATATAAAGGAAACATGTGTTAGTTAATATTAAAATGTGTAGTAATTATATATATATCATTAATTTAGACACTAAGATAAGGTTAATATCCATTTGTAGGTTCGGTATCATTCCCCAGATTTGAACTGATGTAAGTTTCCTGCAATATTTTGGCTTTTTATGCAGGATATAAAATTATTACAATCAAACAGAAGTTCACATTATTGTCAATGATAAATCTATAATTTTACATATATCAACTACCATTGTTTGTATTTATTCCTTATTGCATTTTTTTTTTCTTTTCTTTTATAAAACCATCTGTTAAGTATTTTAGGTGCTTGTGTTAAGACAAGTGGAGAAGAAATGCAATATAACCTTAGAATTAAGTCTAAGCAAAGACATAATACCTATCATGCCAAACTTTTGTCACATGTAAATTAGCCAACTTGCAACAATGTGATATACTTTAAATATTTCCATGTTTTTGAAAATTTTTGTTTTTTTCATAAAACATTTACTAAAATGTATTTAATAAAATACTGTAAAAGATTCATTTGCATTATGGTGTAATAAACCACAGGTAGAAGGCGCTACACGATTATGAAGTATTCTCATAGATTGGAATACATTTCTATATATATTCATATCTAGAGGTAATAACTGAACATTCATTTAAAAATAATGAGTTTTATTTTTAAATGAATGTCCAGTTAAATATGTATGTGAGTGTGCACGTGTGTGTTATGAAAGAATGTCTGCAAAATGACAAACATTTCATTTTTAATAATTTAAGAATAAATAAGGACATTTATTATTTTATGGAAGGAAAATTTCCTCTTCCCCCCCCCCAATTACAAGAAAAAAATTCAAATTTCCAAGATTATATTGAACTTGATTTTTAAATAAACTTTATTAGGTTTAAAAAGTAATCTAATATTTTATCCTAAGTTTTGAATTTCTTGTAAAATTATGGATATTAATTTTTCTACCACAAAAAGGTTGAAATATCTTCACATCCATCTGACGTATCCAAATTAACAATTTTTAGAAATAAGGTACATGTTAGAATTTACACATTGATACTGTGATTTTAAAACATAATTAGGTAATTTCATTCTTTCTCAAGTGATACATTTATACAATCAAGTATACTCATTTAAGTATCAGAATATAAATTGTACTAAAATAATCAATTGCAATTCAATTATAAACACGGAAGGTGCAAGTCTAATTAGCACTCGTGCAAAAAATGACTGTTTAGCGAACTCATTTGTAATTTTTTTATTTTTAACATATCTTTGCTTCATGTAAGAAAGTCAAATTGAAATTTTTTATATAATCTTTTTACATTGTAAAAAAATGTTTCAATATTTTTGGAATTTTTACTTGTATTTAAAACTAAGCTAGAAGCCTTTGCACAAGTTCGCAGGGCAATAAAATTCTTTCGTAATAAAGACTATTAAAATCCACAGTTTTTTATAAATGAGATAATTCAAAATATTCTTATGAGACACTATTTCAAATAAGAATGCAATATCTTATCATGCTTTAGTTTAACTTTCAGTGTTATTTTGCAATAATCCATAACTATAAATATTAATTAACTTCAGAATGATCCAGCAAGAATATTACAGGGACATTTTATGAACACAGAAACAGATACTGACCTAAAATAACTTTTATGGGGATGATCTTAAATGAAACATTTTGGGATGTGCTAGCTGAACTGGCCAGAAAAGCAGCTCAGATCTGAAAAGGATGAAAAAAGTTTGAACCTCATGTCAAAGGCTTAATAAATTACAAGGAAATAGGCATTAATGAATCTGTTTGACTTATATTGAATAAAGTTTTACCTTTTATTAAAAAAGAATTAATTTTAATCAATATTAAGCAATTTTAAATAAAAGTAAAATTTGTCACTTGAAAAATTTATATACACAGTTCTTTTAAATTTAAAACATACAAGGCTATTAAAAAGTGAGTTCACCAAATTTACAATAGATCCAGTTATATTTTCGTAGCTCCTGGTATATAGTTAATGACAAAAATGAATACTTGTCTACTAATAGCACTGTAATTCTTGAGCAATAAGATTTGTTTTAAAATTTTGATTTCTGTTGCATACATGTAGTTTATGCAAAATATGAAGTAAAATGCTTATCCTGCCAAAAAACTCACTATTTATAAGTATTTTCAGTGTTTATATTTCTATTTAAGTCATTTATAATGAATATTTTTTAAGCAAAATATTTTTTTTTTTATTTCCTGAATATTTTAATATTCGAGCATTAATTAATTAGTAAAAAATAATGAGAGTGAAACAAAAATTATATATACTATTAATGTATTTTTTTATATATATACAATTAGGCAAATGAATCATAAGAACATCACATTCAAGATTCAACCAAAACTGGTTCGCTGTAGTAAATGGCAACAAGTTTATCTGAGACCTTCAAAACTAAACATATTTTAAAAAAATAAAAATGAATACCATATATATTTTTATTTTTTATCATTAATAAAACTGAATAAAATGTTTTCTTGCTTAATCAATTGATTCCATTTTTACTTTCCTTGAAATGATTTCTTAACACATTTTCATAGTTCTCTCTCTCTTCACATTTTGTGATTGAAGCTAACTCTTTCATAGTTAACGGCAATCACAAAATATAAAAGCAAAGATTATTTTATAAAGCATTTATAATATATCTAATCACTAATTTATTGCTAAATTAATAAAAAAGTTTAAATGTACTTTAAAAGCCATTATAATTACCAAAAAGATTTTTAAATCTAAATATATACTAGTTAATGAGTAGTATATATTTAGATTTAAAAATTTTAGATAAAATTATAAATATAAAAGATATTCTTATATGATATATCTTCGCAAGTATAGCTATAAATAACTTAAAAAAAAAAAAAGCAGAGTTCAAATTTATACTTCCTGCACTAATTTTTCTATCTAAAACAAGCAATTCTAAAAGATTGAAATTCACTCTTTTTTCTATTTAATTTACCTTTAAGCGATTTGCAGCTACTCCCCTTAAAAGAGAATTTCAGCCCATCTTTCAAAAGAGTGAATTTCTATCCTTAATAATATTTTTAAAGTAAAGTTTAATAATCTTCCTAAAACTGTTAAGAATTTTTTTTCTCAATGAAAAGTTAAATATGTTGGATTATTTCACTGAACAGGGGTTGGATAGTGATAACTTTCCAGTAGAAAAGTAGAATTTGAATGATCAACAGCACAAATCAAATAATGCTGTCGAAAGTTGGAACTCAAAATATAATTGGAAGGAAACAAATATTTTATTACTAATGAAATGCCTAAAAGAAATTTCTAAAAATGTATCTTTTAATTTAAAAACAAATGAATTGTGAGGTATTTTAAAACAAAACGAAGAAAGATGAGATGATCAACAAATTTCTAACATAGAGATGGATTTTGAAAAATTCAAAGATTTGCAATAATTTTTAAAGAGTTAAGCTATGCAACTAAATTTAAATAGTTGGGTTCATAAATTTAATCTTATTTATGAACACAATTATTCAAATAAGTTAATGTCTTTATTTCGTATAATCATAAAATGGTCAGATATGTACATCTAGTTAACAATAATTATTTTATTTTACAGCAAAATTAAATTTAATATTACAGCATGTTACTACATTTTATAGTTATGTATATTTGATGGTTGTATAAATTTTGAATACTCTCCAAAATAAATATTTTTATTAATAAATTTCATAATACAAAAGTTGCTCAAGAGAGAAATTTTGTCCATTTCTTAGATGTACATCTTAAACATATGTAACTTAATTTTAGAGAATCTACATTTTAACAAGTGCTTAGGAAAAAAATGTCGATGCTCAATAATCAGTCGGAAGTGTTCTAAATTGCAAGACAAAAACTTTAATTCATTTACTACTTAAAACAATAAATGAAAATCTCCATAACTTTAATATATTCTACATGTAACATACCTTAATTAAAGAAAATTTTAATAAATGTCCGAGATAGGAAATTATAACTTTAGGTTTGATTTTGTAACCCTTGAGTGTCTAATATAATTTAAAAGTAGAAAACGTCCAGACTGATATTTTCATAAAATAAATAGGAAGAACGTTTTTCCAGTTTTCTATTCAGTAGAAAGCTAATGAATAATTTAGTCTTAATATTTCCTTTCAAATTTATTCAGCATATATGCCTGGCACTTAACATTGCTCCCCCCACCACCACTCCCTGCCAGAATTTTTACATACTTTTCCTTTAAACAAATATGCTTTGGGAGTTTATACATATATAACACTTTTCTTGAATTTGGTTTAACATACAAAAAAATAATTTTCTAGACCAAAATTTTTAAAATTTTAACTTTTTTTACAACCCACTATTAATTTTTTTCAACAAAATACAATTATACTAAATTTCTTTAATTAATTGTTGTACCATAATTTAAAAATTTAAATTGTTTATAATCAGCCTGAAAAAATTCTTATTTTTAAATTTATAAAGCATTTAAAACAGCATTAGATTGAAAAAATTATTACTGAATAGTCTAAAATATTTGTTTAAAAATCAAAAACAGATCAGCGAGCGAAAATATGAACGAAATAAGTTTATATATATATGCATTTAAATTGAATTTTCTTAAAAATATTGTACTCTCAAAAACAAAACAAGAGCAACACAGTATAGAAATTTAGAAAGAAAAAGTTGACTATGAAATAATTAACTATGAAATAATTTTTTCCCCCCGAATATAAGACCTTTTTCTCACGTTTAAAATATTTTTTGAATATCAATAAGATATAAATGTTTAAATACAACAATCATATAATATGATTATTATCTACTGAATATTCCTTTTTTTATTTACTTCCACAAAAATTTTCGCACATATTTTTAGCGAAATTTATGATTTCAAACTGGAATAAATAGGGTAAATAAAGCGTACACTTCAACCAAGTAAACGCAACTGAAGACCATATTAAAAAAAACTGATATGTTGTAAAAATTCTGTAAAGTTCAAAACTTCTCCACAGGTTTGAAGTGACGGATGCTAACTCATGTATTGATCTCATCATTTAATTCTAGTTCAAAATTATGAAACACGTTCGTGTGTTTAACAGCTTTATTCAACAAGAATATATAATACCAAACATACTGTAATAACTTAATCTAATTTGGGCATATGATTTATAAAGGATTATCTGGAAATCTTTCGTTTTTACTAATACCCACCAGGACAAATAAAATAGTTTGATCGCAATGTCTCTCCTCTGGGGAGGGAAAAAGCATTCAACTCATCCATTGTGCTTCAAAACTCTTGCATATGTACTTTTTGAGAATGTAATGACTTTAAAATATTCAATTTAAATACCAATAAACTTATTTCATTCATATAATTCTCTCGCTGATCTGTTTTTGATTTTTAAACAATGTTTCAAACTATTTAGTAATAAATTTTAATTAACGCGGCCGCTTAGGACAAATAGCACTTAACATTTTTCCCAAATTTCATTTTATCATAAAAAAAATATTTGTCTACAAAAGAGATGTTTGATTTTCGTAATCGTACGAATTTCTGACTCTAACCCATTGTGCATTCCATCTATTGTGTGTGTGATGATTGTGTTTTCATACATAACATTAATTTCAGGTTATAATAGGTACTTTTTTTTTCGTAATAACATTTTTAAGAAAAAAGAACCAATATTTTTTTTATTTTTCAATTTAATATGTTAGTCGCTCAACTGAAATTTTTTGCACAAGGTCTAATTAGATTGGAACAACAGTTTGAAGTTCTGGCGATAACTTCTAATTTCTGGAGATAATCTGATCAATGAAAAATTTGAAAAAATAATATTCAGTGTAACAATTTTGGAAAAATATAATTATAAATTTACAGCTAGGTTGATAATATTTCTGATTTCATTCAAACAGCACTGAAAAATGTTACCTTCATATTCTCGCATAATTTTCCGAGACCTGAACTTAAAAGACCACCTAATATTTTCTTTCTTTCTTTTCCCTCCCTCTCAGATGATTGTCGCCGATTCCTTAAAGGTAAAGACTATTTTAATAATTTAATGGAAAATTCTTTTAATTTAAGAAGAAAAAAGAACATAATCTTTATCTCTGTTCCTTCTTCGCCGTTAGTTAAATTCGAAACTCTTAATATTAATACTGAAAAGCAAAAAATATATTTTGTTAGAAAATTATACTTAAATTATTTACTAGGGCATATAAACATTTATCGTAAAATGTTAGTGAAATTCAGAACTATATAGTAAATTAATTAAAAAAAAAATATCTGTGCAAACTCAAAATGTAAAACATGTTAAAAATAAATTTAACTTAAATGAAGAATGTCTTATATGAAGAATTTGTGTTCAAGTGGGTTTATACTTTTGTTTATTAATGAGAAAAAGAAATTGATCGCCTTTGAAAGAAAAAGGTACATCAATTCCTTCTTCTTGAATCTGCTTGCCAAGCCAAATTATATAAAGAAAACAGTTCTATAAAAAAAACTGGTAACTGTAAGATGAGTGTTCCTGAAATATTGCTCTAAATAGAGAAAATAGTCAGATTTTTGGTTTTTTCTCAAAGTAGGAATTAAAACTCATTTAAACATTAAAACACGTATTTTCATGCTAATATTTTGTAAAACTTAAAATGAAAAAATATATATTCGTAATTTTTACGAAAAACATTATCCTGACTAAAACTTAATATTTAAAGGGGCGTGGCTGATTTCTCTACAATATGTGCTCCACCCAAATATTATAAACTGGGGTCACAAAGGTCGCTAGAAGTTCATCACACACCAAGTAAAATTACTACACCTCCTTAATCTGTTAATTGGTTTCAAATTTTTTCAACTTTACATATAATTCACCTTTTTACTAGTACTTTAGACAGAATTATGGTTTTAGAGAAACGTATCAATCCGTAAAAAATTCTGCTATCTCCTCTAAAAATTTTAAAATATTCAATGAATTTGTATAATTTACCTATCAAAATATGTGAAGTTAAAACTTTTTTTTACCTTAATATTGCAAGAGAAAAAAATCAAAAGATGCCAGTTTACAAAATCTTGCTAAGTTTTTCTTTAGTATAAGGCAAACATAAAATATTTAACATTTGTCAAATTCCAAAGCGTTGAAGTTTCTTTTACGAACTTTAGTTTGGTTTTTAAAACTGTCCTGCATTTTAATTAACACTTTTGAACCATATACAGCTATTTTAAAATACGTTTTACTTTCTTGACAGCTTTATGAGTTGAAAATTTTATGACACTTCGGACAATCAAATTTAAAGTAAGGACAAAAAGCAAGGTAAATATTGTACATTAAAAAGAGATGCTAATCTATATTTGCAGCACTGTCAATTAAAATTGCAAAGTGGAATTTTTTGGTTACAAATTATGCAAATTTTATAATTAAAATTTAATAGGTAGAGTATTAAAATTTAAATGTAAAATTTGTATTGGATAAAAAGTTTGAGGGATAAAATATGCATTGAAATGAGAAACAATCCAAAATTTCAATATTTATTTACATAAAATTTTATACCAGTGGTAATATAACTCATTAACAAAATAAAAGGGAAATAAAAATTTATATACATATTTTATACATTTGGTAAATATCTTGTTTGCTTCATTCGTCATAGGTAAACAATCGATACAAAATATTCAAATAATTTGTGTAGTTAAAAAGGAAACGAGATTCTCAGTTTCATTGCTGCCAAATATCAAATATTTACTTATCACATAATCAAAGCATTTTAGACTGGAAATTTAATGAATGGAACTGTTTCAAACTTAAGAAATTTTATTTTCTTTACATTAATTCGTCTCGAGTACTTATCTGATTGAATATAATATACTTATATGATTGAATATAACAATGTTGTACATTTCTTTTTTTAATTTTTATATTCTAAGTAATAAATTTGTAGTCATTTATTCCACTGTCAGCATATAATATAAATTCAACAAATTGTTAGAACATAAGGTATTACTAAACAGAGTGCGTTATATACAAGTCACCGAATTAAGAAAAAAAAAGTAAAATGCATCGTAAATGTGAAAATCATTTTTCAATTCTACAATGTTTTTATTTTACTAAAACGTCTAAAATTTATAATGATGTTTCCAAAACCGAAAATGGCTTATATAAAATACACATGCTTGCCATTTCAATCAATATTGCCTACAGGTAACTTCATTCTCAGTCATCCATGTATAGTTTTCAATGCTTTAATTTTTTTAAAAATAGCCGTTTGACCATCGAAAAAAATTACCTAACAATTAACTTTCATCAAAATTTAAATAATAAACATCATTTTATTAATTTCAAATTTCCCAGCAAAAGTTCAAAAGTGCTATGTTGAGTCCATTAGTAAAATTCATTTAAAAAGGTGTTATTAACTATCAGATCTTATAAACTTTAAGTAAAATAAATATTAATAAAATTTGTTTTATTCCATATATGAGTAATCTTGTTAACATGAAATTCTATTCATATGAACTTCCTAGGACCATATTGATATATTATGTTTAGCATTGAGTTTTAAAGTTTTCTTTAAATTTTATCATGAACTGTTAAACTTGATAATCATATATTTTTTCTCTTATTTTTTTAAAAAGGCAAGTATTCGTATCTGAAGCCAACACAGAGACCAAAGGTTACATAAAATATCACAGACAGATTGAAAGCCCAAAAAATATCACAGATAAAACGGCCTCAAATAAAGGCTCCAGAGTCCGAATAATGCCTAATGCATGGACATTTCTACGTCAATATAACGACTCAATTATATAATATGAAGTGGTAAAAAAATTTTTTCACCAAAATTCAGAAAAAAGTTATAAAAAATTCGAAATAAATAAAATTCGAGAATAAATACCTTGAAGGTTCTAGAATTGCAATAGAAATTTAAATAAAACATACACATTGTTATCAATATTCACAAACGCTGTTTCGGGGCGGGACACATTTACAGAGATACCACCTACCAAACTTGTAACCACGTGCAAAAGCGTAATGAGGCCTCATTGCGGAATCCCCAAGACTGAGAAATTCAGATATCTCAAAGTTTGATCTTCAAATAAAATTAAAGTATGAACTTGGCACTTTTATATAATACACTTATTATACTAATTCCGATTTTTAACTTATTATATTTCTCCAGAAGAGAGATTGTGTGTCTTATAGTACCTGGATATAGCATCACTTGTAAGTAAATATAAATTTTTTAAAAAACAGTTTTAGTAAGTGGCAAATTTTTTCGTTAGCCTTTGTTTGCAAAGACAGAATTTGTATTATTAGAATTTAAATGTTCAAAGACTAATTTTGAACACTTCACTGCATTTTATCTTCCTGCATGTTTATTGTTCTACGCATATTTATATATGAAATCGCACTGGGAGTTTTATGGAATTTGATTTGAAAAAAGAAATGCCGAAAAACGCAAGAAGCGGAATTCTGTTCCGATTCCATTCATTTCAAATATCATTTTTGATTTCATTGAAAAGGAGTGAATTTTTATATCAACTATGGATCTTAATACATTTTTAATTTTAAAAAAAAAAGTTTCAAAAGGAGTTAACAAAATAGAGAGATGAAATAATTCATGAAATTATTCAATCGCATTGATGTATATTTAAATACGTCAACTGACATTTAGACACAATTTATGGATGTAAGAATATTGTTACGGACATTCAATGGTAAGATCGAAGAATAGCGTTGAATAAATCCGAAAATGACAGCCAATCTTGATTCTAAATAATAACTAAGCAGATACTCAAAAACTTCAATATTTAAAAATCTCTTAAATCCGATGCTCTTAAAATTATTCAAACAATTCCTGTAACAGATTCAAATTATAAAATAGTTTCGGATTTGCTTAAGGATAAAATATTCATTCTTATTAAAAGATTCTTATCGCAACAACATACTGTAGACTCTCCTAATACAATTTTACAGCTTATATATGTCATTAACAAATACATTCGATCTTCAATGTTTTAGATCAAAAAGGTAGATGGACTTGCAGATACATTGATCACATGCTTCATAGTTGAAAAATTAGATAAAAATACTCGCACATGATATGAGCGTCAATTAAATGGTAATGAATTAGAAACTAACTAATTTACTTTTGTTTCTAAAAGATAACGCAAGAACATTTCAAAACAGTAAAATTAATTTTAAATAATTTAAGAAACCAATTTTTAAAGTCACTTCTCTACTCTAAGAAACAAATATTGAATGTTCTTTAACAAAAAAACATAATTTGAGGAAGTATCAATTTTTAAAATTGTCTAGTTTCAAAAGATTGAATTTGTAAAGTAAAATAAATTGTGTCTAACTGTTTATCTAGTATGCACGTGTAAGAGTGCAAGTAAATGCAAAATTTCAAACATCAAATGATTAGGCTCAAAAATTCTACAACTAATAGAGAAAATAGTGAGCTAACTGTATATGCTACAGTATTTAGTCCTCAGAATACAGTACAGCATCCTATTCCTAGCTTTTCCAATCGGATAAACTTTAATTTTGTGAGTCATGGATGTAAAAGTCAAGAAGTTTTGTTATGTACTGCTTTAATTGGAGTTCGCAAATCTAATAGAAACTTCGCGCATTCTCAAGCTTTATCAGATTTTGGTTCAAAAGCTAATTTCATCGCTGAAAGGTTGTGTAGAAAACTTGGTTTAAATAAAAAGAATGCTTACCTTCAAATTTCAAGTTTAAGGACAACCGCTTTACAGACGAAAGGAAACTTAGAAATGTAACTTTCTCTCCTCATTATTCACTACAGCTGTGTTTCAAAACTTCAGTTGTTAAGAATAAATCACTGCCACCAAGTATAATTGAATCTTTCAATGATTTAGTATTAAGAGACCGAAAATTCCTCAAGTCATCGCCAAAGATATTCTTTTAGGAATCAATGTTTCCCTGCAGTGGTTTTGGGTAAACCAATTAAATGAAATATTGAACTTCCCACAGTTGTTCAATCGAAACTGTGTTGAATAATTTCTGGGACATTATTTAATTCTGATGCATGTCTTTACATATCGTTAAACAATGCTGAATTAAATACTGATGAAATGCTTAAAAGGTTCTGGTCTTTGGAAACAATTACCGAGAACACAACTCCCAAAATCAGAACATAAATGTGAAGATAATTTTAAAACTACTTATTCTATAGGTATCATAGGTAAACATGTAGTTAGATAACCTTTTAATGAACATCCATCAAAATTAGGCGATTCAAGAGAATTGGTTCCCAAAGGATTTTTGTTTTAAATATACTGGCTACTAAAAACTAATGAAAAATCACAAAAATGGCATATTTTTGGGAGAATTATCGTTAATCTCAAGGAAATCTGAATATGTTGGTAAGTAAAAGAAGCTGAACAATACATTATACAAAATAGTGGCGTTGCTGTTGGAATACGTCATTCGCGAGGAACTCAAAAATTAATGTCTAAGAGCAAGGCAACAATTGTCACTGCGTGTCTGAGATTAGAAATCTGGCGAAATTGTAACAATGCCCTCCTGGCATCATTTGACCCAAAAATTCGAAGACGAGATATTGGAAGACTAGAGGCAGAACAAAGTCGCATACGAGCGGCCAGATAGCTGAATATGAGTCCGTTTTTAATTCATATACTCTGACAAAACCATGGATTCGGCATCCAGAAAGGTTAGCCAAGGACGGACCAGAAAGGAAGCCAAGGAGCCGAAAACCGATACATCATTATGCGCTTGAAGAAATAAAACCGCAAGTCCAACTGAACTCAGATGCTCTTTCGCTGCAAGTTCCGAAAGGTTGTTATCCAGATCAATCGCGCGTCAAAGGCTTCAAGCAGTAGTATTTATGGGAGTCCTTTGCATGACATTGGCTGAGACATTTGCAATGAACACGTCAACATGTTCACTGAATGCGTGATCAATGGAGGACTGTTCTGATTACGGGAGTCCAGGTTTAGCTTTGAAAACGATAGTAGGCGCATTTTCATTTGGGGAGAACGTGGAATTCATTTTCATCAAACATCCGTGAAAAAGATGTATAGGGATCAGCGTCTGTATTTTGGGAGTTATCTCTTTGGATGAACGCATAAACCTCCATATCTTTTCTCCTGGAAATGTTAATGCTATGCTCACATCTATAGAGATGACATCTTGGATGTTCATTTGCGCCCTTATGTCTTAGCAATTGTTTGTACTTTCGGGCTACAAGATAATAATTCGATACCACAAAGAGCACGCGTAGTGGATCTTATCTTGAGTAGGAAACAATTGAGTGCATGGTTGAACAGCTAGATCCTTCAATCCTTAACCCAATCGAGCATGATTGGGATGCTCAAGGACGATATAGCCACTCTCAATCTCACTCCTAGTACCCTATTGCTTTGGAAGAGCAATAGCGTAGCTTCCTTTACAATTAATAGACTTCATAATTGAGAGCACACATCGCTGCATGTGTTATATTGCTTTTCAGAGGGATCATACTTCATATTAAAGTACTTTTCCTATACCAAACTTACACCTCTCATTCGTTCACTGTATACTTATGGTAATTTTTAGAATACTTTGTATGGCGATTTCTTTTTATGCCATTTTGTACCTTCTGTGTGTTGGGTAATGAGTAGAAGTTTCATTAAATTCCATGCATCATTAACTTTTTGCGTTATCCTTATTTTTGAGATAATTTTCCTTATAATAACCAGTATATTTAAAAATGACTATAAAAATGTTTAAAAGAATTTGTTTTCCATACATTATAATTAAAAATTCTATTACACTTTTGCGGTAATGTAGCTTTAATTGAAACATTGAATAAATGCTTTTAACTGTCTTAAATTTCTTAGGAAGAAAGAAATATTCTTTTGGATCAATAAAATGAGAAAAATATTGTTGTTCTAAGAATAAGTAAAATTGCTATCTTTTATAGAATATGATAAAGATAGGAAGTATTTCAAATTAAATGTTCATGTAATTTGAAAATTTTCGACCAGTTCAAAATTTTGACAGTATTTTATACAAGTACTATCATTAAAACACTTTGTATTTAGAAAGATTTTATTGTTTTTAACTATCATTTTAAATACATACTTTTTAAAAGCGCTTGATGAACCATCTAAAATGTAATGCTTAATTACTCATGATTTCAATTACTGCTTCTGATCAAATTTTTTGTATAGATTTTATTTTTAAATAATTATTTTACTTTTGACAATGGAATCTTCGAAATAATTAAACTTACAACGCATTCTAAGCTTGACTGCATTTTTAATTTGTGAACAATTGAAAGAGATTTAAATATAAAAATAAGAAATTTTAAAATTTTAAGGCTTTTTTTTTAAATATTTGAATAGTTTCACCCTTTTTCCATTACGGATCCCTTTTATTTTTATTTCTATCGAGGACTAACATCTAAGATTATTTGATGCCGAGAAACTTATATTTTTAATAAACTATTATCTCTCCTTATCCGGAAAATCACTTTTCACAATGTTCAGATTCTTTTAACGTTAGGAAACTATGGACTGCTTATTTTAAAATATACAAGATTAATCAATAATTACTGACAAATATTATGTGCCTTACTCGCGTTTTTTAAGGGATAAGGTTTTCGCTTTTCATGCTGCTAAATACATCCAAACGAAGCTAGAAATCAAACCTACGAATTGTGGAATAGATGCTAAGAGAACATTCTTTTGGGAACATGAAAGAGATGACTTATGCGTAGTTTATTTCTAACATTTTTACTTGAATTTATTTAAATAATGCGTTTTAGATATGGTACATTTGAAGTTGAGTTTAATTTTCCATTTACATTAGAGAAACTACAAGCATTCACTCATAATAACTATTTTAATGGATATTATAAAGCAAAACTATTGCAAGAAAAAAGCGAACACATTAGAAATGCAATTTGATTACTTCTCAGTTCAGATGTTGATTTGAAATGAATAAATCTACAAACTAGTCATTCTAACTATAAAATGATGTTCTCAATTCATGTTAATTATATTTATAGATCTATGTTTTCGACCAAATTTAAATATTCACCTTTATTAGAAAGAAACACGGACATTCTTTTTTGCCTCTATATTATTAAAATATTATTTACGTGTTTAAAGGGCAAAGCTTAAGTATTAATGCAGTATATTGATACTGCAAACTTCTTTCTGAAGGGTTTAAACATACTGCAAGGCTTATTTTAAAAATCCCTTAAATTCTTAAGCAATAAATGAATAGTTCAAAAATAGACTTGTTCCGAGAACACTTTCTACAACAGGATTATCTCACTAAAACCAACAAAAGAAATCTTAAATTTAAATTTTAATTTCAAAATATAAATCACTTTAACAGCAAATATTGGATTTAATAATTATAAAAAATAAATTAAAAACTCGTACATAGCTTACATTTTTTTAAAGATTTGTGATCACAAAGTAACAAAAAATATCAAAATAATGCAGGATTAAGTCAAATTCAAATATTTTTTTTACACGTATTTCATCTAAAATGGGCCAATGCATATTAAAAAATTCCCCTTGACATGTGTTAAAGGAACTAATTCATTTCGCTACGAAAGAAAATTCACATTTTGCAGCAATATAAAATATGCATTAATCTAAAACTCGGGATGTTTTCTTTAACGTATAGTTAGTTACACGCTACTATCTAGGTATCAGTTTTTTAGACAATATGATACTTGGCTACGATGTTACGGAAAAAAATATTTGAAAATTTTGGGTGCATAAAAATATATTCGTTCACTCCCCTACAAAAGAACAGTAAATACAGTAGATATTAACAAACGCAAGAAATACAAAAATGGATAGTAGTAAATAATAAATATAGTATAGATTTTTTTTTTCTTATGTGTAATTTGAAACGCTATAAATGAGTGTAATAAGATGAAAGGGCAAAATATTGGGTCACGATCTAATAAGAAAAAAAGACGATAAATCAATACTACCTATAGCAGAACACTTTAGAATTATTTTTAAATGTATTCTTCTATTTCACTTGGAATGATTCGTCGTGGGTGAGGTTTGTTATCGAATTTGTCGCTCAAGCAGTGATATCAGCTTACGTAAGTTTGCAAGTCTAACTGAATCACTATTGCGAAATTTCAACCACTGATACACAAATATAAATTTCTTCTGTGACTTTTCAAAATCATAGGATGATGTATCACAGCAGAATAATGTCCCAGTAACTGTATTGTCGTAGAATCCCGTGATGATGGTGAAAACATTTCCTGATGTAGTATGTATAAATCAGACTTAAGAATCAATCTATCAACAGTACAACAAAAATCGCTAGTAAGAGAAATAGGTCTGTAATACAGTATCTAAATTAGAAGTAAATTAAATTTAGAGAAGGAATCAGTGGAAGCTTTCCAGATACTATTCCTGAAGACCATGAGTTAGTGAGAAAGAACTAAAGAGACGAAAGAGATAAATCAGTAAACACTTTATATAACTGTATGTGATCAGAATAAATAAATTTTTCTGAATAAGATCAACATCAAATTCTGCTAAAGTAAATTACAAATCATGCGGATAAAAATTCACAGCTTTAATCGACAAGGATCAAACAGTAACTGGAGGACAGAATAAAAAATTTATTCTTAGCTTGGCTTTGGATATATATACGTAATATAGATGTCATCAACTTTGAATAGGGGACAATGCACGAGATAAATCGAAGTAGGTCTAAAATATTCTTAAACGAACAAGCATTATTTATAGAGAATCATCTCAATACTTACAAGGAATAAAATAAATTGGTGAAGCAAAGCTACTGCTTGCTTATATTTGGTCCAAAAATTCTTATTCCAGAACCTTTTAGCTAATCTCTAATATTTTTCTCCTAAAAAATTGCCTCTCGAATACAGAGAAAATCAAATATTTTCAGAAAAGCCAGTCATTTTAGATTATAATAAATTGGATTTCTGCAAAGGTTGTACAAACACTGAAAGGAACTGACAATGGAGACATGTGGATTATATGATACGATACCGATAAAACTGGTAATTATTTATTAGAACTACAAACTCAATAGCAGAATGCGTTGGAAGATAATTACTATTACAACTGATTGGTGTGAATAGTCTGAAAATTGGAGAATCTAAACAGCTGTCCAGTAGGGAGGACAAAGATTAAAAATCAAGTAGGTTGGAATATTTTTTTTTTTTATTTCCAATGGCCAAGGTTACAAAAAACCACTCACCACAAAAGAAGTAAAGAACAAGAATTAAATAAACATGGCAGGAAAAGTCTATGAACCTATTAAGTCTCTAGCACGCCAGTATCGGTCACACAAAGAGATGTCCTTCTGCGCCGGGCAAGAAAGATGGTGGACCATATCCATCTCCTCTTGGAGGTCACAGAGCGTACAGAGCGGGGATTGGGAAATATTAATTCGATGCAGATGTTTAAGGAGGCAGTCATGGTCAGTAGTCAGCCGAAATTCAGAAACTGTCCTACGTCTTGGCCAAATCGGAAGACCTTTCAGTTTGTTCCACCAGATCTTACTGGAACTTCTCTCTGCGTATTGATTTAAAATAATGTCGTTCATCTTTTCGTTTATTAAGCGCTTGGCAGTGGTGAAAGGGACAGCTTTCATCGATATCTGTAAGATACAAGTCCCCCTGACCGGGGCATTGACCCAGAGTGGGTGCTAGGTTGGAATATCTAGAGGATATCTTCAAATAGCCAATTTTGAAATACATTGGATTGCAGTGAGTTAGTACAGCAACTCAGAATTATGTCTCACATTTATGTCTCTAATCATGATAAATATTTGAATGGCATTTCGAATCCACTGAACAGAGAATTTAATAGGAATATATGTGTTAATTATAGTGAGATTTAACACTCTTGACTTGTTATTCTATTGACACCCCCAAAATAACAAGAACTGTCAAATTAGACTAATTCCAGTCAGATAAATATCCAGACATTGAGTTCTCTCAAGCGGGAAAAATTTTATCAACGCCAAAAAATCAATCACCTCCTTTCAATTCAGTGTCTTCGATCGAAGTGATTTTATATGATAAATTAAATATTATGCCTGGGTAAACATTCCTGCATTGCTATAACGTTGGTATTGATAAATATATCTTTAAAAAAAAGATGCTCGTATTAGTAAATAACATTTATTGGGAAAGTTATGAGCATCAGAAAAACTTTTTTTCATAAAAATTGAATTTAAGATGTGGCAAAATTGTAAAAGGTCGATGAAACACATACGGAAAAAATCAAACCAATCCCACCTTTAAGTAATACTTAAAAGGAGATTGTTTCGATAGTTTTCAGCTACTTTACTACTTTTCAGTAAGCGATTTCTTCACTTTTAGTTATCTATTTAGTTACAGGAAAAATAAGTATCTTCACATAATTTGAAAATTCGAAGTTTCTTGATTTGTGATTTTTATCTTTTCAAACAGAAAGATCAAGATAATCCACAAGAAGTAGCTTGATATTCAGCTCATTTAATTCCTTCAGCTAATTAAGGTGAATCATGCATTTAAAAGTGAGAAAACTTCTTTATTAGATTAGAAGAAAAGAAGTTTACATTTTTATAACTGAGAAAGATGGTTATCTCAGGAAGACCAATACCTAATATACAGTACACACTTAATACGGCAGCCATTAATTCATGAGAATTTCTAAATAAAGATATACATAAGACATTTCATGTAATAAATTGTAAATAATTAATGTAAAAACAGAATTATAAAAGAATAAAAGCAAATGTTGTCCATATTTTTGTAAAGCTACAAAATGTTTATATGCAAAATCTAGTTAGTTAAGTAAGCATTTTAATTAACGCATAATTAAGCATTAATATTTATGTCATCAGTCATAATAAAAATACAATAGTAATTATTTTTAGTAATTTTTATCTTTGATTACAAAAAAGTGAAAAAACAAAAGAAAAAAATAAAAATGTTTAACTGTAATTAAATAGGAACTTGTAATTAAAAAAGAATAAAATTAGGTTTGATTTGTCTCATTGGTCAAATATTGCACATGAGAGTTTAATTAGAGTGCGACCTATAGTTTGAAAAGGACTTTGAACTACTACAAACAGTAACATCCAAGGTTGGAATAAAAACACAGAATGAAATGCTTTAGTATTAAAATCTTAGCTGCCAATTCAACAAATTGTCGAAGGGATTACCCACCTCCAATAACAACGCAAACATCAGGTCGCAAAACCAGTTAAATGAATTTATATATAGGCAATATTGAATACTTCACAGAGTGCTTATAATTCTCAAATATAAAAATTTGCGGTATATAATACATACATGGATATAGAAATAATCGACGATTCATTTCAATATATTCATTTATATATATAGAAAGAAACTATATAATAGTAGTAATATGAACTTATTAGCAATCAATTTACAAAATAAAGGTTAATTAATTATACATGTATTCAAAGAATATTTTCCTCTTTGTTTCATTTATTTGTATTTAGAGAAAATTCGCTATAAAACATTGAAATAACTCTCGACTTAAAAAGAAACCTAAGATTTTGTTTCAATCCTATCGATAATCAAATAGTCACATATCACATGACCTAAGCATATTAAACAGCCTTTCTTTGTTCACAACATTTCAAAGCCACATATATATTAAAAGTTTGTGTCGATAAAAAATATACGAATACAAAATCAATCATTTACACAATACATTTTGGAATTATCTATTATTAATGCGATGTACTCCTGTTAATGAATCCATAGCACCGAAAAATTAAAATCCTTATATTATGCAGTTTTTAAACAATATTTTTACATGAATATAAGATTAAATTAATTGCACTTTTGACACAATATTTTTACAT
>JAPDSC010071518.1:45675-72353 GCA_026290005.1 Latrodectus geometricus
GAATATAAGATTAAATTAATTGCACTTTTGACACAATATTTTTACATTTTCAGTAATGGATATATTTGAAGGAAACAATGGCGAAGAACTAAGGGTATGCAAATTAATAAGTTTTGTTTCCTTTCACATGTGCATGAGGCCAGAGAAAATTCGTAAGAAAAAAATTCTCTCTGTGCCAAAAAGGAAGCTTTATGGTATTATTTATAAGTTAAGTAAATATTCAAAATATATCGTTATATAAAGTAATGTTTTCACTATAGTATAAACTCTCAAATGTAATTCATATTCACTGAATAGTTTACTTTCAGCGTTCATTGTACCAAGCTTTTCATATAGATTAAAAGGATTTTTTTTTTATTGTAGTTATACGACGGTCACTCTGAAATTTTTAAGATACAACACAGTTTTTAAAATTAAACTTACAAAATTTTAGGCTCCAGCATCAAAGCACTTTTGTAGACGAATTTTCCACAGATTTTGTAATATATATCAGTAATTATTTATAAATTGAAAAGTCATAGAAATAAATAAGCTTTAAATTAGTTGAAATACCATAATTTAAAATGAGCTTTAAAAAAATAATTAAGAAAATCAAGACCTCTCAGTACTTCGAGTGCTTATTGAATCTTCAAAATACATATTTCAACAATTTGATATTTACTGAAAGAAAGGCATACTGTGAAGTATGTTGATTATTTTATTAAATTATCGTGATTGGAGAGTTGTTTTATTTTTGCCTAAGATATTGTTTAGCATAGAGCAAGATTTGACTGATACTCGCAAAAATAAAAATTTAACTGTTAGGAAAATAAATGATTTTTACTGAAAGGAAATTAGAATTGACAGAATATAATATAAAATACCATCTCGTAGGAAAAAATATAATCTCGAGGACTTAAAAATGCTCTTAAAAAACACATTGATTTTTAATAAGTTGTAACACATCTTACATTAGAAAATAAAAAGTTATAAACTCTGAATCGAACACTTAACCCTTTAGTCAGGTGTGCCGAATTCGGCATATACCCTCAGAATCATTTTGCCTCAGAAGCTAAGTGAGTTATTACACAATAACCCATTGTGACGTTTTCGGCACATTCTTATCTGCCGGCAGCAGTAAGTGTTGCCACCAAGCGGGAAAAGGAAGAACTCCGACGTCGATCGGAATAAGTCAAAGCAAACCACGTGGAAGATGCTGTGTTTTTCTTTTAGTTTTTGGCTTTCATAGGATAAGTTTATATGTTTCTAAAATTTATTTTGTATTCTTTATGGTTTTCCTTATTGTAATACGTAATCGTGACATGTTAATGTTTCAGATTATTTGAAACGGAAGGAAGAATAAGTGTGTGACGAATTCGTCTCTCTGGGCTGTTACGGCAACGTAAGTCAATAAATCGCCTGATTTCTTGAAAACCTGATTTCTAATATTTTATACATATACTTAATGATGTTGTCGTATTTATATAATTGAGAGAAAAGTGTAGTTAAATTAGCTTGTTATAACATTTATACTTGGCATTTGTATCCTAATGGCATTTCAGAAAATGAATCCTGTTAATTTTTATGAGAAAAGGGAGAGGTGTTGGCTATTAGCCACAGGTAAAAGATGTCTAATGCAATGCTACATGCAATGTACACTTATATTAATATAATACTAAATGCTATGTACACTTGTGTTTGAACAGGAATTCAAATTGTTTTATTAAATTTCATGAAAAATAACTTAGTTCATTATTATATATAGCAAATATCTACTGAAGTTCTTCAAATACTTCCCCATTGACTTCTATATTTTGCTGAAATGATGACAGGAGTTAGTGCATCCATTTTAGAATAAGTGTTTGATTATGATGTGCAACTCTCTCCAAATGTATTTCACTAAGCAATCAAATGTCATCAGACACATTATTATGAATACAATGTTTACTTCTTGGAAAAATATCTGTTCTCCTTCTTGCATATTACTTTTTATGCTGCCAGCCAATATTTGAATGTAATAAAGTTATTGATGATTTACACATTGTGCATTGAAATAAGTTATGAAAGGTAAAATTTGACCAAGGACATTCCCGTGTTTTGTTAGTAAGACTAACTATTGTAAAGAGGCAGTTAATAAGGAATTATTTCTTTTTAATCTAAAAATTGTGTGACAAGTTCCCTATCTTCTGGTGAAGTGTAACTTTTACGGGAATGCCCAAAGTACCAAATTTGGCACATACCTTTATTTTTATTAATTTTGACAAAAAAGTTTAAAAAATGGGTAAAAGTTACGCTTCTTATGGTCTCCCTTGATTGATATTTGGAAGGAATTTTTTTTTTTTCCTTACGTAAAAAAATTGTTGACCTAGGGTTAAAAATGGGAAATTATAAATGTACAAGTATTTCACTTATATGACACATTTCAATGTAATACATATGCAATAAAACATCAATATTCTCTTTGTTTTTTTCATATTCCTGATATATTTAACTATTTATTTTCAGAAAAATTTCAGAAGGTGATATTTATATATTGTTTTTCAAACAAAGTATTCAGATTCATTAAATTTAATAATATTCTGATCAACTGAAAATACATAATCATAAGGTTTAAATACAGAGATTAATATCCATTTGTCACTTCGGTATCGTCCCCCAGATTTGAACTGATTTTAATGAGTTAAAGCTAATAAAATAAGTAAATTGTTTTTGGCACAAAATCAATAAGCTGCAAATGTAAATTTGAAGTTTGATGTCGAAGTCAACAAATGAGATTTTACTTTCAATTTAATGTAAGATAAAAGAATGATGAACTTTCAATAAGCATGTAATTTCGATGCGCACAGTATCTCAACGAATACATTTAACAGAATTAGAAGCTTAAATAGTTATCGGCGGGTTAAAGGGGGCCCAAACACATGCTGAAGTACCAGAAGCCATTAGAGTTCTGTTTTTGGAGACTGGAAATGCAGGTCGAAGATCAGAGTAAGGTTTGATACGTATAACGGCAAATAAAGACAATGAATATTTATTTTTAACTTAGCAAAACTAAATTCAACTTATATTAATTTTTATTTAGCGTATTACATTTTTGTTTCAAAAATCACTTTAAGTAATGTGTATATAATCCCAATTCTATTACTAATTTAAATTTTAATTGTTTGTTTTGTAAATGACAAGAAAAAATGTAAAAAAACTCATCATGATATTGGTCTCTGGCTAATTTAAAACAAAAGCAATGTTTTGTTTCAATATTTTGATTACAACATTTTTAATTAGGACATAATTAACACTAGTTTGAACTCACATAAAGTTGTTTATAAGGCAATCAACTGAAACAGTGTAACTCTCTAACAGTCTGACTCTCTTCACACGTCAAGAAACAAACATGTAAAAAAATAAGATTTTACAAACTTTTAAAACTGCGATTTTTGCGTAACCGCTGAAAGCTTTGAATTCCCCTTTCTTTCTAGATTCAAACAATATTTAATAATGCAACAACATTTAATATTTTTAGTTCATTGAGAAAGTGTTTTTTTACCTGAGCAGAGAATGAGTTTGTCTTTTCTAATATATCTTCAGTCGGAAATACACTGGAATGCAGATGAAAATTTGATTTAAGGTTTAATATCTTAGTAACCAAAAAGAATTTTCAAATATTCAGCATTCCATTTGCTTTTAGCAAATCAACAACTGAGACTTCCAAAATATTGTTTTCAGGCATTCATAATTAAATTACTTTGTAAGGTAAACAAAATTTTCTTTGTGAATTTTATGTATTCAATACTTTGTTGAATACTTTTATGTGTTAAATTGGAGAATTTCTTGTTTTTCATACAATAAAAAAAAATCGTTTTTAATTTATTTGGCACATATATTTGTAATAAGGAATGCTCATCAAACAAATGAGAATTGTCTGTCATTCCTCATTCAAAATCAAAAATTCTGCCTTTTAAATGATTTAATAGGATGGTTAAATTTAAATATAAGCCATGAATCTTAAATAAAATTGCATAAAACATTTTGTTGACATTGAGAAATTTTACAACCAAATTTATATAATTAATGAAAATAAACTTCTTTGAAAATATTTTTTTGTCTTTCAATTTTCAACTCTGGAATTATTTTTGGTTTTAATGTTTTACTATGTTCATTACCACAATACTATTTGGTGTGATAATAAGGCCTCTTTATTCCATTCATCGTGATTAAATATAATATTAAAAATAATTGGAAATGTGTTGAAGTTAGAAAATTCTTTAATAACTCCTCGTATGACAATGACTTGCTCTATGAAGCACCCACAGATGAAGATTTCTACTGTAAGTGCTTCATAGAATAAAAAATCATATGAGGAACTCTCCCGGAGGATTCAACGTTCCTGAAGAAATTATTTCTTTTACAATTCAAAAATTGATGGATAAATTGCTCTATTGATTAAAAAAAGTTATTAACAATAACAAAGTGAACAAGGGAAGAATCAAGAATTTATTTCACTCTTGATGGAAATGCTGTAAAGGTACAGAAGATCCAGTAAGTTCTACCTTACTTGAATGTAATACTATTTAATATATTATTGTTATGTATATTTAGCTTAATATATACAATTTGGCTTGACAGATTAACTTAATTGAGAAGAAAGGAAAGATAAATGCTTAATATAAAGAATTATTATTTCAAACATTTAATTCTAGAATGATTTTTTTATGCGATTCTTTCACTTTTTATATTAACATTTCATTAATATGTTAAAATTCTAAGAATATTTAATTCTTGTGATCTCTCAGGTTTTAATTAACTTCACATTGTACATATAATTTTAATTTAAAAATTTATTAACTCATTAGTAAAATTATCATTTAGATGCTTCAATATTTTTATAAATATTTGACAAAAAATAGAAAATATATTAAAAAAAAATTTTATGTAAATAAAATATTAAAGCTTACATTTTTTTTTTTTTTTTTTGTTAAACGATTAAAAAAAACATTTTAAAATTAACAAAATTATCCCACTCAAATTTAAAATGAATAATAAATCTTTAAATAAAATTGTTTACATTCAACTGAAATTAATATATTTAAATTTTTATAATGAAATTATTTTTACAGAAAAAAAATATTTATGGCAGTGTTTCATAAGATACATATACATTTATAAGAAAATGGAAATTATGCTTAGGTATTAGCATGATGTATACATTTACTGAAAACACAAATATTTTAAAAAAAAATATTTGCAAATTTATGTTTCTACTTTCAAGATTTATTATTTATTATATTTATTTATAAGAACAAACTTAAAATATGACAATAAATTGAGATATGAAACAGTCAAAACATAAATCTTAACATGATGAAACTTATTTTCATTCTATATCCTGAATCTCATTTACTGATGGAGCTATTGCAACGAAACTGTGGAATGAGTACTAATTATGAGTCGCAGAAAAATCATCGAATTCACAATCCCTGTCCGAGGAGTAATCTTCAACATAAAAATAAAATTATTCTTCTCTCCTTGAATCAGACAGGATGTTTATAAAATGGTAATATTTTCACTACAATTAGCTACTGGAATTTAACTACTGAGAGTGAAGGTAAATGAAAAAGCACTCTTTTATAAATGTATGCAAGCAAAAATGATAAAGTGACAATATAGCATTTCAATAATTCATTATAGCCTGCTAAAGGTAATTTATTGACATGCTCACTAGGAATATTTCATTACACAGATGTTTCCCAGATAACTTGATTGCAAAAGTGCATCCTCTATAAATATTACATTTGCTTTCAACTTAAATTTTTTGGTTTCCCACAGAATTTGAAATTTTACAAGTTTCACTAGTTAGGAATGTTGATAGCTTCGCACTTCTCAAACTTACAGAACATATGTTTCAACCATTGTTTAAAATACCAAGATAATCACAAAAAATGGGAGAATAAAGCCCATCACATAAATGTATTCGATTTTAAGAATGAGAATTGTGTTACTCTTCATTCCATATTTAAAAAATATTGTTACTGTTACAAGGAAGCTATTATTTTCAGTAAAACAAATTTTAATTTCGAGTCAAACTTTCACTAAATTTACGTTTTGGTGCAGGAAAGAAAAATGATATTAAGATACTTCAGGAATTGCCAGTTTCAGAAAAATTATTAGATATTCCCTTAAATCTTTGTTTATGAAATGCATATCTGTTTCAGAGACATTATAATACAATTTCACCATAAACTAATGATCAAATTTAAATATTTAAAAAATGTCTGAATTTAGTAATCACAAACATTATTCTGTATTAGGAAAACAGTAGAACATGTTAAAATGACTTAATTTCTTCATTATGAAGTTGAAAATTATTTTAATAAATTTTTATGTTTAATTTAGGATATTTTAAGCTAATATTTCATTAATATAGTTTAAAATATCACTGAACAAAAGTTTCTTACAAATTCCAGAAAATATGAAATTTCTTTTATCATGTAAAACAAATAATTTCATGCACTAATTTAATAACTACATTTTAAATACTACGTTTTGATTTTCATATATGAGTATATTTTGATATAAAACTAAATAAGTTGAGTTTGATTAAAATGTGACTAACATAAGAAATAAATTTTATCGTTGTGGTAAAATAATAAACTGAGATACTTATTTTTAATGGGTTAATATTAATGCTGTAGAAAATAGATAAACTACTCATTTCTGTTCACTGAGCTTACAAAAATATATTTTATAAATATTTACTCCTTAAATCAAAACTATTTAAAAAACATTTGATTAATGTAATTAAAAGTAGCTGAATATTTTTATTTTATAACTATCAAAAGAAGAGAGTTAAATCATTTTACTAAAGTACTTTTTTTAAAAAAAAATTCTCTAAATTTGCCACTTCTGATCATTTGCATCTCAAAGCAATTATAGTTCAGTGAAGGGGAAAATATTTAATGTAGAACTAATTTGAATATGTGGAAAAATGTGATATTGATATGTTCTATATTAAATACTCAATTATTAGAATACTATTGTAAACAATAGCATTAAGCTTTACCGTTTTTATTTTTACTTTTATTCTCCTTTTGAAAAACAAATGTGAGAGATAATTTATTTTAATAGTTGCCCAAACCATATTAAGAAATTCTAAAAGATTAATATGGATTCTTATATGGAAAAATATTTTTTACTTAATCAGAAATAGAAATCCTTCGGTATAATGAATTTACATTCAAATTTTTTCACCAAATTTCACTTAAAGTCATTAGCTTACAATATACTTTGAAGTGTATTGTTAGGTAATTACCTTATTATTTTTTTAAATTATTAAAATTATAAAATAAAATTTTGAAATTCTTCAGTTTAAGTGCATTATGTAAAGCAACAGAACCATTTCTTTAACTGATGTTGAAAATTTTAGAAATTCTTTAATGATTTTGAAAATTTTAGATTTGATGATTTTAGAAACATAGTGTTGATTTTAAAAATTATCTGAATTGACTAAAATCAATTAACAATTAAACAGCAAATTAACTAGCTATTACAATTTTTATCAAAAAGAAATGGTGCATTTAACTGCTTTCAAACAATTATTTAAATAAGCATCATTTAAGCAAATCTATTATTTTATTTTAAATTATTATATATATATTAACAAAATGACATTTTTAAAATTATCTATGTATATAAAAATGAATGTGTGTCTGTCTACCTGTACTCGATAGATTCAAAAACTATACATTCAATCGCCTTGAATATTTGGGAAATTATTAGGTATATCCCAAGGAACAAGGTACAAAATACAACAATGCAGAGGTGCCACATATCTGACAAGCTCAAGAGAAGAAGGAAGGTTTTTGAATTTTTTTTTTTTTAAATCAGAGTTGGGGTTCCCGAACAAATATCCCAAAAATATCAAAATAACGTTTGATTAGTAAGATTTCTTAAAAGTGTAACAAAGATAAATTGAAAAATTAAATTTTTATCCATGAAATTTACTGATAGAATTTACTTTTATAAAACAAATTAAATTGCAAGAAATAACATATCCATAATAACAGTTGCAATAAAAATATAAATCATAAGGTAAGTAAAATGTTGAATAGTTCTATTTATATTTTTTAAATTATTGTTTGAATAAAAATTTTTTTAATTCTGCCATTTGGAAAAATGACATCGTTCAGAGCAACGAATATAATTAGCGCAAATTATATGTCAACATTTGAAGTACAAGGGTAAATTTATCACCATACAGGATTACCACTATCCTTGCCAATTGCTGATCACAAATATTTTCAGATACATTTTATGGGAAATACTGACAAACAAATCAACAGACGGTGTCAACTGAATATGAGTACTAAATGAGATGGTTACTGAATAACAAAATTTCTTTGAACTACATAATGAATTAATTAAATTATTTAAAACCTCAATTTGACAAATGTCATATGACGATTATAAAGTAATAATAAAGGAAGATAAAACACCTATTGGTAAACATTAAAGATAAGTCAACGCACCAACAATCGATGAAGTGGTAATTGTCATAGTTGGTGATAAATTTAATTCTCGCTATATAATTCTTCACAGTAGAAATGGTGATGTCCAGCAAGTATCAGAAGCACATCGTTCATAAGATACATTGCAATATCACATTCTGTTTGGTAAGGGAAGGATGAATATCATTTTAATATTAATTTGAGAAATCCTACAACTATGTGAACATTGACAAAAAGGTCAATGTTATGAATTATCATGCATATCAAATGATAGTTTGTGAGAATGCTGATAGCCATGTATTGAAATGTAGACAATTATTTTGTCAATATGTTGTTGACATGTATACAAAAATAAAAAGTGAAAATAGAAAGGACTATTTTGTATACAATTAAATCAAGTAAAATTGCGTTCTGAAGAGTATATCCATTTACTTGATGCAGATGTAAATGATGGCATTCTCAGTGAATTGGAAAAAATGGTCATTTTATCTTCCACATTTGCAGGCAGACCAAGACATCGTGCATGTTCGTTATCATTAATCAATGTTCGTAGGCCAACATCTTTCCAAGAATTAGAAACAGTCAATGGCCATGTGTGTGTTATATTTCATGAGGCTTGCCAGAAATAAAATCTCTTAGATCCTCACTGGAATATTTCATTCGCTGAAGTTTCTAATATAGCTCAATCACATCAGATACATACATTATTTTTCATCATACTAACTACATGTTTTTCGTTAACCAAAGGATCTTTGGGGAAAATATAAATATATGAGTGATGACATTTTATACTGCATGTGTAAAATAAATGCTAATCCCAAAATTCAATTTACATCAAATTTATACAGTGAAGTGTTGATTTTAATTGAGGATACATGTTTGTTTGACAGTAGTTAACAAATCACTGGCAGAATTGAGAATAATTTCTCCAAATACATTTGGTAATGACATTTTCGATCGTCATATACAACAAAAAACACACTTCGATGTAAATGAATTACAATCATAAGTGCGAATTAATCTGTCAAAATTGGTATTAGAACAAGAACAGCATATGACGCAATTATAAATGCGATATCTAACAAGAGTTGTAGTTTATATTTCTTAGATGCAGCTGGAGGCACTGGCAAAACGTTTTTATTGCAATTATTCTGTCAACTATAAGATCACAAAATAATATAGCGCTTTCTATTGCATCATCTAGTATTGCAGCAACTCTTTTGGATGGTGGTTGAACAGCACATTTGGAATTGAAAATTCCATTAAATATCCTGGTAAATGAAACCCCAACATGTAATGTTAGCAAATATTATGGGACAAGAAAAATACTAAGATCATGTCAGCTTATAATAGGGGATGAATGCACCATGACACACAAGAAATCTTTGGAAGCACTCAATCGAACATTAAAAGATTTGAGAGGAAATGAACACTTCTATGGTGGTGCTCACATTTTGCTAGCTGGTGATTTTCCAAAAAGTCTACCAGTTATACCACATTCAACACATGCAGATGAATTGAATGCATGTCTCATATCATCAGTGTTATGGCGGCATATGGATAAAATATCTTTAAAGACCAATATGTGTGTTCAATTACAACAAGATAAATCCTCTGAACGATTTGCAAAACTTATTGGGGATGGTAAATTGGGAATTGTAAAATATATATTGGGAATGGTAAAATGGAAATGGGCAAATAAACACACTGTATTAGATTACCAGAAAATTTTTGTAACATTATAAAATACACTGATTAATTAATTGCCAAAGTATTTCCTAATGTATCACAAAATTATAAAAATAATCAATGGGTTAGTGGGCGTGCTTTATCGGCAACATAAAACATTGATATAAATTTAATAAATTACACAATTCAAAATGAAATTCCTGAAGTAGAAACAACATATAAATCCATAGATACTCTTGTAATCATGATGAATCAGTTAATTATCCAATAGAACTTTTTAATTCATTGGATCTACCAGAAATGTCACCGTGTATTTTATCTTTGAAAGTTGGATTCCCAATCACTCTTTTATAAAACATAAATCCATCTCAAGTATGCAATGGGACTAGGTTATCATTAGAAATTTAATGAATAACATAATTGAGGCAACCATTTTAAATGGAAAACACCAAGGGGAACTTGTACAACTACCACGCATTTCACATAGCCAGCTGTAATTTGGGTGTTCACGAGTTGGAAAACCATCAAATTTATTTGTTCTTGCACCAGATAGGAAAACCAAAACTGTTGTATATTTACAAGCATTACTAAGATAAAGTTCCATCAGTCACCAAAGATCATTCATTTAATGTTGATATTTAATAATTGCAAATTTATTGCTCAACTGAAATTCGTTTTCAAAATTGTTTACTGTCACAAGTGAAGAAGCATGTTTATTCTATTGTCAACTATGTGTATCTATTGTTTGTACATATGTTGTTTTCAAATGACACATATGTAGGGATACTTTTATTGTTAATTTTCATTTTGATGTATTGAAAACAGTTGATCATTAATAAATTATGTTTGAGGTATCAAAACTGCCTTTTTGTTCAATCACAGCAACGTGTGAAGGGGTACAGCTAGTAAAGTATAATATTCATTGTGAAGGGGGGTGGGGAACTTGCATTGTAGCTAAAGTCAAAACTATGTTGCCCCCACGAAGCAAAAATAAAGCACTTTTTTCACAGAAACTCAGATGGTTAATGGGTTAAATTCTATTTGTATAACATTAAGTGATTTTCCTGATAAGTGGGACAATCTTATCTTTATGTGACATATATCTAATCTATTAAATATTTATTTGAATCATTATGTTGTAAAAATCTAATCTCAATATATAAATTGATGTTCCCCCCCCCATACTGCCTACATTAAGAGTTTTAAATGCGTAACTAAAATCCCTTATTCACTCATTAGATAAATAAGCCTTCAGAAAAAGTGTATTAAAACAATTTTGGCTGAAAAAAATTTGTTTTTTAATGATTAAAACAATAATATTGTGCTACCACCAGGAGATTGGGGGTGTGACATAAGAGTCAAGCGTTATCAAAGAAGTCTATTTCAACAATTTAGAGAACGGAGGAGGAAACGAGGAGAAAGCGCCTCAATCTAGGTTACCTTATTTGGCTAATTATCACTTTTTGATGTAGAATGAAAATAAAATATTTATGTGTTATGCTTTTTCGAAGAGTTCAAATACCAGAATAGAAATATATAAATACATATATTAAGCTATGTTAGACAAAACATTTAGAATGAAAATATTTTTATTTTGTCATGAAAATTTCATTATTAGATAGATTTTAGAATTTATTTAGTTTACAAGAACAGGAACAAAAATTGTTTGTAGACACCATATGGTAAATAATTTATACGCCCAAAATTTTTTTTATTTTTGTTGTGTTATCGTAATAATTTTTGAGAAAATAGGGAAGGGTGAGATTTTCTAGAATATGCTTGTTGTTAATTTAAATTAAGACAGTGTGGAATTTATTTTAATTCATATATGTTTATAGTAGGAAATATATTGTGCACCTATGAAATCATTTAAAATAATTTGAGGGAATATAAAATATTTATATATTGCTCAGTAAAATCTATCAGTTAAATAGTTTTTAAGAATTTTGATTATATAACCTATTTTATCCAAATATTTTTATGTATAATATCAATTAAAAAAAAAAAAAAAAAAAAAAAAGGATAACATCAGAGAATTCTTAAAATTTTTAAAAATAAAATTCATGCAGATTTCGCATAGATAAAATATGTTAATATAAGGGAAAATATAGTTTATGGAGTTGACGTAGAAGAGTAAATGCCTTCAGGGAGGTCTTTCTAATGGAAAGTGACCCGAATTCTCGTTAACATGCAAGGAAAACCTTACGCAGTCACTCCGTTTGATTCATGCAGATTTGAACCCACTAATTTCAGAACCAAACTCCTCATTTTGCAGATTGCCAGAATGCTATCTGTTTGGCTGAGTCAAATTTCTTATAAAAAATCTACAATTTTGAGAACTTCCAAAGCTGATCTGTATTTATTATTTTAAAATTTCATTTCTTACACTTCTTATGGATACTTATTATTTTCTTAATAAGTATCCATAGAAGTGTCCGAATCCCAATCAATTGTACCACTTTCAGAAGCAGTATCAGTTTCTGATTTGGATCCTATATCAAAATTTAATGTTTCAATTGTAGTCTCCACAAGTCCATCAATTTTCCAATATTCTGCTTTGATTTTTTCTACATGACAGCAGTATTTTTGCCAGGTTTCTCCCGAGACTCTGTTAATTGCATTTGACGTCAATTCCTTCATTGTTTTCAAACTGAGATCAGCTTCGACGTTTCTTTCGCGAACATGGCGCTTTACTGCTGCCCAAGCTAATTCAAAAGGATTTAAGTCACAATGGTAAGGAGACAATCTTAGAACGGAATGACCTTCTGCTTTTAAAAGTTTGTCAATGTGATATTTTTTCGTAGGTGGAGCATTCATTTCAATTAATTGAAACAGTTCAGGCTTTCTCATAGTGCTGTCATACTGTATTTTTTGGTCATCCAAGTTTTTACACATTTTAGCATTCGTCGAACATTTCGTCGGTACTGGATCCAAAATCCATGTTTGGTACGATGCCTTATCCATTATCCATAAGGGAATGTTAGGCAGCAATTTTTCTCTTATCCACTTTTCAAAATTTTCGTAATTCCTTTGCCCATGGTAATCACCTGTTGCACAGCCTGCTTTAAATACTAATTCTGCATTTGGCACAAATCCATCTTTTGATGCAGCATGAACAACAATTAACCTATTACCAGCACTATCTTTTACAAAAGCACCAAGTTTTTCATCTTGCCAGCATTTTGAGAAGGAAAGGTTGCTGTCAATCCAAGTTTCCTCCACATAAATAATGTTTTTTTGGCTTTCTCAATATTTTTTATTTCTCTCAAGTACTGGCATCTCCACGAAATTATGTCTGGTCGTTCAATCAGTAGTTTCCTTTTATTTTGGCATCGTTTCCAACGAAATCCAATTTGATGCAGGACTTTCCTAAGAGATTCCCTATTCCAAGAAAAATTAATCTTTTCTTTCAACACTGGCAATAATAATGAAATGAATGGAACTTTATTAGACGCATAAAATTCATTTACTGTATTTCGATTGACACACAAATCAAAATTGTCCAAAACTACATTATGTTCTGCAGGTCGATTACACTGTTTCCCAGGAGTTGAAAGCCTGCTATCAGTTGTGGATTCCTTTTTAATTCTTTGGACAGTTCTAAGAGAAATGCCAGTAGCAGCCGCAGTACATTCCTGTGCTTTCTGAATTGGTATCGAAAGAGAAGTAGACTTTGCTTCATTTTGAAAAAATATACGCACGTTATTAACGATGTTATGTTCTTTAGTACGCAATGTTTTCCCTTTTAGAGACATTATGTGTAGTTCTGAAAAGAACAGTTTTAATACAAATAAAAATACTAAAAAGCAAGAGAGCACTGAGAATACAACCTTCTAGGCTAAGTAGAAAGCAAAGAATGAAGAGGGGAAAATCATGTTCTTCGCCAAAGAGAAGAATGGGCGAAGAATTTGTTTTAACCCTAAACTGCGTAATCATTTTACTGTCCAAACCTCTGAAAGAATGAACCCTTCCACCGGAGACAGATCTCACCCGCCTTCTTGTGATGGTCAAATAATATTCTTTTTTGTTTACTTAATCTATTTACTATAAAATTTCTTCGAAAATTATGATTACAAATGAATATTATCCAAATTCACACACAAGAAAAATGTAGATAACTTACAATAAGAGACTTAGTTTTTTTATGAAAAAAAAAAAAATTAATTTTCACAACTGACAAAATGCAATCAATTTTATAACAATCCTTCAACTCTTTAAAAACTGTTTCAATTCAACAGTTTCAAAATTCATGAAATGAATCTCATTTAAATCATTCCTACAAGAAAAAACTTTATATCAGTAAAACTAGACTATAATTTTAATATCTAAATGAAGATTTTCAAAAATTCTAAAATTTAAATAATGAATAAATTGTAAATATTTAAAATAAATAATTAAAAACTTCTTTTCTGTTTAATATTTTTATCAGAATATTCTTCATTACTGGGCACTATCATTTCAGGAAACACCTTCATACAATGGGACTTTTAAAACAGGAACCAATCTGTAGGAAATGCCACGCAGGGGTAGAATCAGCTCATCATATCCTATATGAGTGTGATGCTCTTGCCCTTACAAGATTCACTACTCTAAGTAATCCATATCCTAAAGAGTTACACCTAAACTCAATTGAGGGCCTATCAGACTTTATAAACAAAGTAGGTGACCCAAGACAATGGAACTAGGAAAAAATTGGGCTTGGAGCATGGTACAAAATGCAACAATGCAGAGGTGCAACATATCTGACAAGCTCAAGAAGAAGATCAGAATATTCATTCAAAATTCACTACAAAATTAGAATACTGACAAATTTTAAAATAAAATCTTCAGTAACACATTAATATTTTTAAACAAAGGATATAATAATGAGGGGTATAATGAAACTGCAATTTTTAATAATTGTAAATCCATGTGTGTGCATATATAAATAGGTCAAACCAAATGTTTTAAAGTTTTTTCCCCTTTCTCTCTTTCTCTTCTGTATTATTCTGGTGGTGGGAATAACAAGACATTTAAAACTAATAAAATATCTTATTTAGAAAAATATTTCAGAACATGATCTGGAGACACAAAGCAACATTATAAGTTCTGAAGTATAGGAGGAAGTATCTTTCATATAATTTTATAATTGAAAACTCAAAATATTGAATGACATTCAACAGTGGTTGTATGAAAGAAATAGAAATAATAAGACATAGAAAGAAGAAAAAAGTCATCCAATTTGTTGATATCTATATAGTTTTTAAATATAATCTCATTTATATATATGTTACTACTACAGCTCAAAACAATTAATACACGCATTACTATATAATCTGCAGATTAAATTAGAAGTCCCGTTAATTTATGAAATCAAGATTTTCAACATTTTATGATTAATGTGGATATTTTGTATAATTAATTATTAATTAAAAGTTGAAAAGTTGGCTTAAAAAGAAAAGACCTTAAAAAATACTAAACTTTCAATTTTTGTGATTAAAATTATTAATAATGGATAAACAATCCATCATTAGCAATTTACTAATTTTATATTAATTTTCAGGATTGCTTGATGATTTTTCCAATATATGTACAAGATCTAATTTTACATGGCCTATAGTTTGAAAAGGACTCCAAATAGTTCAACATTCCTATATGAATTGAGAATAAAATCTAGAAAATTTTGTATTAAGAATTACAGTATCAACATTTCAGTTATTAGCTCAATAAATCTTTTTCATGCAATTATAAAACCCATTTTAAATAGATTTTTTTAAGATAAATTTTTGACAGAAGACAGGTACTAAAAATATATTAACATATATGATATCACAACATTTTAATATCATTATGATATCAGTATAATATATCATTGGGCTATCATTGTAAAACACTGATGTATTTGCAATGCAGCTAATCCAGTTAAAAAGAAATAAACATCAGCAACTTTAAATGTTTTAGCAACAAATGTATTGTTTATTTTTAAATATATTTTCATGTTTTTGTTTTTTTTTTTTTTTTTCCTTCTTTTTTCAGTTTTTACTAGAATTTATATACATTAAATTCTAAGGATGCCATGATATTTTCATATTTTATCTAATTTAATTATGTAAAAAAGACACCAATATTCTCTCAAATAGAAAAATTTATATGCTTGACAACTGCATAATTTTTCCCAATATATATATACAGAACATCAGCATATCATATTAATTTGCTATATTTAACAACAGCATATTTTAAATGTTAATTTAAAAATTACTATTCAATTAGAACAGCACATTTTTATACATAGCAACCTATATAACTACTAAAAATGTTTATAAAAAATTTTAATGTGATCATCAAATCAAGATGTACGGGAATGCCTCACCTAGTACATTCCCACAACAAGTAATGTATTTAAATTACCAATGTGCCTCTTGAACACTGTTTGTTGAAACAATGCATTTTCACAATCTTTGATCACTTTTTGCTAATTTGAATTAATCTTTGGTGAATTTAAAACCATATTAATTACAAACAAGGTAGGAGTAAAATTCGCAATTACTGAATTGCAAACAAAAGCACTTACCATTCACATCTTAGTGCATATTGGTATCACATAAAATAACTTTTTTGCAAAAAACAAATCCAAACTTTTGTTTTGGAAGAATTTTATAAATAATCATTGATTTATCTTTGTGCATATTAAAAGGCATGAGTAAATAATGAATTTATGTTAATAGAAAACAAAATCAGATATTACAGATACCTGTGTGTGTTTCTCATTCAACTTTATAGTAGGTTCTTTTTTTGCTCAGAAATCTAGAAGTAAATAAACTAGTTTTAAGAAGTTGCACACCATGTTCTCTGTACTTTGCTTTTAAAATTAATATTTTTAAAATGAGCTATATTTTAAAATTGTTAAATTCATTTGATATTTCTTTAATTTAATGTTTATGATCAATAAATTACAAAAAGAAAAACTATATTCAACATTAAAACACAAAAGAAAAATATACTTAAAATATGAAGTCAAAATTTCTGATCATTGTGTCTTTGATTTTCAGTTAACATTAGATATTTTTTAACACAAATAAAAAAAATAGAACTTAAAAATAATAACCTAGAGCTAATGCTCCGAACAACGATTTTAAGGATTTGAGGTTTTTAAAAACTCTTCTTCCATACATTCTCGCAAAAAAACAATCCATAAAACATTATAAATGTAATACACAATGTATTCAAATTTTATCATGGAAACAAAAAAATTTAAGCTTTCTCAGCACTAAATGAGAAATTTTTTAAAAAAAATCAAAATATTTTGATTTGTTTGTTGTTTGTCACTTAACAATCATTTTAAACACACAAGTTAATTAAACTGGAAGCTACAGTTTAAAATAGATTCTATACAATAGAAATATACCAGTCTATTAAAATAGCTTGAAAGTTTTCAAAATTCATTTTTTCTATTCAATAATCTCTCATATATAAAGAAAGTTTTAAATTTTCAATAAACTCTCAAATTTTACCTGTATTATTTTAAGTAAATTAAAATTTTAGCTGATGCAAAGGAACCATTTAATATTTAATTTTATATTCATCTATTAAAAAAAAATTATATTGAAAGTATCTTTCTACTTCATGCCTCTTGGCTAATCTTCTAATTAGAAGTAAAATTAAAAATAAGGAACTTCACATTGAATCAATATTAAAAAAGCTCTCTTCAAGCATTAGAATATTAAAGAAAGTTATGAGACTCATGTAGATTCAGTTTTCATGATTGTAATTAATATTCAGGTAAGAGAAAAGCAATAAATTAAAATTATGTTAAAATTGTTTTTAAAATTAATTATTTAATTTAATTTAATAATCCACTCCATTGTCTCTTAAAAATTGAGAGAAATATCTTTAACTTTGGATTTGTTGCTCAATAGTCCTATTTTACATGAGGGCTAATTAAAATGAACTTGCAATTAAAGTGAATTCCAAAACACTACAAACATCCAAATCTAAAGTGAAATTTGAACCAACAAACTGTTGAACTGTGTTGGTTCACATTTGAATAATTTTTTGCATTGGAGCACATTTAATTTTTTGAGGTATACAGTAATTTGTGAGAATAGTATATTTTATGCAAAAAAAAAAAGAATTCATTTATTTCATGATATATTAATAGATGTTTGATATTAGGATAACTTTAAATATTTAGTATTGTAAAAAAGGAAAATTTAGGAACAAACAAAGTCATGTTATAATAAAAAGCAAATTATATTAATAAGTTTGAAGAGAGAATATGGTGAATACAAATTACTTTGAAATAAACAAGAACGAACATGTTAAATATTGTCTCATTTTCAAGGACATCAGAACGTCATGTGCGACTTTGGCCAAGTTAAAGCATGAGGTTTTGATACATCGAATGTAGTTAAAGGGTTAATCATTTGACTGACAGCTCAGCATCATGATTAAGAATGGATATCTCCAAAGGGAACATTTCCATTACAGCTCTATATTATAATCATTATAATAGGAAAGAAAAAAAAATGAAATTACTGTTGTAAATATTTGCATTATGTACTGTTTAAGATGATAACATTTTTAGAAACTAGTAAAATATAAACGAACATTTTATTTACATTTTAACTAAATATCATTTTTTGGTAAAAACTTATTTTAATACCAAAGTTCATTTTTGACAGAAACTGCTCAGTAATTGCTTCAATGATTTATTGAAGGGGTATAATAGAATAGTGCTGAAATAGGATAATCATGGGACAAGACTGCAATTTTTTTTTCATTAAGCTGCAGTTTTAGCTCTGCTATGTTTAATATATTTCTTTGAATATTGAAAATATTTATTTAGTTGTATAATTCTACGAATACTGTACAATAGGCTGTCAATAAAGTAATATTAGTCTTACTAAATAAAATAAATATTTAAGTAACATAATAATTAATAAAAATTTACTGTAATGTAAAAAATCAGCATTTACAAGATAGAAAGTTAAGTAAGAAGTGTTAAGTCTTTAAAAACAATATTATATTTATAATAGGGGAAAGAAAGCTAAAGTGGTGACAAAAAGTACCATTACTATTAAACAATTATTCTTTAATAAATTATAACAAGGCAGTTGGAAAAATTCCTTATCATAAAGGAAATTAAAAAATCAAAATGACCATGACATTAAGTCTAACAGCCATTTAGATTACATTGGGTTATTTCATTAAAAAAATTTCTTTAGTCATTAAACACTGTCAAAATAAAATGAAGTTTATTCAATTTTTGAAATTATAAACTAACAATATCTTAGTAACTCATTATTAACTAAGTAAAAAGAATGATAATTTAATCTTAGAATTTATTATTATGTAAAAAAAAAAAAAAATGATTATAAGAGCAGTATTTTATTTAATATACTTTGGTGTTTATTGCCATCACCTAAATTGCTTCTTTTCAATATTTAATAAAAAAACAATAAAATAACAATGCAGTTGTTTTCCCCCTAAGTAACTTATATCCAATATTAATGAAACAAAGGATATAAAGTGACTTAAAGAAGATTCTATAAATATCTGAACAAAGTAAAATAAAATTTGAATACAAGAGAAGCTTGTTTTTGCAAACCTAGTTTCCAAACCTTCACAATTTGGAACTACAAGCTAGTTCCCAACTTAGTCCTATAAACATAAGACTTTAAATTTACATTTAAGAATTTAAGTTTAGGAATCTCTTTTTTACACTCTTTTTTACCCAACTTTTGTGTTTATTTTTTCACCTTTTTTGTTGTGAAGCTTGAAACAAATTGTACTCTAGATGCCAAGGCAATTATTTTAAGCAATTTGTGTGGAATTTATCTCGTAATCTAACCAACATTTTATACTTACAGTGTAATCAATAGCTTCAATGCACCGGAATATTCTTTGATTTTAGGACATAATCTGCAATTTTATGATGTAACTTGATTTGTGCCTGTGCAAAATTTGTTTGAGATTGGGGTAACACTCAAAGCTTTAGCTATGCATTTCATTATTTTATATATATGCTTGAAACACTTGTTTGAAGTTGATATAGAAAATGAAGTTTCCTTTTCAAAGTGAATAAAATCTAAATATTCAAATGTTCATATTTGTGTTTAGATAGTGAAAGATATTATTGGAAATAAATTTTCTTTTTTTAATCTTTTACAAGTGATGGAAGAACCTTCTACAAGTGATTACCTACCTTCTACAAGAATTTTTACTTTATGTCTTATTTGGTTAAAATTGTTGAAATTAATTCATGAAGTTTATTAAGAATAATAATGAAATATTCAACTTAAATATTTTGGTTTATTGTGAATTATAATCTTTGTTAATTAAAAACCAAGTTTTTATAAAAATATACTTTATTATCACTATTGATTTAGCTTTATTTCCCTATTTTTCCATACTGGATTGTGTTGCAATGATTTTTTTTTTTTTTTTTTTTTTTTTTAATCCTTTTAAGTTCAACACCACTACCCAGCAAATCATAAACCAGAGTTTCCATAAAAATATTATAAATTTAGCTTTATTATCTATCCAGTTGTTCTTCTGTTTTAGACTATGTTGTAACTGTAGTTTTCTTAAAAGTGAGCACCACTGTCCAGTTAACTGAAACTCACATTTCACAAAATAGTATGTTATTTATGTTACTTAGATTTATAGCATTGTTGTTACCTGTTAGGTATTTTTATATTTATTTTGAGCCATTTATTTAGAAAATAGATCAAATCTATTTTTAAATTTTTTCTGCTTACCATTGTTAAATATACAACATTATGTTATTTATTAGTAAACAATATTAGGTTGCTCATATTCCGAGCAAATACAATAATTCTTGACGCAAGTTTTTAGAGTTAGTTCAGTAACTGAACCGAGTAATTTAAAAATGGCTTAACTCTATTTATACTTAAATCCAGATATTTACTATTGATAATGTCAGAAAGCAGAAATGAAGGTAACTTGGGATGAAAATATTCAAGTTGACTACCTATGTAGCATATTACAAATGCAATATGTATGTTCTAAATTTTGGTACTCACTATTTTCTTAACAATAATATTTACATGTACATTTGGGAAGAAACTATTGCATCCAGAGATGTTCAAGAAATTGTTTCATGCATCCTAAGACACGTAAAAAATTTCAGAAGTAAAAGACACATTATAGCTTAGTGATATGAGCACCCAGCAGAATAGAAACATTAAATAAGCTTTAATGTTATTAAAAATTGCCCAAATTTTGAAAAGTAATGTAGAAATCATGGATCAAAAATTTTTAATATCAGGACATTTGTTATTACCAAATGATAGAAATGTCATTTAAAAACATTTACTGTTCATTCGCTAAGATTATTTAAAAGTGTCGGAAAGGTAATAACTTTCTTGTAATTAAATGAGACAAGATTTTGTATAAACAAAATTATTAGAGGAAACAATTTTTAAAAAGGTAGAGAATTCTGATGGAGAAACAATAAACTGGTTAAAAATAAGTTAGATGTGTTTTGTCAGAAATAAACCATATAAAATTTCCTATAAGACATCAATGAATGAGAATGAAAATTTTAAAGTCATGAATTTATTACCATGTCAGGTTTTATTACCATCCAAAAAAGCTTCAAAATATTGTATTGACACTACTATATAAAAATATCAGATAAATTACAATAGCAAAATTCAAAGATATAATTTGATACTTCTGTACTATGACGACTACCTTAGCAACTTTTGGTGATATCAATTTTCATTGGTAAAACTAACATGAGTTCAATAATACTTACCCAATGCTCTTTATTTTAATGTTCTCTATAAGCTATGTTGTCATATTTTTTCAAGTCAGCAGTTTGGACGAATCTAGGTAGTCATCATAGTACATAAATACCCATCATTGACCTATTGTGATGTATACCAACCAAAATATCATCATTTCTTCAAACATCTTTCACACACAAAACTTAGATGAATAATAAATTGTTTTGTAATAAATTTATGTTTGTATATTATGTAGTTAAAAAATGCTTTGAATCACATAAATTATGCTTCAGAATTGTTTTTAAGTAAATTCAGTATTGATTTTTCAATTTAATGTATCTTTAAATTATGCTGAATGGACTTGGGCGCCTTTAAATTTTATAATGAAACTGGTTAATTTTGAAAGTGGCCTAACTCCATTCTTGATAAGAAAATATATATTCTTCACTTAATAATTGCTACTATTTTGATAGGAACTATAAATCAAACACCCTTAGATACACTTAAACAACATGACTCAGTATCCTATATTAAATTTTTAAATTCATTAAAATGCAAACCTTAAAATATCTCGATTTAAAGATAAATGGACTTGGGCCACTTTCAAAATAAACATCTCATATGATTTATTTTTGAGTGTTTGTATTCTTTTGGTTAATTAATTTAAAAAAAATTATAAAAATTGATTATATATTTTATTAGCCGAGTAGGAATAGTAAATTTGATTTTTGGTTATTTTATATTGGTTTAATAAATAATCTTTGTTTTGAAAATTAGTTTAATTATTAGTTTTGTAATATTTCTATAGTAATTATAATGAAATATTCAAAATTTCAGTATTTGAAACTGAAAATAGTGCAAGATTGTGATATTCAAAGTTTGAACACAATCAAGACTTTGAAAACCATATATTGTATGAAGTAATTTAATTTAGGTTTGTGAGATATCTGTGCAACACTTGGCAAAAGGATTTGAGATCATGCCAAACCTATACTGACTTGTAGGATTTCACCTAAAATTCAGCAAACATTCAACCCTTTGAATACATTTAACAAATGAGACTCATCATCTACTAAATACAACATAGTTTTACATAATCAAATACTCAAAGGATTAATAGGGATATTCTGCAGCATCTAAGGTTCAATTAAATGCTGGCCCAGTAGTTTAAATCTTGATGCAGAAATTTCCACATTCACATAGAATATGTAATGAAGTTTCCTCTGTATATTGATAACCCTTGCAAATAGGATCCATTACGCCTAATATGGTAGGACATCCAGTAAGAAGTCCTATTACTCTTCTTAAATAGCTTCTACTCACCTTTAGTAGCTTTTTTTTTTATATCTTTCCTTTTACTAGAACAACTACTATCTAATGGTTTCACTTATCTTTGATCTCTAACATTATACCAGTTCATGAAGAGATCAAATACATTGCTTCTGATCAATCCTTTTGAAATACCTAGTACTAGTTCAAGACCAAAAAAATCGGAGTTTGATCTATCCCTTGCCAGCTAATCAGCTAACTTATTACCAGGAACACCAGAGTGCTCAAGCACCCATATTAAAGTAAGGTAATTATTGTTAGCAGATTTGAAGAATAAGGTAGCATTCCTAGACAACAAAAATTAATGTAGACACCTACAAAGACAGTAATGTAGATTGACTATCAGAACAAGTAATTATTCTACAGCAAAAATTTCTTCTGTCTAAGTATATTCTAATGCACATGAGAATGACAAAGACTTCTGCTTAGAATGCAACTGGATGTTTTCCCAAAGGGTATGATAACTTTGTACCATCAGCTAGATAGCAAATACAAATATCATTTTTGAGTCATCAGTGTACCAATAAATACAATTTACACTGATGACAAAATTGTTCCTATTTTCTCGTAAAGGAAATTTAATTGCACAAGGCTTGTCTAAAGCATATTTAACAATTGCGTAATCAGTAAATATACTAATAAATGAATGACGATTTAAGTCAGATTATATTACTCATTCGATCTTATTTTGGAAAAAGCATTCAAATTAAAATACAACAAGTACCCTCAAATGAAAGAATTGAAAGTAAGTTTGCTTTGACCAATTTCTGCTGCTATTTACAACAAGTTTTCCTACTGACAAAAATTCTAATTCTATTGCAGGACTTTGAATTTTCTAACAATTACTGTTTTTTCATTCAATGTTTAAAATTCAACATTTTTAAAAAAATAATTTAAACTAAGAAAGGAATTAAATAGAAATTTGCATAAAATTACTTATTAATTTAAAATAATTAGAAAGGCAGTGGTAATAGGTCTGTAAATAATTAGAAGGAAGGCATGTAAATAATTATAAGGAAGGCATGTATATAATTAGAAAGGCAATGGATAATTGAACAGGAAATCACAGGTCATTGAATATAATGGCTAGTTTTCACTTATTCTTGCTTACAAGAGAGGGGTAAAATGAAAAGTCAAATATGTCACTTGTATGAAAACTATAATAAATTAAGCAATTCAATCCAACATTTTTTTTTTATCATTGAATAGTTTCTGATAAAATTATTTAATTACATTAAAGCAAGCTTTAAAGAAATTAACCAAAGAAAAAATAGTTTTTCAGAAGCATTTTAAGTCTGCAAGCAATTTAAGCAATATATGTCAGTTCATAGTTCACAATACGTTTTACAATATGCCATATTTTTGTTTTGACGACGATAAGAAATTCTATCCAATATTATTTTGTTTAACATTATTGAGCAGTTTCTGATAAAACTATTTAATTATATTAAAACTATAAAGGAAATAACTAAAGAAAACTTCATTGTTTTCCAGAAATATTTTAAGCCTATAAACAAGTTGAAATTATTAGTAAAATTGGATTTTATGATAGGTCATATTTTTGATGTTTTGACGGTGATAATCAATAAAAGCAATAATGATGCAATTAAAAGCAAGAGTTATTGGATATTTATTTAATACACAACACATTACAGAAAACTTTTACATAATTGCACCATATGAAATGACAAAAATAATCAAACTCTGGAAGGACCGTAAAAGGCCAATATTTTCGTAACACAAGTAAAACTATTCAAGAATATTAACAATTCTAAAATAATCTACAACCAAAATCTTTTAAGACCTAGTAAAAATAATAAATTTCGTAAGAAATGAATATAGCCATAGAATAAATAGTAAGCATTAACACTAGTATCATAAAGATGTATTATGTATTACAAATTTTGAAGCCCTTCCCATACAGAAAAAAAATACCTCAGTTACTAATCCATATATAATCTTTAATTATATAATTGATATTTTAGAAACATTTCAAAATATTCAATAAACAAAACTCTCTCCATTTCTTTTATCTTACACACGTGCTATTTCAAGAATCGGAGCGATGCTGGTAGTGTACAAATAATTATAAACAAACCGTTAGAAAATTCTCATCTCAATAGTCATAATAAATTTGTTAATAAGTTTTTATTTTTTTAACATTAAAATATATTCAACTCTAATACTTGGAATTTTTTTAATACAAGGGAAGTATTTTTTAACAAAATTAATAAAATCAAATGATTCAAGTACTACATACCAAAGTACACTTTTTACTTTTGTGATCAAAGAATTCTTAGAAATCTAGAATAGACTAAGTATTTTTCTATTTTCAAATGCTTAGTAACCAGATATCAAAGACATCAGTTACTGCTCGCCGAAATAAAATTCAGATTTTTCAAAAGAAAAATGAAATAGTGATTTGACAATTCTCAAAAAAACTTGGTAAATAAAAGTAATAGTTGTAGTATATGAGAAAGAACATGTATATACAGTGGGTAAAAAAAAGTATTGGCAATTATCTATAATTGATCAAATTAGCTAACAAAGGAAATGCTTGACAATTTTAAGTGGACATAATGAACGCAGAAAGTAATAGACATTCAAATCTAATGAAATTTCATTTTAATATGCGTTTTACACAAAATATGCAACAAAAACTTAAATTTGCATGTCAAAAAAGTATTGGCAAAGTTCTAACTGTTATGCAAATTTTGTCATGTTGAGGTCACTTGTTTAGACTGATAAGAAAGCCTATTAGCATAAAGTCTGCAGTGCTATCTCAAAATTTCAAAATGCTATTTTGTTAATGTAGTGATAAAACGGCTTCGAAATCGAAGGAGTTTGATGTTAATGTTAAAAACCTGATTATTCAGCTCAGAAATAAGGGTTTAACTTATCGTACTATAGGAATACAACTGAACATAAGTTTTTTTACTGTTTGAAGTGTTGTAAAAAAGTTCAGCAAGACAGGATTCACAGAAAATAAGGTTAGAAGTGGATGGCCGGGAATATTTTCTACTAGAGAAACGTTACATTATCATAGAGGTTAAGAAAAATCCCTGTTTGGGGCTGTATGGCAGCAAACGGATTTGGTAAACTATGCATCATTAATGGTGTTATGACAGCACGAACGTACTTCTACATATTGCACCATAATTTGCAATCCAGTGCCCGAAACCTTGACTTAGGAACATAATTTGTGCTTCAACAAAACAATGTCCCTAAGCATACAGCTAACCTCACCCGGGGGTGGTTACTGTATCACTCTCCTCTCTAGTTAAAGACGCCGCCTTAATCATGTGACATAAATCCAATTGAGAATTTATGGCACAAATTGGACGCAGAAGTCGGGAAACATAAAATTTCGTGTAAGGAACTTAAAAGTATACTCCTGGAAGAATGGCACAAAATTCCTAATAATACAACCAAGACTTTGGTTTCCTCT
>JAPDSC010071518.1:72363-87991 GCA_026290005.1 Latrodectus geometricus
AATGGCACAAAATTCCTAATAATACAACCAAGACTTTGGTTTCCTCTATGAGAAATAGATTACAAGCTGTGTGTTATAAATGCAAAAGGTATGCATACAAAGTATTGAACATATCCTGATTTTGTTCTGATATTTTACTTATTATTTTGCCAATACTTTTTTGACATGCAAAAATATGTTTTTGTTGTATATTTTCTGTAAATATGGATATTTTCCGTTTTATCACAGCATTTATGTAAAAGGCATATTAAAATGAAAGTTTCATTAGACTTGTGTGTTTACTACCTCCTGTATTCGTTATGTTCTGTTAAAATTGTCAAGCATTTCCTTTGTTAGCTTATTTGATCTATTATAGGCAATTACCAATACATTTTTACCCACTGTATGTGTATATAATAGTAATACAATAATGCTCATTTTTACAAACTCGGAGGAACTTATAAAACAGTTTGTAAAAAGAAAGTTCATGCAGTAAAAAGAATAATATAATAAGATTATTGAGAGGTTTCTGGAGTACCTTCAGATCTCAGATTGAAATCCTAACCTACCATCTTATATTTGATGAAAGAACTATCTGATGCTTTTGACATCCCTATTTCTAACAGACATCTCCTTCTCAGAGGAAATTATCACAGACATTTAAACTCGGCTCAGTGTAATTTAAACTTGGTTTTGCCAGCAGTTAAAAATCCTACACTGAGTTAGAATTGAGGACTGCTACCTTGGTATCATTAATGAGAGGTATATGGCATCAAACCGTTTGTATATCTATACAGATGGTTCTGCTATCGGTGCTGATCATAAAATGGCGCGGGTGCTAACTCTTGTAAATTTAGCCTTAGTAGTGTTGTTGGTGCAAATTGCTCTAACTATGAGGCTGAAGTCGCTGCTGTACAAATGACATTGATTGAAATTGGAAGGGGTGATGATCTAAATATTGTGATATTTGTTGATACAAGTTCACTATAAAAACTATCCCTTCCATCATGCTAAATAACAATGAACCAGTCCATAGCTGCCAACTTGCAATTGATGCTTCGGTAAAAAGGAGACGAAATGTTGTCCTGCAGTCGATCCCGAGTCACTGTGGAATTAAAGGAGATGAAATTGCAGATTCCCTGACTAAGAATCCAATAGCCTGATCCTCCTGTTCACTATCACAGTGTTATTCTAGATTTAAAGTGCATCTTAAAGGGATTTTTAGGGATTTGTTATAGTTAAAGAGTTGGAGTGACTTGATGGAAAATACCATTTTTCGTGACCTGCCAGGAGCTGTTGGTGTCGCTAACTTTAGAATTAAAACTGGACATAACTACCTTTTAAAACATTTACACTGATTTGGTTTGACAGACACCCCGACTTGCCCACTGTACAATGCTTTTGACAAGTCTGGAGATTATTTGTTCTGGACGTAGTGATGTGGCATTAGTCAACTCTGTCAAAAAATATTCTCACGTCGTTTGTCTGTAACAACACTATTGGGCTGCCCGTTTCATACTAATGGTAGTCATGCCAAGGTAAAAATTCTATTGAGATCTGATATTTTGTATAAAACTACTTTTTCTTTATAAATAAAATACTATTAAAAAAGAGTTATTTAAAATACACTATAAGAAACACATGCAAAATAAGATAGATAACTAAAAACAATACTTGCTTTCTTTTTATAACTGATTCCAAGCATTAATTGATAAATGCATTTGCTCCAACCCCATTATCACTCTTTTCAAAAATACCTACTATATTTGCACTTTAAATTGTTGATTATACCCTGATCCTTGAGCTGTAAGACGGAAGCTACATTAAGTAGGAGAAACTTCACACGAATCGATTCAAGATCCATGATTTTATCACAAGCAGTGCAATTATCAACAATTAGAAGGACTTTACGATTCTCCCTTATAAAAAAAAGGCTATTTAAGTCTCAGCCAATATTCCAAAATGCTCCTTGTCATTCAAGCTTCAATGTTAACATAATATGCACCTGGTAGTTTTCGAACATATTTTTTAAACATCTATACTTTAAATATTTATCTACCTATGAAGAGCAAAATCAGTTTTTCTGTTCCATTCATGTTGGCTGCGAGCAAATCTAATTCTTTGCTTCAATTTTTTACAACCATTACATTTAACCCTTTTAAAGCTAAGTGTTCTTTTGGGTAAAATTTCAAAAAACAAACTCGTCCTGCCCACGTTGAAAACATCTTTTAGATCGCACTAAAAATGTAGTGTTTTCTAAATTTTTTTTCCCATTCAATTTCAAAAATGTTATTCACTATTCCACTTTTATCACACAATTTTCTGAAGCTCAAACCCTGTCTAGTTTTGAATTTTCGGAGTCAACCGTCTTATGCTTTGAAATTTTTTATGTTCGGCTTTTTAACAAAGCAGTTGAGTTTCTCTTTAATGACATTATCATCAATAGGAAAGTTCATTCCTTCAATATTTCTCTGCCAAGAGAGGAAAACTTTTTCCAGTTTTGGATACTTTGCTTTTCTACAATATATTCGAGAGTGAACACGTTTGCTACTCTTTCCTTTTTCAACGGTTTTATTCTGAGTTTTTAAAATTGTTGAGAGGTGTTCTTTAGAATTCACTATTTTTAGGCATATTTAATATTTTTCCATATAACTTCGCATGATAAACACGTTCGTTTCTTCACCTTCATTAAATCCACAATGTAATCTTTTCAGTCACTTTTCAACAAACGAAATTTCACAAATTGAGTTGTTCAAATGAAACGAAAATAAAATACAGAACAGATCACAAACTCTTAAAGAATTTTCCTCCTTTCTATGTTCTCATTTATGGAGAGGAAAAAAGTTTTTTTTCTGTTTTCTTACATACGAAAATGATCGCAGTCGGATTCGCTACCATAGTTCTCTCCCATCAAAGGTCTGTTTCCAGATGTAAGTTACGCTATGTTGTTCAAGAATCAATCAACTTCTCCGATTTTAAATAAAAGAAAGAAATTAAATTTAAAAAAATGTATCAAATCATAAAAAATAAAATGGCGGAAATAAAAAACTATTTGTCAGAAATAAAAGTTCACAAAAAAGTGATTTTTCAAAACTTAAGTTCGTTAATGGGTGTTAAAATTATCTGTGGTGTCTAAAAGAAACTAGCCACTAGTTCGTAAAAACGTAAGTGTTCGTGAAAACGAGCATCTACTGTATACGAGAAAAACCATATAGAAATGAGAATAATTTAGGTATCGCCACAGTTGGTAATCTGAGAGTGAGAATGAAGAATAATATTCCAAATTAAAATTTTACATTTATATTCCAAATCAATGTTATCTTAAATTGATAGATAGAAATTTCAGATTGATTAGAATAAAATTTGATGAATGTGTTTGCATAATCCATAGCGTCTGAAATCACTAAAATCTCATCGGAAAATAGATGATGTTTTGGTGAATCAGAAGATCTATTTTTTAGTATCTTGAGGATAAAATGAATGTCTAAGCTGACTAACATTGGAGATGGTTTTATACCAGAAGTTTCTGGAAACAGTACGATGAATTTGATTAAGTTTTGCCGAGATTCCCCTTTGTATTGTATCCAGAGAGTCTGATTAAGTGAACTTTTCATTTTTTAGCCGATTTTATTTTTCTGATCTAAGAAATAGCAACATTCTGATATCTATTAATAAGGTTAAAATTTTAAAGGAAATGTTTTTTTTTTTTTTTTTTTTTTTTTTTTTTTCTTTCCTGAATCTATTAAGGAAATTTTTGCATAAAAATTGGAATTAGTTTATAGGGACAAGTCCATCATTAGAAATTTGAATACTTATTAAATTGAAGAAACTAGCTCATAATATTCTAACACGGGAAGAACCCTCCTAATAATCGCTACTGTATAGTTTGACACACGTTTGTATCGCGACATAACAATAAACTCACAAAGCAAATACAATAAGAAAAATAACAGGAGCCACCAAATTATAACCTATAAGAGATAGTCTGAAAGAGTCCAAAATTAATGGACTAAAAGGTATCAAATAAACAAATGTTATCATCAAGTATCTACTCTATAAATCTTGAAGATTCGGGAGAGTTTGCAATAATTACCGAGGGCCAAGCTATGCGCCTTTTAATTTAATCCATCGCACTCTAGAGGAATATGAAGATATAGACATAATTATTATATTCTACGTTGTAAAGATGTAAAAATTAGAGATCTTTGAGTGTTTTAAATCTATTGAAAGAAATGAAAAATGTTTTACTGCATAAAAATTCCTTCAAAATTATTCATAGTAAAAAGTAAGCTTATTATTTTAATATGATAATATGCTTCAAATTTTAATATAAAACAGCTTTATTAAACACAATAAAAATAAGTAAAGTTTTTTTTGCATTGGTAAGATAACTGACTGAGAGAATTTCTTAATGTAAAAATCATCAGATATGAATGCTGAATAAATTAATAGACAGTTACTCTATTTTTAAAATTGAAACACCGGGCAAAAAAGGCACAATTGATAAATAAAAATTACTGGCGTTAATTGAGGACGTTTGTAAATAAATAAAAGAATTTAATGGTTTTCAATTATAACAAGTAGAAAATAATTATTGTATTATTACTGATAAATTAAATCAAAACCAAACGCATTCAAATCTTGCCCTGAAATAAATTATTTTCATTTAAATGTATTTTACATGACATTTCTATAATTTAACTTGATTGCAAATAACAAATCTATTTACGAATGAAAAATAATTTTGCTCAGATATAAATTTATTTTAAATAAAATTATTTCTAAATACAAATAAACTGATGGCTACCCAAACTGCAACAATTTGAAGGAAGCATGCAAATTATGTGAAATTTTCATCATATGTTTGCAGCTAGAGCATATGCAAATCATGAGCATTGAAGCGCATACGCACACTACGAGCAACTGAAATGCCACTGTAAGCTCTAAATAATGGGAGAAAAGACTGCCAATTTGAAGAATTTAATTGCTTTTATGTGCGCTTTTTTCTGTAAAATCATTTAACTATGCCTCGTAGAAAACATCGAGCGTTTTCCGAGTAAATATCTGAATTCGACCATGAAAGAATAGTAGCCTACAAGGATTACGGTTTACCCTTCAGATAAATCGGTGATCGTACTGAATGAAATCAAGTTACTGTAATACCCGATTTGTAATCATTTGATGCAGGCGAATCGATGATTCCCAGCAATCAATCGCATTCCCCTGCTTGAACACTGCACGTGATGACAGGCATATTGGTCGTATGGCAGAGATCTCTCAGTCACATCATGAATTACAGCAAAATAGTAATTTCTTGCGCATTATTTGGTGTCTGTAGGACCATACGGTGTCATTTGTTTCTGAGTGAAGTATCAACAAATACCCATTGCTTCATTTCCCTTTAATTAAAAAACACAAGTTATTGAGCCGCTGGTAAGCCGATGAATATGGGCAAAGGAATGGAACGATATTTTCTTTAGCTCGGATACCACGATTTTCTGATTCGAATCAGGGGAACGGTGATAAAAGACTGATAAGTTGTTGCGTTATGTATCGCCACACTACACATGTAATTTTTTTTATCAGGTTCTAGGGTGATATAAGATCTCTCTATTAGGCATAATTGGTACACCGAAAAGCCAGCACTCCATGTTTGACATGTTGGAGCATGTGATCTTCCCATACATTCAACGCTTACAATCAGCCATGTTCTAACAGGATAATCCACGATCACAAATGGTACACGATATTCAAAAGTTCTTAATAAACCATCAGATTGAATTCCCCCCCCCCTCTTGTGTGTGGTTTGTTTGTTCACCCGATCTATCTCTTATTGAAAACGCGTGGTTTATGCTTGCACAACAACTAGCTCGGCATACATCACACGTTGCTACATTAGAATAACTTTGACAATATGGAATCCCCGCATAGACTGCGATACCCCAAGAATACATCCAAAGCTTTTTTGTATCTATGCCGAGTAGTGTGGCAGAGATATGGCTAACAATATATGGTGGCATTGATTACTGATTTCATCATCATCCACACTTCACAAGAGACTAATTTTCAATCATTTGATCTTTGTGTAAAGTGTTATCTGAAATATAATTTTGCTCTGATATCTTTGATCTTTCTGGGTGTTGCATTTTGGATGGTCAGCAGTCTATATAAATATATGTGTATAGATATATATGGAACCATTGGAATGGTTCCGTATTGATTTGGGGCTCACTTCGTAGTTTGTTACAGATCTTCTTGTCACCTTACATGGATAAGTAACTAACAACGATAATGTCACTCTTTAGACCGAGTAATTTTGATAACCTCTGTATATCATTACAAATCACTTATTTGTTATATTCGTAGAAAAGAAAGTATACTAAATTTTTATATAATTATAACAAATTAAAAATAGGATTATCAGTGATTAATTTATATAAAATATATATAGTTATTGTGTGATATAATTTTAGTCAAAGTATTAATAGGTAAAGATATAATTATAAAATCCTATTTATGAAAAAATTATCTAAACTGAAATAATTATTGGACATTAATTGCTCGTGATTATACATATATATATAGTAGAGTAATAAAAAATGCTCATTATATTAATTCTATTAATGCATTATAAAATCCAATTAAAAGAAATATTCTCTTTTTTTAATTTATTAATATGTTGATAACTTTGTGTGTGTGGACGCGCATATAATATTAATAATTCTTAAATAAATTCAATATGGAAAGGTAATAGATATATTTTATAAGCAGTTTATAAAATCATTTTATTTAATCTTCACCTAGGCAGATTTAATGAAGTATCAAAGTTGCTTAGCTGGAAAATATAGATTCAATGCCTGACAATGCATAACTGAAAACTATTTCTTTGCTGCAATATTTTTTGCTTTTTAATTAATATTACTGATATATTTTGTAGCAATATTAATAGAACGTGCTATTATATTTTTTTATCATTTCAAAAAATTATGAAATGTAATTATACTATTGAATAATCAAATTAATTATATCATGTTAGTTTCATATAATCAGTTCATCAAGAGAATTGAATAGCAATTTTGATTATATAAATTCCTAAACCGAGTCACTCTGCTTGCATTCTGCAATAGTTTATAATTTTCCTAAACTTAAAATTATACAATACACCGAATAAAATTTAAAAATATTAATCCTTAATAAATTCAAAACACATTTTCACGCAATTATTAAAATATTTAATGATTAATGTATCAATTATAAAATTACTTTATGAACATAATTATAAAGTCATAAATATATATCATATAATATCATAAAGTAATTTTATAATTATATCAATTATAAAATTACTTTATGAACATATATTATTTTGACTAAGGGTGATAAAAGTATTGAAACATTTAATGTTACAAGAATCTCCCTGATGAAAACAAATATTTAAAATTTGCACAAGTTTAAAATTATTATAATAGTGTATATAATTTTTAAAATTATGCTAAGAATCTCATATGACTTACGAATGTTAAGCTAATATTCAACTTTGAGATTATATTTGAAGAACAAAGATCCAAAATTTGATTTGATTGATTTATTTGTACCACAGTAATCATCTTTTGCACTAAAGGGCTAATTAGACTGAAATTGAATTTAGTTCTGAACTAATATAAACATCCAAATTGGAGCTTAAACCCACGAACATTTGGAATGAAGGTCAGAACGCAATCATCAATCAAAATTTGAAATAATTGCAATTTTAACTAATTATTGAAATATTTCTTAAAAATTTAAAAATAAAATCTAGAAATTTGCAATTTTTTTAAAAAAAATGTATTAAATTTTCTATTTCAAAATTTTGCAAAATATGAATCATTGTACACCAATGAGTGTCTTGAAGGACTATTGACAGGTTAATGCAAATTCATTTAATATCTGATTATCTTACAGTTTTCACTTTGAAATTATCAACAAAGTTCTGACAATATTCTAATTATTTCATACAATTACTTTACCTTATATCACAAATATTAGTCTAATAAGAATACATATATTTTAAGAGTATTAAAATATTCATCATAATTCATTCCATTAAAATTTCCAACAGTTTGCACATCTTGCAATCCTTCATTTGTTTCTGAATTTTAATGAAAATAATTATCTTAACATTATTGAAAAATATTATAAAGTTTTTAAAATTAAAAAAAAGTTCATTTACGGAAGTAATAAATTTGCATCTAACTGATGAACAACCAGTTATTTTGATTTTATAATAACTCTTTGAAGTATTTAATTTTAATACTTTCATTCAGTACCACTAACCCCCTCAAGCACAAAATGAATTCATTATGAAAGGAGTCTGCCGACGTTAATAATCGTAATAGAGGTGGGGGGGGCGATTAAGTTACGTCACTTACAAGAAGATGAAGGGAGTCGAGTTGTGATTCGACGATGCGAAAGACACTGTTTCCGATGGCACTTCGCCAAATTGAAAAGAGAAAAGAAAACTTCAGAAAAATTATCTGGCATTTAAAATCGCTTTATCTGTGCCATATTAATTATTATGCACAGCGTAAGTCTTTCCTCGGCGAGCTTTGCTCATTTTAAGATGGAAGAGTTACTTTTTCTAGTAATTCAAGCTTATTCCACTTATTTTAGGAACGCAGACTTTTATCCCTTTCATGCTTGTATAATTTTTAGTATAATTATTTTGTTTTAAATAATTACTTTTTAATATATATATATATATATATATATATATATATATATATATATATATATATATAACGAGTGACCCACTAATTTATTAAAATTTTAAATTGTATAAAAAAATAGGAAAGGAAAATGATAATGATAAAGATGTAAGGTTCGCAAAAAAATGGTCACAAAGAAGTTGGATTTTGCTTAGACGTATGAAGTAAAATCACTTCATTATTTATTCACCTCATAATTTTTTCTTGGACCATTGTTCTTCGAAAAATCATGTTCAAAATGTGACTGAAAAATGTACTTAAGGATTATTATATCACTCATTTGTTGGGTGAAGTCTTCTTTGTATTATCAGAAGCGTATTATTTGCTATCAGTTTTATACAAAATAGCGCAACGCCACACAATTTCTAATCCAGAGAAACTATTCCTATTGCAAATCTTCGGAAAACCAGAACGATCAATTCAGATAGCAAGATCGTATGACTACCATGATCACCTGACCTCAAACCAGCCAATTTCTGGGTCTGGGATTATTGTGTGAATTGAGTGAGCCGTTCATCCCCTTCATCATTGACTGAATTCAAACACACTATCTGGCATGAATTTAATTTAATTCATTTCGATATGTTGCCAACTGCTCTTACAGATGTTGTGAATCGCTTTAGTAAGGTCGTAGAATGAGCACCAGCATACTTCCGAGTACCTAGCTTTGAGTGGGCTTTACCAATTTGATATATATATATATATATATATATATATATATATATATATATATATATATTTTACAATTATATTACCCAATTACAATTATTATACAAATATATTACCCAATTATACAATTTACGTTTTCCCCATGAAATATGTGTTAAATGAGAAATAAAATCACTTCATTCTACTGATAATTTTATTTGAGAATTAAATACATAAGGTTCCGATGAACTAAATCTAAATAAATAATCGAACAAACATTTTCTTAAAATTTCTGCATCATCCTTAAAAATCTTATAATTTTATTACCATTTTAATTTATAATTTTATTCTCTTAAGCCTTTTCACAACTTTCCAACTATAACAAACTAAGACATTGACTAATTTAAATTCTTCGTACGAAGTTTTGACGAAAAAAATTTTACATAATATTTTTATAAGTATATAAAAATATTATTTCATATAATTTACTTATATTATATAATTTACTTATAAAAATATTGCTTTGTAAATTTTATATTTATAACTTACAAATATTATATTTATAATATTTTTATAAGTATATAAAAATCTTAAGAGTAAATTTTTTTTCTCGTAAAATCATTGCACGAAGATTTTATTAAGTATAATAAAATTATTTATTGAATGATAAATACAAATATAATTTAAAAAATTATGTATGATTTTTTTTTTGAATTTAACTATTTTTTACAATTTAAAAATGTATTCATTGTTAAAATAATATTTTCTATACTTTTCCGCATAATAAGGAATAAATTTTTATTTACTGTCTTTGAACATCGGAAAAGTTATCAGTTAATTTTCAGTATGCATCAATATAGTGTTTGGACAAAATATGATATGATTTGCTGGGTAAAGAATAAACGAACAAGAAGTAAAGTTAATAAATTAAAACATTTTTTTAAATTTAAATTCATTCAACTTAACTTGAAACGTTAAAACAGAAATCTTTGAAGTATAGAAATGAATCAGAATAAATAATTTTCCAATAAAAAATTAAAATTTAGCTAAGAAATGAGGCTGGTTGAACTACACTCATTTTCCTATAATAATTACAATTTACTGTAAATATGTAAAGTATTTCTCGCTACGATTCTCCTATATAATTAATTCAAATGTTATTGCGCAGGGAACTTATAAATATTGTTCCCAGCTGCAATATTTATATGTTCCCTGAAAAAATGTCTTACAACGTACTATATTCATATACAGTATTATTGAATCTTTAAAGTAATTTATATTTCACTCATATATAAAAATTTACTTATAATAGCATAAATTAATTTATTCTCTTCAAAGTATGATGTTTCATTACAGAATTTTTTAAAATATTCTAATTTAAATTTTTATAACAGTACGATTAATAAAATTAAAGTATATGGTAAAAATAAATCAACAAAATGTAACTGTTTTCTTTTAAATATTATTAAATATTTACACTGTAGTATATTATAATTATTTACTTGGTTGAATTAAATGCAAGCTTAAATTTCCAAGATGTAAATGAACTATGTGTTTTCAATCATTGATTTAAATTAACTGAATTATTTTAAAAAATACCATTTTTTATGTATAATATATAATTTAAACTTCAATAAATATTCTCTTAATGATGGTATCGTTTCTTTTAATTATCTACTTTTTCATAGCATTATCTCCAGGGATTATATAAAATATTCAGCTTTTCACATTGATAGGCAAAAATTGATTAATCAATTAGGAATTATATTTATTATTATCTTTTTTTGAATTTTTTTTGCATAAATGATAAAACAATATAATTGGTATTTAATATGAATAGGAATACATACATAAAAAAAGTATATATTTGCACTCAGAGAGATTATGAGTTTATCGATCCAATAACATTGATATTTATTTTTTTGTACATAGTATTTAGGTTTTCTTTCTCTCTTTAATTCTAAGAATCATTTGTGTACATTAAAGATCAATAAACTTTAAATGTATTTTATGTTAACGCTGTTTTGTTTTCCTGAACTACTGAAAGCCAAAATATAATTCGTGTGTCATTTGCTTCCCATGCCATCGTTTAAAACTTATTGATCCATCCAATATCTTGTTTCGATATTTAATATTTTTTTTATATTTAATATATAAAAAATATAATTTCAGTTTCGATATTTAATATATATATTCAATATTATTTTTCAATATTTTTTTAACGTTTCCATATTATTATTTCAACACTTATTTATTATTATGTTGATAATTTTAATAATAACTTAATCTTTCAGTTTAAAATTTAATTATTTTTAATATAAAAAGTATGTATTTTAAACGGTGTAATTATTTTTTGAAAGCAAGAATTAAAATATAAAAATTTTTTGTCATTTTATAGCTGCCATATTTATTTATAACAACAAATTATAACAATATTCCTCCTATCCCCCCCTAATGCATACGTATGTTTTAAAATAAGAGATGATATATAAATAGTTTTGAATATAATAGATTTGAGTTTAGTAGTAAATTATGTTAATTGATCTCATATTTATTCTATGAGCAGAAGTAACAAATGAAATTTTGCTTGTACTCATTTTCTTAATACAAGTTTCGTATGAGGGATTTTTACAGTATCTAGACTTCCAGAGGTTTTGAACTCGAATACAACTCATTACAGAAGATTCAAAAGTCCTTTCTTTATACTAATTCTGAATGAAATTGGGTGATTAAAAATAAAAAATTTGGTAGCTGAATTTCTTTCGAAATATTGGTGATGTTAAACTAAAACACTATCCTTGTTTCATTAAATTCTAAATAACGTAGAGCCAAATACACAATGAGTTTATGTTTTCAACAAAAATGATAGCAATAATCTAGCAAAAAAATACCAAGACTCGATTTTCTCTCTTTTGTTTTTATCACACTGCATATTGATGTAAATGAATAGATGAAATGTATTAAAAATTTGTAATACGAAATCAAACTGTCTTAAAACAGAAAAATAAACTGAAATGTATAAAAAAATTATTTTCTCAACATAAAAAAAATACACCTAGTTATCAATAAATATTTTATTGTATCTTGTATATATGTTAATAAGAAATTTGTTTAAATTAACAAATTAAATTAAAAATCTGTGAATAAAAGCAAATGTTTTTTTGCTAAAATAATAATAAATATTTCCTTAATCAATAAAATCATACATGACTATTATCTTATAAAATAGTAATAAAAATAAAAATTTATTCTACTGCTAAAATTAAAAAATGAATGATTTTAAAAAAGTAATAATAATAAGATTTCTCATAAACTTTAACTTAAAATTGCAGTATAAAAATTTTATATACATTACTTTTATTCAATATTATATCATTTAAAATCACTAAAAGTATTTGTAAATTTTGTGTCCTTCAATAATTTTTAACTTTATACGTCGATTACTCCAATGTATTTATAAAGCTCAGATTTTTGCAGTATTCCATATTTAAATCTGATTTGTGGTAAGTTAAAAACAGAGTACTACACTCTGTCCACATTTCAACCCCTTATTAAAATGGGAAAATACAATTTAATAGTAGAAAATTATGTGAAATTTTACATACAGAAAAAATATAAATATTTATTTAAGTAATATTGAAAAAGTGATGTTTATTAATTATGCGCTTTAATCATTTAAATGTTTTTCTTTTCTATATGGAAAAAAAAATTCCTTTGGTCATTTTTTTTAAAATCTGAAATGGATGCAATAGTGTCTAAAAAATTAAAACAAAAATTTTTTTTTAATCGATAACTAGCTAATAAGTTAGAAATCATTTAAATTTGATTTAGCTCCACGATATATATTTTAAGAAATAAAATATAATTTTTAGTTTCATATAAAAGACTTTGCCACCTACATTCGAAATCGAAAAGAGAAGAAAATGAAAATAAATTAAATAAAGTAAAATAACTGAGTCAAAGTTTGATTCATTCTTACACAATGACGTTTCCCTTTCTTCTTCTCTTACTCTGTAGTTAAAATTATTTAAATTTCTTAACTTCTAAATTTTGTGGATCATCATTTAAATAAAAATTCATTTATTTATAGTACTTATGTTCATTATCTAAGAATACATATTTCACCCAGACTATATTAAAAAAGAGTTATTAAAACATTAAAATAGCATATCATAAAAACTTATGATAGAAAGAGAAATATAATCAAAAAGTTTTTCGGGAAAAAATATTAAAATATTTCAAAGGCAAATTAAAGAGATAAGAATTTCAGATTTTCAGAATAAAGACATACCTTAGAGGAACTTATAAAGAATCCATTTTGTTTCTTTATTATATTTATTTCTTATCTTTTTCTGTTCCTTTACAATCTTAAAATTTCCATGAAATCATTATTCCTTTTTTTTTTCCTTGGAAATCTCGACTCTTCTTGTCAGCCATCATTTATTTATTTGTTATGGAAATCAATTCATTAATTCTTTCAACCTAGCAAAAAGAAAAATTGGGTATATTCGATGAAATTAGTCCTTTTAAAAGATGTACATATTTAAATTTACAATAAATTTATTTTATTTTTTTGCTTGTTAATTAATACAAGCATTATTTCAGATTAAATCCTAAAGGGAAAGAAACATAAAAATAAATGCATAATTTATATCCTAATTTGAAAATTCTTTCACTATTTATCCAGAAATTCCATTATCATTATCTTATCTTTTATTCATAATATAATCAATCTAATTGATTTCATAAATCACCCAGCTGAAAGCTTGTAAACCCGAATTTCCTCAAATTTCTTTTAGATTCGCATTCTTTGAGAACGGCAAGTAATTAATTTTCTTCGAACTTTGTCAAACCACTCAAAGTCATTAATCTAGAAACAGGGAAAATTCCCTTTCTGCATTATCTAAAGAACAAATTAGACAAGTTATTCCTATCGACAATGATAAATATATTTTCAATAATATTATTTAACAAGTTTATTTTAAAAATTTAAAAAATAAGACAAAGCTCAATGAACCTTTTTTTTTTCACACTAATAAATAGCTAAAGAAGCAAAGATTGAGAAATTGCTTTTACTGTCAAAATGTTTAAGAAATATTTTGTACAAAAAATTTATAATAGTATTACGAAAATCTCTTTTGAAAATATTAGCAGTCAAAATTTCCACATTCAGTGGCAAGCACAAAAAAAGAATTAAAGAATGACATTAAAGAAAAACCTTAAATTATGAGATAGCAAATTAACACATGTGCTTAAAAATGAGGAAAAGTAAATACACTCATTTTTTTCCACTTAAAAATCAAGGTGTCTGATAAGATTGTCTGAGACGATACAGAACTTTTAAAAAAAAATGCTTCATAAAAAAATCTTACTTAAATAATTAAAGTTACAATGTGATTGCATATTAACTTTGGCTTATATGTGATGCTGAAATGTGCCCACCATAAAAATATAAAATTTAAATACAAACTTCAAAATTGCATTTCAGTGGCAGTGACATGTAACGAATGCATTTTCTATATGCTACATCTGGACATTTTAACAAGATAATACTCGGAAATGTAATTTTCTCAGCTGAATATATCATAGAGTTGCTTTAGAAATACTCCGAAAATATTTCAAAATTGATTCTGTGATACATTTGTTTCACCACAGGACTGCCAAGTCCTCCCTGGTCTACCTCAATCACAGATATATCACTCATTGAAGCATGCGTAAGTCACTTTAGTTGGTAATTTGAGTTAGACAGTGAATAGAAACTATATAAACTACAAAAATACGTATAGCAATTCCATAATAATACCCTATTATAGTTATCAGCAAAAATATTTTGAAAAAAAATGTCTGGACTTGATGATTATTTTTCATGAATATCTCAGGTGGGACATTATTTTCTCACATGTTCCGTGCAATTTGTTAAGCATCCAGAACAGTTATGAAATCAAAATTAGCCAAAAGTTCACCACAACCGATAACTCTTTTACCACAAAATGTGAAAAATTTATAAATTTAATTTTTTCTTTTATTAAACGCCATTCATTTTTACCATCAGGGCCCGCCCATCAAGGACTGGGCGAATGAAGTCAGAAAAAGCGTCTTCCGTTTTTGAAAAGAGTACCCTTTACGCTCTGCTAAGAGGAAGATCACAGTTTGATTCCAATTACTATAAAAGAAATTCCCTTTTTGTTTCAACTTACATATCTGCCTGAGTGAGTGCTTGAGAGTTCACTAAGTATTTTCCCTTGCGATCTGTTAAT
>JAPDSC010071518.1:88001-102971 GCA_026290005.1 Latrodectus geometricus
AACATTTATATCAATTTAAAGTATAAGCAATGAATGTCAAATGTGACTCTACGTTTCTTTCAGTTATCACTATATATATATATATATATATATATATATAAGAAAAAAAATTTGGAGAGAATTTCTCTAGTAGCAAAATTCTTTCAAAATAGGCCCCAAAAAAACGTAAAATCGAGTTAGTTATGGATGCTTAAAAAAGAAAACGAATTCTTATAAAAGCTTAGAAATATCATTTATTCAAAATCTGCTAAAGTTTAAAATGTTAAGAAAAGTTGAAAAAAATATTTTCATACTATTTCATTAATATGAGAATCTAAATAAATTATGAAATATTAACAATGCATCTAATATGAAAAGAAAAGTAAAAAAATTTCTTACAAAGTTTTGCACGTTATAAATTTATAAAATATTCAAAACGCATATCACCAGAAAAATAAATATTTAATCTCTTTAAATTTTACTCTGCGAATGCTTTCAGAATTTCTAAAGAGAAATTTTCTTCGAGATTATTTTTCCGAGAAATGCTCTAATATGTTAAAAAGATTACGTAAAGATAAATTCATCAGGGTATGAATTCATAATATTAATATTTTAACAAAAGATAAATATTCTCAAAGGAAAATAATGGGAAAATATATTCTTAGAAAAATACTTTTTTGTGTAAACTTATTAATAATTTTCTATGTTTGCTTCAACTTATGAAATAAAACTAAGCATAGTTAATTTACGAAAGTTAATATTAAAATATTTAGTTATTTTAAAGATTATAATAATTTATTTAGAAATTTTGTTATGTACTTCGGGAATTTTAATATTTGTGTTATTTTATATAATATTTTCACTATTTAATAGAATATTTTATTTATTTTCTGTTGCATTTTTTAGCTTAAATATTATACATATAAGTAAATATCTATGAAGATTGGTGATTTTAAATGGCATTTAAAAGAAGATTAAGAAAATATATTTTTAATATATTATTTTATTGCAATCCCCGAAAGATATACATTATTAGTATACAGCCATATAACTAAATAAGAATAATAGATATTCTTAATATATTAAGTTGAGGAAAAAGAAATCCCTTGTTTTTAAAAGAACTTCAATTCTTTATTTACATGTTTTTGATTATCTATGTTCAAATAATTTCAAGCTGTTTTGTGACTGATCTTTAGCTTCTGGACAGCTAACATGTTGGTCAGCTTCGGACATTTTTACGACCTGTGCAACGTGCATTTTTAACATCAAGATGCCTGTATGGAATAGAGGAAACCAAAATTATAATTGACTGTTATAGCATTGCGATCATAAACACCATTTCGATATTCAACTCTCTGACTTATAATTTCGCCTTCATCAAAGAAAAACTAAGAATGAACTCCATTTTCTCTTTCTTAACTTCGCTTTTCGCAACATTCAGTATTTTAAAACTGAATGGATCAAATAAAAAACAGCAAAATTTTTTAGTGTGAAATGTGATCTTTCCAGCCAGCATAAATTTAAAATTGTATGGTCGATATTTATATTATTGTATGGTCTACAGTCATCGATCAAGATAATAATGGATTCTTTTTTTCCCACCAAATGTTAGCAATATATAACAATTCTTGTAAATAAAAATGTTTCTTACCTGTTATAAAATTTATGTGTTGGCGATTGCTCTTTTTGTTTGACACTAACATGAATATTCATTGTTATTCAATCACCAAGCAAAAGCTTTCAGCGGAAAACGTATGCATAGCTTTCTGGAGAAAATTTTGATTTAAAAAAATGTTTTTTGAATTTACTTAGCTTTTTTTATAAAAAAGCAATTACTTTTTCCCCCACCCCCTCCATAAAATGGTTGTTTGTTTCGCTACAATTGAGATCATGGTTAAATCACATTTTATCGTTTGTAAGAGTTTACAAATCACGAAATTTTTCTCTTTTAATTAATATTGGGAAATCAAATTTTAAAATCTCATTATTCCTTCCCAAATTTCCTGAAATCTCTATCTTTTCTACCACCAATTCCAGATTTCTTGCCTGGATTCTTACCTTCTCTCCGGCTCACCACTTTCTTTGTGTCATTTCAAGTTCACTTGAAATCCATCACAGCTTCTCAAATTCTCTTAAAAAATAGCTTATCACGTCTTTACAAGCTCACGTTTGAAGAATGTTTTTTAGTAATAAATTCGACTTTACGCTTTCTTTACTGTCATACTTATAGTTTTGGGATTGCAAGACCTTTGTCAAAAGTCAACAAAAAACCCCATGTCTTGGTTTCTAAAAACATTTGCCACTGATGGAATTGGATTCCGTCTTATATCCATGAACCATTTGACGTCGATACCAACGATTTAATCAAGATTCATTGAAACATCGATGTATCTCAAACTCTAAAATCATGGTTCAACATTCTGTCTAACGTCAATTTAGAAACTTCCACAATGACACAAGTCTTTTGATCCTCGTCTTTTTGCTTCGGACCAATTCATTTATTCAATTTGAGTAAAGAATCGGGTGTTTCAGCTCATTCGATTTAAAATTTTCCTAATGAATATATTTGGAAAGCATTAATTGTGTTACGCGACAAAGATAGACATGGTTTCAAAAAATTTCCAATGGATTCCAGCAATGCGCATGTTGACATAAGTCGTTTAATCATAGCTGAAAAGCTTTGGAAACATTGGATCAAGTTTGCCTGATGGCTCGTTTAATTTGAATTCAAAAAAATTTTGAAGAAAACTTTGAGCATAAAGCATTGGTTGTTCCAAGTAAGCGAAAAACATGGCATCGAGTGCATCTCTGTGGCTAGAACTCTTTGAAAATCAAAATTAAAAATAATGTGGAAGTTCATTTTGTTAATAAAGCGATTCCATAGGTAAGGACCAAAGCATCGATTTGAGAAGTTATCTTCCATTGACTGGAGTCATTAACGTCTTGACAATAGAACAGAAGGAAAAGCAAAATAAAAGATACAAGACAAAACATCAACTTTATGATTGGTTTAAATTGGCAAAGACAAATTTTTTTTGAATGATTGGACATGTTGTTAGGGCGGATAGTTTCATGACCCTTAAATGCATAAGTAAAGATAAAAGAATCATTTTATGCTAACAATTTTCTTCGTACTGAATTTTAAATGATAATGCCCTTTTGAAATTATACAGATTTCAATAATTCTATCTTCCCTAAATAGATTACGTGAAACGTATTTGAATTTAAGAACGTTCTTTTAAAGTGTGTTGTAAAGAAAACAATTACAGGATGTTTCATAATCAATGGGACAAAAAGAATAGCGCAGTGTGACTGCCGTAGTGGATTTATTCAGCCGAAAAAAAATTATTCTACAACTACAATTAAACAAGTTTTATTTGGCAACAGAGAAAAACATCTAATGACGAACTCGCCGCTAGAGGCACTGTTAAACAAAATGGCGTCCATCCAGGAGAAAGCATACTGTGTTTTCGAATATACCAAAACCTCTTCATTCCCCATTCTGCAAAGACATTTTCGCACGAAATTTCGTAAACAGCCAACGCATCGTCACAACATCGACAGGTGGGTGAAGCAGTTCCACTATACGGGCTGCTTGTGCAAGAACAAAAGCCCAGGACGAAAAGCAACAGAACCCGAAGTGGTTGAAAGAATTCGTAAATTGTTTTTACTGAGTCCTTCAAAATCAACGAGACGTGCAGGGGCAGAACTGAATGTCCGTCACACAACGGTTTGGCATGTTTTACAAAAGCGTGTTCAATTCAGCGTCAATACAGATATCACAGATAGTCTAGGATTTAAAACCTACTGACAAACCGTTGCGTAAGGAATTCTGTGTGAAATTTCAAGAAAAGCTCGACGTAAATGGATTTGAAAATAGACTGGTCTTTACCTATGAAGCCACGTTCAATTTATGTGGCAAAGTTAATCGTCATAATTTGCTATTTTGGAGCATGGAAAACGTCCATGTAACTTTAGAACACCCGCGTTTTTTTTTTTTTTTTTTTTTTCAAAGTGAATGTTTTCTGCACTTAAAAAACAGTTGTATTTTTGGTCCATTTTTCTTTGCGGAACAATCAATTATTGGGGACATTTACAAAGACATACTCTCTGAGTAGTTGCTCCTCCAGTTGGATGAACCTGTTCCTGCTTTCATTTTCCAGCAAGATGTTGCTCCCTCATATTGGAATAACAATGTACATGAGTTCCTGAACGAACGTCTACCTCATCACTGGATTGGCTGTGCAAGATCACAGAATTTGACATTGCTTCATTAGCCAGCGAGATCCCCAGATCTAACGCCCTGTGATTTTTTTTTCTCTGGGGTTTCGTTAAAAAAAAGTGTTTGTGCCTCAACTTCCTCGGGACTTTAGAACTGAAGCAGCATATAGCTGCAGTGTTGAACAGGGGATGTGTTATCACGAGTGTGGCAAGAGTTGATTACCGTGTAGACATTTGTCGTGTCACCGGAGGAACACATATTTTACACTTGTAGAAACTTGAATATCTGTAGTTTCGAGGTAAATTTGAATTTTCTAAATATATTAATTACAACGCTCACAATCATGTTTTTTTTTTTCCCATTTAATATGCAACATTACATGACTTGCTAATAGAATTTAAGAACGTTCTTAAAGTATAATGTGAAGAAAACAAATATTTCTTTCTTTAATAAATATGAAATTGTAATGATGTAAAGTAGAAAACGAAATAAAAGAAAAATAGTTGCATGAAAAAGAATATAAAAAACTCTTTTTTAACGCATAAATAAAATATTATCAAAAATCTATTTTAACATTTGGATGAAACAATATTTTCAGAATGGTGGAAGTAATATTATTATAAGATTTGAATTTTCTTTGATATTGCTGCTTCGAATTTTTTTCATTAATTTAGGAAAGGGAAAGTGTGCAAATGTGATCAGGAAACAATATAAATATTGGCACAAGTATAAAACAACTCGAGCAACAGAATATACTCCGTATTTTATTTGTTTATCTTTTAATATTTTGATGGGAAACATTCTCAAAATATCAGAAGTGTTGCTTTGAACTACAAGTACATATCTGTATTGCAGATTAAAAATTTTATATTAAATTTGATATGAGAAATAAATGATAATAAATTATTCAAAGGAAATAAATGAATAATAGGAGAAGGAACCCCTAAATTTATTCGAGTATTTTACCATTGAAACGAATTTAGAAGATCTTATCCCAACATGAAACGGTAACCATAATAGGAAATAAATTCTTTTATCCGTATAATAAATATAGACTAAGAAATGAGCTACAAATTTAAATTTAAAAAGAAAGTTTCCCTCAATAACTTTATAGTAGTCATGCCACTTGTCACAGTGCTACAAGAAATCTATTTACATTTGGCTTAAGACCATATATGCCAACTTTCTCATGTTATTTTCAAACTTATTGCAATAAAAATCTCGTAAATATGATTTTTTCACTACATATTTCGCATACCACAAAGTAACCTTCTGGGGTTATTATAAAAATTGACGACATTAGTGAGAAGTCATATCCACAACTGTTTCCAAACAAATACAATGTAAACATTTGTTTAATATTGTATTTAAGAGTGCCTTCTTGACAAACTTGGAGATTTTTGTTTGGCTATCGATTTTATTGGTGATTTTTGTTGGCACAGAACAATAAATTGTTCTGTTGCAACCAGAATACGATTGGATTTTGCCCAGCTTGGTGATTAACTGTGACTACAATTTGGCGAGAATCAAAGGTTAAGCAAACAAAAGGTTAAAAGTTTTAACAAACGTGTTATCCTTAAATAATGAATATCAATTTCAAAAATAACAATTTAAAAATCTATCACCGAAGTCTATGGCAGTTTCAATGATAAATGGCGCTTAACAGCAAATGTTTGGAAACAGTTGCTGGATATGACGTCACAACTAATGTCGTCTATTGGATTTTTAATGTCAAAAGTTGATGCTTATATAATTCAGTTTCTTAAGTTTAAATTAATTTAATGTAATTTAATTGTTGAGTTTACTATTAAAAACATTTTTAAAACACTGCTTAAAACTAATTAAGCGTATGTTAAATTCCTATAAAAAGATAAATATTTAACTAACAAAAAATGATTTTAGAAATAAAAAAATATAAATAATAATGTATAAGATAATATATATAATATTTCAAAGTTTCTCCACAGAAGCAATTCATTGTCAGATAAAAGCTTAATATGGCTGTAATTTTTCTGCTTTTTTCGACAATTTTTGTTTAACACGCAAAATTGTTTCATTGAAAATATCAATTGCCATCGCTGATTTATGATTTCTTTAATTGTACCAAATACATGATGAAGAGAGATTTGTCATATCTCATGTCTTGAAGGTAAAAATATTTTCTCTGCATCTATTCTTAAAAATATCAAATTAATTAAAATATCAATCATTGTTTATTTTTAACATTAAAGTTAGCTCTTTTTATTTTTTCCACTTACGGACTTTTCATTCTTTAAACTAGGGATCTTGGGCTGCAAATTTTGATAATATTCTACATTTTAATGTACTGACATCAAAATAACACCTCACCACTTAGATTTTTAAAATTAATCGAATCACTCCAGGAAGTCTTCAGAAGTGGTGGTGTATTTGACAAGCCAAATCCAGTCAGAGTTTCCAGCGAATTTTCTTATGGATATTCCAGAATACGATAAAACGTTTTGTTAAGATGGGTATTTAGTTTAAGTGAGTAGAACTTTCACGACATATGTTCATGAGTTAATAAGAGCCTTCAATATTTTTATTCATCAAGAATGCTGTAATCTGAGAACAAGATTTCTAATAGAGTGCTCAAAGTTATTTAAATTAAGTTTGTAAAATGTTTTTCAATTATTTATTTATTTATTTTCGGAAAATTTAGCATAGTTTAAACTTTAAATCTATTTTTTTTTTCAGGCAATGAATTTTTTCTCTTTTTAGGAGATGTAAAGAAAATTTCAACTTTGTTTAGACTATTCAAGAATAATATGAAATATAAAAATGTTTCTATTCTCATCAAATGTGAGAAAGGAACCAGTTTCAAATAATATGAGTTTTAAAATTCTTATCCAAAAAAAATAATACCTTGGGAAGAATGTACATGATCCCAGAAGAAAGAAAATCACAAACTATGATTATTTTTCTGTGAAAAAATAGAAAAGTAAGATATGTATAAGCTCACCACAACATCTGCAGAGGATTTGTTGTTCAGAGCTCCCTCCAGCGTTTTCCTCTCTTTCCTTCATCCCTCAGTGTTCTTCCTCACTCCTTCTCAAAGCTTCCCGCAAGAAATAAATGATAAGAAAGTTTTACTGTTCAATCGCTCTTTTTGAAAGAAATAGAAGGGACAGTGGATCTTGCAAAACTTTTAATGTACATTCAGAATGACGGTCTAGGGCATGGTTGGATGTGGAAATCGTTGCTTCCCTGATACGAGAATAATACTTATCTAGACAGTCTAATACGAGCCAACAAGTTATTCTACTCCAATTACTTTCATGAAATCAAGTAATTATTAATAATTGTGACACGAAACCATTAATTTCAATTTTTTTTAAAAACAGAATCAGAATATTTTAATGATATATATATATATATATATAACAATTATTTAAGAAAATTAGAAATACATTTAATTTCATTACGTTTACTAATAATATTCTTTAAAAAGAAAAATTTATTTGCTAGCTAAAGTTTATCATTCACAATAACAAATAGAAAGAAACTAGGATATCTTAATTTTAATTGTTAAAATTCATGACGGGAAAAACAATTGCTTATCTAGAAGTTTTTTTTAATTAACATTTTATTTATAGACGTTATCACTTTTTTTATTTATTTCATACTTAAAATTAAGACTAGATATCTTAGCTTTTGTTGAAATATTAAAGGAAAAATCACCATTTTATACTTTGAACTCTTATAAACTTTCAAATTTGCATTCTCATCTGCGAAAATGATATTTATCAACATTAAAAAAATTCTACTTTTTTCTTGTAAATCTGAAATCATTTCATCTCAATTAATGAAAAATCAGTCCTTTCCCTCAGATTGCTAGTCATCAAATTTCCAAAAGCATTTCCCAATGGTAATTCGTCTTGTTTTATTCAACCTTAAGATGCAAGAATAAAAGGTCAAATCTCATCAAATCTCCAAGAGTATTTCCCAATGGTAATTCGTCTTGTTTATGTTTTTCTTTAATTTTGACAGCAAAAGGTGAATAAGAAATTGTTACATAAATGCTATACATAAAAGAATTTGCACAATTATTTATATTAATAAATATATTAAATTTGAGAATAAGGTAAATGTATATATATTGCAGTCTTATATATAATTCTACTAATGGAATTGGGAGGGAAAAATTATTTTATACAAAATTTTCTTGCTAGGTATAGATAATATATCATTAACATTAAAAGTAATCTCTCAAATAATTTTTAATAAATCCGAAAAGGAATTCTATGATACAAAAAAAACGAAATCTGTGTACTTAATTACAACTATTCAATACACTGATTTCCAAAAATTAAATAATTTATTGAAAAATCAAGATAAATTATCAAGTTAAATCCATTTCTTGAAATCTGCATTTATTGGATGTTACAAAATTGCATTGAGAAGCAATCAAGCAAAAATGTGGAAGAAGCGTTTAAAAGTGTCAATTTTTATTTAAATATTCTTTAACATATGACGCTTGTTATATTTGAAGGACTTGCTTAGAATGTCATAAGAAAGTATTGTGGCATATGGTCAAACATAGCAGTTGATAAGAATAAAAAAAATAAATAATATTTATCTGATTTAATCACAATAATATTTAATATAGTTCCGAAAATAATTTAATTAGTCAGATTTAAGATTCTAAATGGGGAAGAGTATATACAAACAAACATAGCGGTACAGGTGAGCTCCGAACTGTATTTTCCGATTAACGGATTTGGAATACTCGCGTATCACCAAGCACCAAGTAATATTGAATCATGGTCACCTGAGCTTGCACACTCTTATCCACATCTACACATCCCACCAGCGAAAGGACTCTGGACATCACAGATGAACGTGGACACGTCCACAAAACACGCAGCTCCAGCAACCCAGTGAGGGAGAATGTGTCCAACCACTGGCCTCGGCAAATGATGCTTCACTTTGCTGATCTTAGTGTGAAGCTACTGAGCCACTGGAGCTCGGGTGAACTCTAGAGCAGGACATCTCAAATTGTATGCCGAAATCTGCTTTTGATAAGAAATAGACAGGTATAGAGTAGTCTTAGTTTACTGTAAAACAGCTAGAAATATGAAGATATATGCTCTACATACATTGCTATTCTGAATAATTTTCCCAATTGATTAAGATACTACAGCTTTTTTTCATCCATTTAATCAATCAAATTATGACAATGAAGAGCTCTATTTATTATATATGTTATAACTTTGAAACCATTCACATGTTTTTTATGTGGCGCTAAATCATGATGTATAGTGCATTTGCCGAAATAAATCAACTATCTTTATATTTGTATCTCTGTCATTAGAAATTTCTCGGATACTGTAAAAAGCACCAAACAATGCGACTGAGAAACATATTACATTACTTAAGATACATGAACTGGTTAGAATTTATTCAATGATTCATATATATTTCCATTGAGCTTCAGGTTAATTAAAGGACATATAAATAAATTCAGAGGAAAAAATTCTAAAAATATTTTAGAATATTTTCATGGCATTCACATACATGATATTCAAATAAAAACATAAAATTTAACAATCGCAACTGATTTACACAAAGAAGATTAAGGAAATGGTGAGCAATTTAATAATTAATGAACTTATATAACAACATCATACAAATTTTTATTATCCATCGTGAACGTAAACTGTAAGAAAGTTATTAATGCTTTAAAACTTATTTTTATTTTTAATGTAATCAAATTTTTAAATTAATTCTTTTTATAATGCTTTAATTTTCAATTTTATCAACTTCCAAAACATTGTACATTGATTTACTTTTAATACCACATGCTTATAGCTCCGGATTTAGTCGAAATCTAGGAACATTTCTAAAAAATTAATGTTTCAACTTACAGCCGGTAATTACAGTATGAAAAATGCTGCATGTATGTCAAACAATCTATGACTAACGAAGCAATTTATTGTGAAGAAGTATTGTTCGTCTGTATTTTAATATTACCTACTTTAAAATTTTGTACTTAGTAAACGCATGTGATCGAAGCCTAGTATCGTGCCAAAACCACTGGGTATGATGTTTGATCATCGGGTTGGGCGGGGTTGGCTCATTCTTTCATCCATTTAGTAAGTCGTTAAAAGTGAGTACCAAACATGCTTGGAAGCTAACCACTTAAAATTTCTCGTTATTCTAACCACCTAATCGTTATATATTTTTCACACCGTAAGGCCCTCGATCAACTAAACGGATATGGCAATGTACGCTTTGGCGTATGAAATTGTCATTAAATCCATTTGCTCATTTAAAAACACTTTTAACTAAAATAAAGAAGCTATATGCTTTAAAAAGCTCTGTAAATAAATATAGTTTTTAAATTTATCAGAAACAAGATAAATTAAATTGTTCATAAATGATGTAAATAATTGAAAATTATTCGTATACAGAATCTAAAGCTAGAATATCAATGAAAAAATATTCAGCTCTTGCAAAATGTATTTTCTGCATAAATAATATAATAACCAAACGAATAATTTAATTAAAATTCTATTAAGTATTTTTAATCATAATAATATTAAAATAACTTCAATAACAATAGTGAAAATTAAAAAAATAATGCTTTTAATATTATATTATTCAACGGATAGTACAATAGAGTTAATATATAATATTACAATATAAAGCAAAATATAATAACATTTTAAATAGTGGAGAATCTATTGTTGTGAAATCATAAATCTAGATTATATATGTGATTAAACTTAATTCACTACGAAACAGATAAAAACATTCTCCACATTCATTTTATCTCAATGGTCACTGACTCACGAATAATTTGTCCTTGAAGAGTGTAAGAATAATGAAAAATAAAATTTTATCTTCTTTCAGATAAAAGGTTCTTAAGAGATAAGCGGATAAGTATACTTTGCAAGTAACTTTCCACGCTGATAAACATATTGAAACAGTTTTCAAGATACCAGCAAAGAAATTAAAAACTTTCACGAGATTAATAAGCTATTGCCACATTGAATGTATGTATTTTAAGTCTTACGATTTTTTTAGATTCGAGAATCTAAAATATTGTAAGGTTTTAAACTGCACAAATTCAAATAATAATAAGTTATTAATCGCATATAATATTTTACTCTTTTAATTTTTTAAATGTGAGAACAATTTATATTTATCAAATAATAGAATTATTATTTCGTCGGAGATGAAAAAAATCGGAATTGATTAATCAAAATAAAATTTTATCATCTGTTTTATTCAGCCAACAATAAAGATATTTAGCAATAAAAAACATTGATTTCGTCCAAATTTTTATTAAAAGTTAGTATATGGACAAGAAGATGTATAATCAAAACCGAATTTTAAGCAGATATTGAAGAAAATGAAATCAGTAATGTAATCTTACATACTTTCCTACCCTTTGTTTATTATTTTAATTGAGGGAGAAGGACTAGTTCTTACAAATTTTAAAATTACAGAAAAAAGAAACCGACAATTTTAAGAATTTTAAGAAGATAAAAAAAAGTTCTATATAGATAGTTCGCGCGCGGGTATTCAAGATTTTTCTTAAAATCCCAATGGCTAAAATTGTAAAAAAATCTTTAATTTCAGAATTTCCATTCATCATTCAAAGCAAGGCAAAATATTAATATTTTGAAAATATCTCTTATACTTATAGAAAATACTTATAGAAATACTTATAGAAAATACTTCTTATAACTTTTCTTTAAAACTATTTATAAGTTTAAGCTATTGTTACATTTATAAAATCGCAGAACTCATTTAGCACATTTAGGAATGATTTTAATGTATCCTAAAGTTATGAAGTGTATGATTGGGCTTAAATTATAAATTTTCAACATTTTAAGCTGTTCAAGAAAAATCCAAGCAACGAGAAATATAAATTTTTTAACTCATACTAGTTATGCTTAGTTTTGAAAATAGTTAATAATTTTATTTATGCTAATTATTTGTAACAATCGGATAATATGAATTAAATTATAAGATTTTATTTAAATTATATTAATGAACAAATTTCAAAAACTAACTATTTTTTGTGGTTTCAAAATTTCAAAACTTGTTAGAGCATGAATATAAAGAGAAAAAATTTCGGCAAAAAATTTCATTTACAAATGTGCTTCATTTTGTAGTCTTTCCTTTAAAACTTTCCATACTTTAAATTATTTACATGTTATTACAATTAAATTTAAGATTCAACTAGTGAATTTAGAAGAGAATTAAATGTAAACTTATGTGCATTCTTAAAAAGTACTTATTGTTGCTCATGCTAGGTTATTAGGGTTTTCATCTTTCAGCTACAAGGGGCGCGCCACCTTTATATAGTGGGGCACGCGCTGGGTCCTCATAATCAAGAAGCATGGAGCAAGCAGATCACTCTCAGACTTGGCCTGCCACTCCCAAATCTATCATTTCACATGGAAGACTACGTGTTTTACGTGCTCTAGCCGCTATAAGCAAACACGATAGTCTTTTATTTAGGATTTGAGCTCACTATCTTTGGACAACAAGAACGACGCTTTCACCAACCAGGTTACCATAGCCTATTATTTTAAAAGTGTATATTCTATGATATTTGTAACTTGAAACGCTTAACAAATAGGGAGAAATGATAAATGGTTCCTTTTATTTATTGCCCTATCCTATAAAACTAGTAAAGATTTTTAATATTTCGATCTTGTAATAGTGTATAAAATAAATGAATTTCAAACTTCTATGGAAACTATAATTCGCAGCATGACTAATGACTAAAACTATTCTTTCATTATATCCTATTCACTTTTTAGCAAATATGTGAGCAACTTTAGATAAAGTTTAATATAACAGCCTATATGAGAAAATTGTTTATATTTAAGCTGTGTTAGCCTGTTTTAATTTTTTATGATATTATGGGCTTAAAACATTCAAGAGAAAAAACAATAAATGAGAAAAGCGTAAGATAGATTTTTAATTTATATTAGCAAATAAACTTTGTATAGTATAATTTTTATTAATAGTAACGCCCTTTAAAAATAGAAGTATAAGGAATGAAATTTCAAATTTCTGTAAAAACTGTTGGTTATTTTGAAATTTTGCAACTGCTTAGCGCACAATGAAAACATTTCAAAACCAGAATTCTTAGTTTATAATAGTGGGTATTCATTTAAAGCAATTTTTAACCTATTAACATATTAAAACATCAGAAATTAAAATTTAGTAAATAAGCTTAGGTGTGATTGAAAGCTTGGGAATCTAGTAAGTATGCTGAGTGCTTATGAAAGATATAAAATTTATATTTTCTATGATGTTAGAAAGTTGAAACATTCAATATAAATACATAAGATATGAGTGAAAGCTTAAAAATCTTCTGTTCTCAAAAGTGCTTATAAGAGAAGTATTATAAAAGCATTTATATTTTCTATATTAGAAAATTGAAACAGTCGTTAAAAATACTGAGATGAAGATGCTGATGGATTTTTTAATTTATTCTGCTTATAAGACTTTAAATTGTTAATAATTTTAAATATTCCCATCTTATAACAGTTGACGCGCGAAAATAAATAAAATTTAAAATTTCTTTAAAAATTACTAAAGTATAAATGAATGAAATTTTTAGTGTCCTTTTTATTATCATTTCTTCTTTTTATTTTATAAAATGTTAAAAGTGTCTAGCACCTAAAAAGAATGAAAAAATTTACATAGTAATTTTGAACTTATCTTTTCTTTAAACATAATTATGTTTAACGCTATTAATATTTTGAAATTATAAAAGCATAAAATTAAATTACTAAATCTAAAAGTGATTTCAAATTTCCAATCACTAATTATTTTTTATGATCTTAAGATTTTAAAAAATTTATGAAAAGTATAAGCAAAGGAAAAAAGTGAAGACGGAATTTTTTTTTTTTTTGAACTGACTTAAACTTTTAAATTGTTGTTTGCAATAGTTTATAACACAAATGATAATTTTCTTATTAATTTAAAATTAGTATAAAAATCTTAACATGTATAAAATTAAATGCTAATTTTTTTTAAATTATTCATTCTGTCAGAAATTTTAAAATCTTTTCACAGTCCAGAATTGAAAACAAATAGAAAATTTATGTGAAAGTTTTATTTTATATAAATATTGGGTTTCCTTTTTAACTTTTTAATCTATATTAAGTGTAAAATATTTTGATGAAGTAACGTGTACAACTTGAGAACCATAAATTAAATTACTTTTTATTTCTTTTGATATTAAGAAATAGAAAACACCTTCAAGGAAAATACGCTAAATAGGAGAGAACATTGGTGCTTTTTTAATTTGTGCTGTTAATTAAATGTTTCAAATTTTCAATATTTTTTTAATTTCACTAATAGGTAACTGTTGGATAGTAGCCATTTTGATGCATCTTTTTCATGTTCAGAAATTAAAGCATGCAAGAAAATTACTCTCAATGAGAAAAAAATGGATTTTTTTTTAATTTGTACTGGTAACTTAAATTTTTTATATTGCAAAAATCGAATATTATTGATTTTGAAGTATTTCTTTTGAGATTAATAAATTAATTCATTTAAGGAAAATATTATAAATTAGAAAAAATTAAGATGAATTTTTGAATTTGTACTGATAACTTAACACATTTTAAACAATTAATAAATTTAAATTTCCTAATCTTAACAATGGATAAAGTAAATAAAATTTCAATTTTCTTCAAAAATTATAATATTTATAACTGAGTTATATAATATTTTGAAAATGTTTTTTATCAATTTAGCAGAAATTATTTTTTATC
>JAPDSC010071518.1:108911-125546 GCA_026290005.1 Latrodectus geometricus
AATTCGAAAGCGAAAAATTTATGAATATTCTAAATAGCTCTATACATACACATTTCTAATTTATAGCTTTCTTCTAATTATTGATATAAAAGAGACATTATTAAACTATAAAAGTATTAGCTTGAAGCAATGAGGGCCATGGTTGAATGCTCTGAATTCAGGCATGCCCAAAAAAAAGGAAAGAAGCAGTTTAAAATAACAACTTGTATTGCGCTGTAAACGTGTAATAAGGATCTTCGAAAGATCGATACACACGCCACTCTTGAAACATGCGTGACTCGCTGAGCAGCTCAGATTGATTACGGGTCCTGGAAATCGAACAATACTTCAGTAAAGTTACGGTCGCAGTTACATTAATATTTATTACTCATTCATTCTAAAATGAATGTAATCTTTTATGTTTTCGCTTAAAGTTTTCCTTAAGGAAATTAAGCTCAATCGACCGCAAATGCTTATCATTTTATTATTGTTTCTTTATTTATTCTTCTTCTAATTTATTTCTGAGTATTTCTACAAAAATATTTGCAAAAAATTTAAATAAGAAATATTTAATTTCAGTAAATATTTATCTGTGAGTTTAAATAAATTAATTTATGTTTTGAATTTTTCAATATGAAATAACAACATACTAAATATTTTTAATTTACACTTTGCTTATAACTTTGAAAATTTAAGAATCGTAGATTATTTCATGATATTTTTTAATTATTGAGATAATATATAAAACCTGCAATTTACTTCTATACAGTATTCAAAATGTTACAGAAAATACAAAAATATGGCTATTGAGAACGAAAAAAATTTACCCATTTCATAGAAATTTATTTTTCCAATTAAAAATACTTAAAATTAAATTAGAAATATTTAATTTGAAGTATATTTAGGAAATTATATTTTTGAATAAATCAAACGAGGCTGCAAATAAAAAGTAAGATTTTGTAGTTGTGCAATTATTTAATAAATGTTAATTTAAACAATTATAAAATTCCTAAAAATAAATGTAGCTACGAAAAATAAATACGATAATTGTAAAAACAATTATAAATGTCATAAAAATAAATGTAGCTACAAAAAAAAATTAATGCGATAGAAGTTAAACAAATGATGTTTTGAAAAAAATCAGATAAAATATTATAAGATTTCAAAAATGTTACAAAAAATAACTAAGAAACATTGCGAATATATTTATTTAAAAATAATATATGAAAATATATATAGCGCAAGATAAATTCGTAAATTTTACATATTTGAGTATTTTCGAAAACTATATAAACAAAATTCTACTGAATACTACATTTTTAATTCTGAATATATTTTTAAAAGGGAAAATACATTTTTATTTTTAAAAAAGTGTAAAAATTAAATTTTTAAATATTTTTGAAGTACGTTTGATCAACCAATTTGCTATTTAACCTTTTATATTTATTTATTAGTGTTTCAAGCTAGGAATATTTTTCAGCATTTATCATTTTGAAGAGAAGGTATTAAACCAAATTTTATAAATTGAACATTAATCGCAAATAAAATTCTATCCATGCTTCTTTAAAAAGAAATTCATATATCTATTATAAATGTTTAAGAAAATACAGGTGGTTAGTTGGCTTAAAGAATACACACCTCGTAAATATATTATGCTCATAAAATTCGCAATAACTTTTCTATCTGTAACTTCAAATGTGAGCTATAAAGAACGTATACACATTTAGAAAAAAACAATGCATTTCCTTTAAACATTCTCATAATATCTTGCAATTCTTTCTATAACATGTGATTTCGATGCTTAAAAATTGATTTGAAAGTTTTAGCTAATTGAGTACACTATATTGAAATTAGCATAATGAAAATAAATGTAATAACAATACATTAAAAATTATGTTAAATATGTTTGTCCAGATTACGTTTATTTATATTATAAATATATTTTTCATAAATTCAATAATTCCAAACTATTTTTATTTGTTTTACAAATTGAAGAATTCTAGAAAAAATTTCCTGGCAATAAATATTTTTCTGAGCAAATAACTTTTAAATATTTGTAAAACTGTCGAAGACTTTTTAAAATAATTTTTTTAAAAGCTACCAATGATTACTCTAATCATATATTTTGATTTAAAAAATGTAAAAATTTAACATATTATCCAATAATATTATTTTATTTCTTTTATTGTTTATAAAAGGAAAATTTTTAAAATTTAAAAGCGAAAACTAAATAAATAATGTTTATAATAAATTAAATATTGTATAAAAGGCGGGTAAATACATGAATGAAAAGCAATAAATTATTCATAAAAATCACAGTGGTAGATAAAAATAGATTTATAATTGCTGTTTTTCTGAATTCTGGTGGATAGCATCAATAAGAAATACGAAAAACAAAAATCTTTTCTTGTAATAATGATTAAGCTCTTACTCTCTTATACAAATGCAGTATTTCGTCATCTTATTACCTGAAATATTCAAGCGGAGAACATAAAAAAAAGTAATTTAAATATTATCCTGCCCCAGGGTTGCCGACACTGAGAGAACCTGACCTTGAAGATTGTTATGCTCTTATGTACGGCTTTTTAGTCACGCGTTAAGAAAACGAATTGATACATTGCACTTTAGCGAAGTCCCGCTAACTGCGACTGCACTTGGAACATTCCGGAGAATGATTCACCTTTGTGGTTTTTGGCCGCTTAAATAAGTTAGAAAGTGGTTGTAGAGAAAATAAATACCAGAACAAAAGATTCCTTTCCCAGATGAAAGATTCCATTTGATATTTCATCCGGTCAGTTTTATTACACAATAAATCGTCTGCCCATTTTTAATAGTCTATTTTTATGAATTGAGTGTTGTATAAGTGACTGTAAACATATAAAAGTTACAATACCATGTTGAATTCAAGATAAAAAATTACTTTTATAATTATGAATTAAAAAAAAATTTATATTTTATTTTTCACTTTTATAATAAATACATACAATCTAAAAATTTGTCAATCTTATTATTTAATTTTAAAAGACTTCAAGATAATTTTTTAAGATTTATTTAATAATAAGATATTTATATAATTAATTTTTAATAAGCACATATATAATGATAAAGAACAATTATCACTGCCATTAAATGTCTATTTTTTTACTTAATTTGTACTAATTAAATATATTTTTGCTTTCCGCTGATTTGTAGTTACTTATTTTTAGTTAAAAGAGTTTTTTTCTAGAAAAGAATTAATTGATATATTTCAGGAAAATAACAATCACAATTTTTTATGTTAAGAAATTATATTATTTTAATTTTTTGTAACATTAAACTTAAAAATATGATGTTTTTGTTTTCAAGAATTTGTATTACATTTTTTCTGCATAAACAGGATTTTCTAAAAAAATTCTTTCATGGAGATAAAAACATAAAATTAAATTCTAACTATATATGTACGCTTAATATTCAGATAAAATAATGGAACAAAAAATTCTTATCCATTTAAAAATCATACCAACATAAAATTGTTTGTTATGATTTTTCACATTTGTTAAATAATTAATTAATTTTAAAAAATTATTATTATTATTTATTTTTTATTAAAATTATTAAATAATAATTTGTTTAATTTGTTAAATAATTAATTATTTCAAAAAATTATATTGTTTCAGTGATAAATAATATTGAATGTTTATTTATTCACAAAGTTTTCATGTTTAAAAATGTTCCTGAAAAAACTTCATATAAAAATTTCATTTCGCAGAAACAGTATTTAAACTATTAAGGTTATGTATCGTATTGAGAAAATAAGCCTCATTAAAATTTTATTAATAAGTCCTTAAAACAAAAATATTTTACATATTCTTTGAATAGAAAGTTAACAGTTAATGTTTTGAAAATAAAATAACTATCTCAAATGACACAATTTTTTAACGGAAAAAAAATATCAAGTAGTATTAGATATTGTTTCACATGCAACTATTTTTGCAATTCTTATCGTACACTTTCAATCAATAAGAAATGCAAGCTATTATCTCAAAAAAAACCTTTAAAAACACTTCAAGTTTGAGATAAGCAATGATTTATTTAAACCATGTAAGATAGCTGTTTATCATTAAATTTTGATAATTTATGTACCTCTGCAATATTGTATCTACACCTATATTGATAAAATTACAGATACAAGAAGTGAAAACAAGACTGATAGTGATTTTTAAAAACAATGTCAATAAACATAAAAATAAATAATAAAAACACCTAGAAACATAATATTTATATATGCATATACAAACACATTTGTGTGTGTGTGTGTGTGTGTGTGTGTGTGTGTGTGTGTGTGTGTGTGTGTGTGTGTGTGTGTGTGTGTGAGTGTGTGTGTGTGTGTGTTATTAAAATGTTTATAACTAGAATCAATTTTAATGTTCATTATTTGGTATTTCTTTACATGTAAAAAAATGTCTAAAATATTTATATATATTCAAAGCTTTTATTTTGTTCTTTATTAAATTAAAAGCAAACATATGCAAACATGCTTTGAAAAATATGAAATATTGTTAATAATGTCTGGCTCTGGGCTTTACTTCATCTCTTACAAGAATAAGAATAATCAATGTAAATTTTGAGCAAACGACAATATTTGCTAGGATCTGGCAGCAAAGAAAGACTCTCTTAAAGGCAAATAATAAATTTTAAAGTGAACGGAAAGAAATTTGAATATACGCTACAGCAAAAGGGGAAAGACAGACTCAGAAACGCTTCTTTTTTAGCAGCAAAAATTTAATCATATCGGTTTTATCTTTTCCAATTTCTCGTTTTTTTCTTCTTTTTTGTTTCAACATTATTTCTTTTTTCATCTTATATCAGAAATGGGAAAGTATGGAAGAAAGAGAGGTGTTCGAAAATATTTTTTGCCGAAAGCATTTGGAAAAGAAATAGGATTATGTTTTCCGACTTCAAAGTTCTTTTTGGAAAGAACAGTCTTTCTTTTTCTTCGTGAGGATAAAAAAATAAATAAATAAAATAAATATCACGATAGATTTAAAGGCGACTGAGTATTTTTTTCCTTGTTCAAGGAAGCTTTTAAATCTTTTTCATCAAACTTTTGCGAGAAAGAAGAGTTACATTTCTTTTACCTATGTGCAACTAATTATTCGTTTGTGTTAGGCAACTTCTTTAAAACGATGCGTTACTGCTTCAGTCTTAAAAGTCTTTTATATTTATGAATTCTAAATAGTGTATATTTGTTATTCATATCAAAGATTTATGTAAGTGCAATTTATCTTTCGCGAAATAAAATTTTTACAGCTGCGAATACACTTTGAAACAGATATTTTGAAAATATAAATTCATATTTATTAAAAATGCGCAAGTTATTTCTATATTTCAGGTGCATAAATTTTTGATAAAGCATTTTCAGCCAGAAATATTTCAGCTATGCTGTGTTTAATGTAATATTTAAGACTTATTTATGGATAAATAGTTAAAGTTTTCCTAATTTGATCTGATTTTATTATAATACGCAATTTTAAACTGAAATTAAAATAAAAAATATAAAAATTGCAAAATAATTTCTGCAATAGTAGAATTTTAAGACGCTTTTTTGTTAACAATCTGTTTATTATTTTCAATTTTATGATATTAATTAAAAATTTAAATATTTATATTTATTATACAAATATTTTTATATTCTTAACAAAGAATTTTATTAAGAATATAAATAGAAAGAAAAAAATTGGAATTTTCTTTCACGATTTTTGAAAAAAGAAAATCATGAAAGATTATAAGATATCAAAAGAAATTTGTAGTTTTTGTCATTATTTCACAATTAATATGTAACCTTAATAAATTAATAATTGATTTCTTAACTCTTTTAATTTGTAGATAATCATTAAAAATTCCGTTCTTATAAAAAATTTGAAAAACATTTGAACAAATCATCAATTTATTTTAAATTACGTATTTAATTGAATTAAACTTTTCCGGGATTTTAATAAGTAAATATTAATGAATTATGAATTTTTGATATATTTTCTAAAAATAAATGCTTGTAACAATTTTTTTAATTCATCGTAATATTTTGATATAATAATATCAAGTCAATAAAAACAAATATTTGTAAAAACATTTGAATTCATGCTAATCGTGTATTTATATTTTTATAATTATCAAAATATTTACTTTATTTTTATATCGATTTGCGTAACTTATTTCTAGAATTTTCTAACCAAAAATTTTTCTGTTTTGATACCTTATCTCATTTTTTCTCTAATCGATTGCTGCTTATAATGGGAAAAACTGCGAGACGTCATAGACAGAAACATGTTACGCATACATTTTATTTCTATGATCACATTATTTTATCCACCAAATATCTCTTCTCGTTATAAATATGAATATGTTTAACATTTAACTCGATATTTTTACGTTCTGTTGCGTGATTAGAGCTCATATTTATCGGCTCTTTTTAGAATATTGACTTGCACCCTATTCTCGTCAGTTAAAATTATAATATATGTTAAGAACGAGTAATTTTTTTAACTTATTCCTTGAGTAATCACATCTACTTTATTTAATGATTTTGATTTGCGTTGATAAAAATGCCATTGATATTATTTTATCAGAAAATATCAATTATATTTAACCTTTTAGTACATCTAGTTATGATAATTTCTTCCAAAAATTTCTTGCTAAGGCAAAATTAATTTTTAATGCTTGTAATTTTAAAATAGTAAAATTTAAAATTCTTAGCAAAACTTATGAATTTTATCTCATATTTAAAAAATGTCTGAAAAATAATTTTTATGATCTAAAATAAAGAAAAATGTACTTTTTATTCATAATCCATTTTAAGCATGAAAATTTTAATGGTTTAAATAAGAGGAAAAATTAATGGCTTTCTATCTTAAGGTTATCTTTCTTACATTCATTTAAAAATAATGTATTAATTATTTATATTAGGAAGTAATTTAGATTATTATTAATATTATAATAACTGGTTAGAAATCAATAGAACTAAATGCAAGCTAATGTTTTGATTTTAAGGATTAAACAACAGTGATTTCAACTTAAATGACCAATAGAGGGCGCTGTGAATCACTTGCAAACAACTTTTTTTATCCACAGCAATTATTGTGGAATAAAAGAAGTTATTTGCACATGCATTTCTAACTATGTGCATTGAACCAAATTTTACCACATGGTTCAGTTGTGTTTTTGTTCAGTTTGTTTTTTATATCACTCATCATTGTAGTTCGCAGTTAGAGTTGCAAAGTGTGAATCACATACTATTCTCTTTCATTTATTTTCCTTATTAGCTCTTTAAAATAATGCTGTCAAAATAATGATTTCTTAGAGTTTTTTCCTGACTTTTCTTAAGATGAGATCAATGCAGTTGCAAGATCTTCATCAATAATCCTTAATTTACGAAAAAAATAAAGAAAATTTATCGTGAGCTGATAATAAAACTACTGGACACATGCATCAAAGTTGGTGCTTAGGAATATTTTCTGGATTCTATTAGGTTATTGAACATCCGAAAATAATCCTACTGGGAACCAATACACTGTAAATTTTAAAAAAATATGAACGATTTTATTTTACCGTCATAAAGCATAAAATAAATCAAAAATTGATTTTTTTTTTTAATCGCACCTTTATAATTAATATCACACTCTCATTTATAATGTTCATTTTTGATTCAGCTATTTTAGGTATGGTAGCTCTATAATTTTGTAAAAATAAATTTGTCATCATACTTAATCTGCTGAGATACGTTTCCTCCCTAGATGATGCGATGGAATAAATTATGGTAATTACATCGATCGGTTTAAAAAATATGCAATATTAATGAACAGTTGATAACCCTTTAAATTATTTATTCCCTATTTTTAATCTTGCAGCTACTTCGTCAAAGGCGCTGAAAAATTCTTCTAACCACTTCCTAACACAATTTTTGATTTAAACTCATAGTTTTCGCTATTAATGAATCAGTCTTGCTTTATAAACTCGATTTAGTTCTTTATATATAAAAGTGAAGGGGTTAAACGGCACGTGACACGAATGTTAGCTCCACCTCTAAAACATGAGCACGTCACTCGGACGGACGTGTCTAGACTCGCCGAGTCTAAAAATTGCGGTTGATTTTCTTTTATATTATATATATATATATATATATATATATAAATGGTGTTTATTTTTATGGTGTTTCTGTTGTGTTTCTCCATTCATAATGCAACAGTAAAATTAATTTTGCTGAGATATATTGCATTAGAGAGAGATTATGTAATAAGTTTCTGCAAAAATGCCTCACTTTTATAAAAGAGAGCTTGTGAAAATATTTATTAAATATTATAAATATTAAAAATATGGTATTTCTTGATTATTTAACACCAATATAATCATACTATCTTCTAATTGCTCCATTAAAAAGAAGTTTATTTTTAATATTAATTGAATCTGCATTTTAAAAGGTAAATTTTAATTATTTTTTGATTTAATTTGTATTTTTGTTTTGAGTTGTATTTTATTTTTTATTTTAAATAACTAACTTATGATTGTCATTCTGTCTTAAATAAGAATATTGCAAATAGACGATTTATTTCATTGTTATGATATTGTTCTTATTTGTTTTAAAATATAACATACAATGCAACATACTTAAAAAAGAAAACAAAAATATTCATTGAAAAGTTTTCTTCCAAGTAAATTTTTAACGTATTTTTGCTTCTAATTAAAATATAAAATATTGTATTAATTATTGCAGGAAAACTGCACATAGGATGCAACTTGAAATATATATTTTTCTATTGAATACTTTTAATAATCATATAAAAATGCTTAATATAATAACAAAACACGAATAACTTAGTGTTCAATTATTGATAAAAATAATTTATTTTTAACATTTCTAATGGAATAAAATATGACATTCAATAATTTGAGTCAATTTCACAGTTTTTGTAAATTTTCTTCGAAATTTAAAATATATCTAAATAAACATTTATTAACAAACAAACGAAGAATTAAATGCCTCATTCGAAAAGATTAATTTTATGATATTATTTTAAATTCGCTATAATGAATCTATGAAATTATTTGCAGGAAATTTATAAAATAATTTATTAAGGAATGAGAAATGTTTTCTATAAATAAAAAGTGATTATCCTTTCATTTTTCTTGAATGCTATAAAATAAAAAATAAAAATCATTTATTGAAAGCAATATCATAACTATGGAATTGTATCATAATTAAAACTCATAACAAGTCTTCAAAGAAAATGATATCTCAAGAGCGAAAATAAACTATATAATTTATTAATTTTGTGAGCATAATGATAAAAACGTATAAGTAATAAACCCGAAAACCAAATTAACGATGTTTGATAATTCAATTATTTTATTGCGTGATAGTTTTCAGAATAAAAGTAATAAATAATAAACAAGTTTCTAATACCTCAGCGCTACCCACTTTTTAAGCTTTAATTTAAAGGAGATTAAATTGGCAATAACAAAAAATTAAAATCTCTTTGTAAAGACTCGTTCCAACAACAACTTTATTTTTTTTAATATAAATATTCTTAAAAAGAAAATTAGTTGAAGTATCGCAGCGGCCTCTAGCGGTGAAGAGCATTAAAAAAAATTTTTTTTTACTAAATTTAAAATGTATACATATAACACAATCAATTAATATTTCTTAACTGCGTGCGTATTTATTACATTATCTTTCGTTGCATTGTTATGTTATTATAAAGAATGTTTTATTTCCTAAAATTATGCTATTTTATTGTGTCGTCTTAATAAAAACTAAATATAAGTACGCTGTGATACACGTAACACCGCATAACTCCACTGAAATCAATTTAAAATGAAGCATGAATAATTAAATATTTTTAATCATGTTTTTTTATTAAAAATTAATACACTATAACAAAATTTAAATAACTAAGTTTTTAAATTATTTTATAAATTACTTTACTGAAATGTATTTTTTATGTCTCAACCAAATTCCATTGTTTGGATTTTTACAATAATTATTTTGTTCTAATTGATTACAATTTTTATCTACTTCCAGTAGCAACTTTACTCTGGTTTTGACTTAGTGATGCATAAAATAGTTCAATTATATAATTTTTTTAAGAAAAATATAAGACTTAGTTTGGGAAAAAGTATTTTAATTTAAAGTATGCAAAATTGAAAGTGGCAAAATATGATTCTAAAAATGGCACATTAAAATTTTCGAGAAATGAAATGGATCATAGGCATTTTGGTGAATTAAGAGTTGTGTGTATACTTTCTATTAGTCTTTTTTTTTTTTTTTTTTTTTTTTTAAACAGCTACAAAATTAAATTCTATTTTAAAAAATCATATTCTATTTAACTAGATTATTTTTAGCGGTTAAATGATTTAACGGCATTTTGCTACAAAAAACATGTTTGTAAAATTCAAAGCAGAATATTTTACAAAATATGTATATAAAAAAAAGAAAGAAAATATCGAATATGAAATGCTGAACAAAGTGTTCTGTCTTGTAGCACATGATGCGAATACTGTATGTGACACCGTGACAAAGCGATTATTGATGATTTATAGTTTCATTTCAGAGTTCGTTATTTATGCATGATTGGCTACAATCCAAATTCATGTGTCTGTTAGCGATATGAAGAGAAGGAATTTTAAATTCTGTATTCATCCTCTTTGTTTACTCTTTTTATCATTTAAAAGAAAATTGATAAGGACTAGTTTGAATTTATCTATTGTATTCTAAACTTACATAATGGTTACAGCAGATGTCACTAAACCAAGATTGTTAATATCAGTGTTACAATATGTTGAAATTTATTATGTGTTTAAATATTCTAAAAAATAAGAATATTTCGAATTTATCAAAATCTTCTATTCCGAGACATGGAAAAAAATATATAGGCTTATTGTTTTAAAAAATATACTTCTTCGGTTCAAGAAATATCGTTCAAAATGTTTCTTCGAAAAGTCATTCAAATAAAGAACCAATAATATCGCAGTCAAAAAAATCAAAATTTTATAAAAATGTTTTTATGTCAAATGAAATGGCATTAAAAATTAATTTACAAAAAATAATTATTTGAATGTGATGCACTCAATCAGAAAAAAAATTTAACCCTGATTTTGTAATTTTTTTCCAAAAAAAATCATGGTAGCATAAAAATTCTTCTACGAAATAATGAAAAATATAAAAAATATATAAGAAAAAAGAATTAATCGATATTTAACTGAAAACAATGCAATAAGACAATTAAAATAATAAGAAAAAAATATATTTACAAAAAAAGGCGCAATTAGTACTCAAAATTTGAATTTCAGTAAAAAAAAAAAAAAAAAAAAAAAAAAAAAAAAAAAAAAAACCCTTTTTTTAAAAATTTTGGATTGTTAATTAGCTGTGCCTAATCATCTCAGAAACAAGATACGCATTATCATTGTTAATTGGGTATAAAATAAATAAATGTTTTTTAAGATTAATACATTTTCTATTTTTTTAGTTCCATAATCAGCTTATTTACTCATATTTCGTGTTATTTCTTATCAGTTGTTACTAACGACATTTGAAGATTTGAAATCCTTGTTGAAGTAAAATAACAAGATTAAAAAATTTTTCGTTGCTATTTCTAATTTTTTATTGGTTAACTATTTTTTCAAAAGAATATAATATTTGCACTTTTATTTGTATATTTGCAGTAACATTTTTCTTACTCTATAAAAATATTTGACTTATGAATAGTAGGTTTCTTTTTATTAATATATCGAATAACCTAATTAATTCTTCATCTTAAAAACAATATTTTCCCAATGAATTTAAATTGAATGAACAAATAATAATTATTGGACTGCAGACTGAGATCGGTTAAAGAGATGGAATTAATTCCTTTAAAATAATGGCAATAAGGGAACGTGTTTGATGAGACTATGCGGTTTTGGGTTCGATCCCGGCCATTGTTAAATAATGGGTGATGGATGTTGTGCTTCTGTAGTTTGTATGTTCATCTGTCTGAATTAATGCTTAAATTTTTTTTCTTTAAAACCAATAAATGAGTCCCATAATACCTGAAAATAGGCTGCAGTAGCCTGGTTAATTAGAGCGCTCACTCTCAATGTCGGAAGGTCCGAACCAACCGAAAATCTATCGTGTTCTCTAATGGTAACTGGGGCACGTAAAATATGACGTGGTCGTAATGTCATCCTTATGAAATGATACCTCTGGGGGTGACAGGTCAAGTCTGTTTGGTCCCTACTTCTAAATTAGGAAGACCCACCCATTATCGGAGCAATGATGGCACAACCCCAGGGTGCCCCATTCTATAAATTGCACTATTAGCCTTTCCTCCCCTTGTAGTGCTAAATAGGGGGAATATCCTAGGTAGCTGGGCATTAGAAATAAAATAATACCTGAAAATTTCTCTGGAAAAAGAAATACGCACTGAATGTTTTAAGAAACATGTACAAAAGTGTCTAGGCTTTTGGCCATCCTCTGTGTGTGGCAACTTAATAACATTAAAATTCAATATTAGAAAATTATTAGAAAAAACTATTAAATGAAATATCAACGAGTTTTAAATTTTTAATTACATAATGTTACGAAATAAAGTGAGCCATCGTTTATGTGATCCGAATGCATTAAATTATAGTCCAGCTTCCCAAATCACAGTCTAGATGCAGTCATTTGGTCATAGTTTGGCACACAATGAAAGTATTAAATTCCTCAAAGTTGAAATTTTTAAGCCTTCTTTAGTTAACTACGGCGAACTCAATTTTCCTTTCTTAGATATCAATGCCCACAAACTAAGATCTCAGTGTTATAAGCCACTGGTCAGCAAGTACTGGATTGGTATTCATAAAATATTTAAGAACAATTAAATATAAAAACTTTAATAACTATTTAAATTGACTTCAATATAATATTAAATCAATGCATTTCAATTTGAAAAATGGGTCTTATAACTCAAATAGACATTTAATAATTTTTTGATCCCCTGTATTTTGAAAATAATTTATTTATAAGAACAACTTTCACAAAGTATTGGATAAAATAAATCAATTTAAAATAGTTACACATTAAAGAAATTTTAACAATACTTCAAATTGTTAAAATTGAACTTTTAATAATACTTCGAATTTCTAGTACAGACAAATCTCCCCCTAGAAGCATTTAAATTTTTTGAGATAAAAAGAGAAAGATTAAAAGTGATAGAAATTATCAATCATCTTATTAACTTTTCTTTAAGAAAAAAAGCTGAGGATGCTGATTAAAAATAGTAAACGATTTTGAATAAAAACAAAATTAGCGCAAAAAAACTATGCAACACACATATGGGTTTTAAAACCATTTAATACGTAAAATTAAAAATTGATATAATTATGAATTTTTGATTTAATTTCAACCTTTTAAACTTTTAAGGGATAATAACTTAACTTAATTAAGTGTTTGATAAAGGATTTTTTATATAAGACAGGTGTTAGTCGTCATGTAAAAAATGCTTTATCATAAGAGTAGTTCTTAATTTATTTTATTAATAATTACAATGATGAAAAAATCACTTTAAATTCTGAATATTTTCTGTTTTGGGTTTATTGAGTTAATATCATAAAACTATGCCTAAACATATTTAATATAATTTGTAACCATATCAATAAATACAGCTATTTAATTGTAAATACAGTAATAATTTATTACAGTTTATTTCAATTCCTGTTATTTTACAGTTGTAATGCAAACAATACTTTTACATCAAATTCAACAATATTTTAAATTTATAACATCAATAAACAACTATTATGCAACAACCAAAAACTTTATTGGAAAATTACAGAATCAAAATTAAAAGTCATGTCATTTACTTCGTAATCACTTTGGAATTTAAAACCGAAATTAAAATATTATGGGTGAGTTGTTGTCTTAAGGTCAATTCGTGGTTCAGTATAATCTCTCTTTCAAACAAAAAAAAATTGAGTTTCTCTTAAAATATAAGTTTAGAAAAATAAAAAGTTATTCAAGCTATTCTCAGTAATCTATGAAGCGGGGATTTTTCTCGCTTAGCATCTAAAATTAAATTTTTATGGCGTAGTTTTCTCAACTTTATTACCATACTGGCGAAGACAGCAGTTGCCAAATTTATTCCCAACTCTTCCCTTTCCAACCCCTTTAATAAAACTCCACTTTATCGGAAAAATTCAACCAAAATATGCATCGGACTTCTTTATACATTTATACTGATATTTAAATTAGATTTTCAAAAGGCATTCTTTTGAATTAAAATAGTTACTTTGTATTGGCTATGCGAAAAAAGAAGTTGTACATATAAGAGCTTTTAAGTATAGTAATGCTTTTACTTTAACAAAGTTATAAATTTGATAAAGAGGGGAAAAAATATTGAAGATAAAATAAGAAAATATATTATTTATTTGATAAAGTTCTTCAAATCTTCTAATATTATTTTTATTTATTACAAGACAATCTATTGATTGCATTTAATATATAATAAACACATAAGATAATAATTTTTTTTCTGTTGAGCAAAAATTATTGATTTGCAAATGCGTAGCTCACTTAATTTTCGGAACATTTTTTTTTTTTTTTTTTTTTTTTTTTAAATATTTATAAAATACAAAAGCCGCTTTCTGTCAAATAAAAAGATTTATTTGTAAGAGTAAGAATATTGATGTATTGATAGAAAACAAGCATTGCTATTATTTAAGTAAATTATTAAAAACTATATAACTACCAACTACCAACTTTCGATTGATACTTATTGATCATTTATTACAACAGTGTGCCAAAATTTATTATGAATTAATAATTGATATTTTAAATTGTCTAAAGCGAGTAAATAATAAAAGTAAGCTGATTTGGTAAATATAAAATAACTTGTTAATATAAAGTAATGTTGTAGATATAAAAAAAAAAATATTGTTGTTTTTTTTAGTAACAGAATTCCTTATTTTTCGTTTAAAGAAACAATGTCTTTATCATGTATGTGTAATTGAGAAGTAATAATTTAATCCATTTATTTCGTATTTCTCGGTATCAAAAAATAATTATTTTTTGTAATTCATTTATTAAGTTATACAATTTAATTTTAATGATTGAAGATATCGTATTTTTTGTAGTTGCTTAAAATATCCAATAACTCATGCTTCCAATTATTCAAAAACGTAAAATTTAATTAAATAAAGAGAGGTAAAATATCCAATTTAACTTGTAGTTTTATTACTAACAATATTTAATAAAACCTAAAATTAAATTTTAGTAAAATTTCAAGTAGACAATTATTATTTTTTGTATAAGAAGAGTAATATTTAATATATGAAACAATTAAAGAAATAGGTAAAAATAATTTAACATATTTTGAATAGGAATAGATTAACAATTTGGGATAAAAGAGAAAAAATGTTATTGTTTACATAATATTTCACTAAATTTTTCTGATGTTAAATTTTTTTTTTCAGAGATTTGAACACAGTTATGTAACTAAATGATTTTGCTGAAAATAGCCAAGTTGGAAGAAAAAAGAGCTTCATTAATGTGTTGTAAAAATTTCAAGAAGGTGCCAACTGTTAAGTTGATCTTCGTGGTATGGCTGTGTCTTGAAATCGCCAGGCTATAAAATATCTTAAGGACTTAGATTGGCAATAATGTAGCCAAAATACAATATAAATAAAACATTAGCATTATAATTTAATAAGTCGCCAAGGGTGACCGTACAATAAATTTCTAATTAATTTTTTAGTCCAAATATTGTTCGTTGTTATGTAAAATAATATAATTTTTACATAAATATTTTAACCATAAACTTTGTGTTTGTTGAGCCTAAAAATATGTACCTCTTTTTTAAAATATCCTCACGCAATGTATCGATTTGAAACAAACTCGATAATAAACAAATTTTAAATTATGAATAATTAAATATTAAACATAAAATAATCAACTACTGATAATAAACTTAACTCAATGTTAACAAAAGTAAATATAAAATTGATACTAAAGATAAATAAACAATTATTCAGATAATGCGAATTGTTTTTCAACTAAAAAATGAAATGTACAAGCATCATTTTCAGAATTAAACCATAAATATTAATGTAAAGTAAACATAATTATGGGTAGAATGTATAGACATCGATGAAAACAAAAGTCTATCTCTCATAATTATTCCATTAATAAGTTATTATTTGCCAAGTTTAAAAATAATTTAATGTAACTAAATTGAAATCTTGAAATATCGTCAGAATTTAAACTATTACTTTAACGACAAATAATTATTCTCTCTGATTGTTAATTAATATTATAGTTTCTAATCTTTATTATATATTCATTCTTGAATTAAGAAGTTATTTCTTCTCTTTTTACTTCTTTTTTAATATGCTCAGTAATTTTAATGGGATTATTAATGACTTTTACAAATATATTTTAATAATTTAAAATCTAATTTCACAGAACATATCGAATTTAGACGTTGAATACTATCCGCCTTTTGGGACTTTTTTTATTTTTATGTTATTAAGCAAGTAAAGTACATTTATAAAGAACATTTATTATGTTACTATAGCAACTATGATTCATTTGATTTCTTTTGCTGTATCACATTTATTAATCTGCTGACAATGCTGACAACAATTCAATTAATAATAAAGCAAATTATATAT
>JAPDSC010071518.1:125946-144610 GCA_026290005.1 Latrodectus geometricus
TATATATATATATATATATTTATATTCCCACATTCAAAAATGGTGATATATGCAAAGAATATATAAATATATTAAAATTCCTCGCAATCATTAATTAATATATTTATAATAAACTACTTATACTTTTCAAATAGTATTTTGATATTTTATAATTTGAAAAAATAATGTACTATTCGAAAAATTATAATGGAATGTGTTATTTTCTTTACTTGTTACGCTTTATTGTGTCAATTATCGAAGACGCAACTTTTTATACAACAAAAGTATTCTTTCATCCAAACATATATTAGTAACAAATTTTTTGTGTTTACCTGAGAAAAGTAACTGAAGCGCAAGATAATCACTTTTCTACTCAAACAGATTTTGGAATGGCTTTCAATTTCACTTTCACAGGTTCCTTAATGAATCATAAATAACTGAAAGCGATAAATAGACGTCTTTCATTTCCGTTTAACATGTTATTGTAAAATGAATATAATAGACTTTTGCTTAAAAATTAAGTATTAAAAGTAAATTACATATTTGCTAGAAATCAGGAATTATATTATAATTGGGTTTCTGAAAATTAGTTAGCTAATTCAAATAATGCCTTATCCGTAATTAATAAAAATACGAATTAATAATAAATATCCTTAATTAATAAAATTTTTTATTAATGTTTACAAAAGTATGTTGAAAACAAAAATCAATAGAAAAATGTGGATAGTCAAAAAACACATAATTTTTTCATAATCAATAAATATAGTTTCTAAAAGATAAATAATGATAAATATACGTTATCTTCTCTTCGAAGAAATTGAATTAATAAAATAAACTGAGTTTTTAATTAAATTTAATTACTTATATTTGATTCAAGTTGAAATACCTTCTCAGTTTAAATTTAATAATTTTATAACAACACAATTAGTTTAATGCATTTATTAAAATTAATTCATACATTAATATAACTAAAATGAGACGGGAATTTTAACAAATTTTTGTAAAAATTGCTTAAAGAAACTAAAAAGTGCTAGAATTTAATTAAAGAAGTAAAATAAATTTTTAAATTTTTACTTGTCATGTTGCATAATTTATCTAAAAGCTGTTTGAGCATTTTTACGTTTGAAGGAGATAAACAAGATTTTGGAAGATAAAGAGCTATCGTCACATTCATTTTAAGATAAAAGACTCTAAAATAAAATAATAATTTCATCAGTTTTCGTCTTAGGTACAAAGTTTATTTTATATTTTTTATGTCAACATTAAACCTTATAAAATCATATTTTAAGTAGTATATTAATTCTTTCAAAAAAGGCATTTACAAAAGTTTAATTCATGCTGCTTTCAAATCTGTTTTAATATTTATGTTTTAAATATTAATAAACTGCCTTAAAGATAAATTATGAATTTAATCTTTATATTTATTTGTATTGATGTTGAGATTATTGCTATTTTTAAAATTAATAATAATTAATTTTAATAGTAATTAAACAACAACTCAGTTTTTAATTAAAATATTTAGAATTTCACAAGCATTATTTTATTATTCAAATATGGTATTAAACATATGGTAAATTCAAAAATATTTTTTTCGAAATAATTCCTGTATAAGCTGATAAATTTGCCAGTTGAAAAGTTTTTCGATTCTTAATCCAATGAAAATGTATAAAAATTTCTTGTATAAGTTGATAAAGTTCCAAGAAAAGTTGAAAAGATATTCTGCATCTTAATCCTATAGAACTATACAAAAAAAGAATTCTCGAATTAAACACATGTTGAACTGGATAAATTAATTTTCATGAAAAACAATAAAAATATATTTAGCAATGCTAATTTAGTTTTAAATAAAAAATTTAAATAATTTGAATGCCGTTTAAAAGTTTATTTTTTATATTATTATGTTTCTCACTGAAAAAAAGCAGCTATTTAAAATTTAAAAATATAAAATCAAATAAAATTATATTATTTATATAGGTAATACATATTACAATTTATATACAAATATGCAGTATATAGGAAGATTAATATTCTATTAATGGCTATTATTTAAATTACGACATAAACTTAATTTGCTTATTCAGAAATCTTTTTCCACTTAAAAACATTTCATTCTAGTATGTATTAAGTTGAAAAATAAAATCGAAGGCTGCAATTAAAGAAAAATACTAAAATATTCTTCTTCTGAATTTTTTTTAATTTATTGTTTATTTTAAAGACGCTAAGTTGAATTTTATTTAAAAGTCAAGTGAAAACATGCAATGAATTCTATATGATAAGTTAATAAACATCCAGAAACCATATTTAAAAAAATCAATATTAAGGAATAAAAAATAACAATTATCATTTTCTATTTTTATTCCCTAATATAACTGCAAAAATAAACCAGATGTTATATAAATGGATGACCCTTCGCATATGACAAATAAATTGTAAATATTTGATGGAATAAATTTTCATAAGAATAATATATTTATTTGTAAAAAGGAAGAGAAAATATTAACGTCATTGACATTCAAAGCTGCGTCATAAAACGAATGACGTCAAGTTCTATAAGTTCCTTTTTTTAAACTATACTTTTCATAAATATTTTCTTAAACTTTTTACATTAATATATTTAAGGCAATCTTTCATTTTGAGTTACGGTAGAAATATTTGAGAATCGCCGAACTGAAATATTTCTGTAGACTTAGATGTTTTGATTTTTTTGTATTTCGTCAGGAGAAAGGAGAAAAGAATACCTGAAATAAAATGATCGATCACCTTCTGGCTCTTGAATTTTCCTTAAAAGCAAGAGAATGGTGAAATGTTTATTTTATTAAGAATTGTTTGTATTCAATCGCTTTGATTTTGAGGAAAAAGAATTATAAATAGAGAAAATAATGTTTCTTTCATATTCTGCAGATCGCCACTCGCCCTTTGGCGATCAAAATTTGTAGTAAGATTTCAGTTTACAATTTATCATACTTATTTATTAATTCGTTGATAAAGAAATATGATTTATTTTTGGTAATGATTTTTTTCCTGCCTAGCTTAAATGTCAAAATTTCTTTCAAAATTTTTTACCTAATTTTGAATTTTATGAACTTTTTGGGACAGTTAAAGACTGATAAACTACTTTCTGAATCTCAATTTCAGACAGTGTTCTAACAGTAAATTTTTTTAAAATATCAAGATAAGATCATTCATTTTCTCTGAATCTCAGTATCAAAAAAGTCTAGAAACACGCCATGTTAGAGGAATTATGGTGCATTATTGTTGTGCCGAATAATTTTTCACGCCAAATTTTCGCCTTTTTTGGAATTTTTATATTTTTAGTATAACGTTGTCAAAAAAAACAAGATAAAAAATGAATTAAAACATAATAATTTCGGTTTCGATTAAATTCATATAGGTTCAAATCCAGAATTTTGCAGCCTTTTTCTAACCAACGGTTTCATTGGGTAAATAGAAGAGCTATATTTTATCTAAATCATGCATCAAATCAATGTCATTATTACTGTACGTTTGTGATAATATATATTTAATAGTATCATTAGAATAAGAAATTTATTATACAAAAATTTAATTTAAAATTTATGTACTAATATTAATTTTAAATTTAAAGTGAGATGGTAGAAAAATAGAATAAATATTTGATTAAAGGAAAACCATTCAAAAGTTTATTTGTAAGCATGTCAAAGGACTACTATGATTGTCATAAAAAGAAAACAAAACAAAGAAAGCTTTTATTATCTAAAACAGTTTTCTAATAATAACTTGCTTAATCATTACAGTAAAATAAACTGATAGATATACAAGGAATATGAAAGTCTTCAATTAATATTTTAAAATAAACACCAAGATTTTAAATACAAAAAAGAAAAATTTAAACTTGGGCAAGTTAAGAGCCACAGGAGCAAATTTTTAGAAGATTATTTATCCTAAGACTATAATAATTAATATTCTAAACTAAATAGATTTGCAAATTTGATATTTAATTACATATAAAAATTTTAAATTATGATTAAAAGAATCCTTAGACATAATTATAAATGAAATTTTATTTAAATGACTGAGTCTCACATAGTAAATTAATAAATTTTTAATTAATTTTATAAAATATCGTAAATTACAGATGGAAATATTAGTTAAAACTCTTTTAGAAAAATGGGAGTACCACTTAACTAATGTTAGTGAAATAAAATTCAAAATCCTGATTTTTTTTTATTATACATTATATTTACAAAACTTATTGAGGAAGAACAAATGAAAAGAAATTCAGTTTAGAATGCCCAGCCAATGGATAAAAAAATTACCAGAAATCAGATTCGATATGAAAAAATGTTGATAAGAAACAGGACAAGAAATGAAATTACCCAATGTAAATGAGCATTAAAATGCCAATCAAAAACGTCTGAATTCCAAATAAATTGTACAATAACAACAAAAGTAACAACAGCTTAAAGGAAAACTTCTTAGATTGCTAAATAATTTAATAATTTAAAATTGTTTAACAATAGTAATAAGCTTTAAAGGAAAAATGATTAAGTTTGTTAAATAATTTAATGCACAATTTTATAATCTTAAGAGCATGAAAAAATGATGTGATAAGAAATTTTTACAATAAAATTTCTTAGACAGGAAAAGCAGTTAGAATTACAAAATAGTAATCTATCAAATACTAGACTTAAATATTAATGAATCTTGTAAAAAAAATTACTGTGTTTATTAATATTTATTTTTAAAGTGTTTCAGAATATTTATTAACAGTATGTTAAGGATAATATTTATAATAATCCACCATAAAAAATATGGTTACATGTAAAGATTTAAATTTTGAAAAATGTGAAATTAATTAAGTGCACTCAGTACTCCAGAAATATATTTTATAAACATTCAAAACACTATTATAAAACAGTTAATTATGCGTATGTAGGTTAATGGGATATTTTGTTCATTTTGTACAACTGCAAAAATAAATTTTTTAATAAAATTTTAATAAAATTTCTAAGTCTTAGACATTTATATAATTAGCGCAGTTTCCTATCTCGAAATAAATTGTTAAAAGTATCGAAATAAATTGTTAAAAGTATTAACATGTATATAAATACAAAGCAAAAGATTTAATTGTAGTACAGTCGAAGAAATTTATTAAAAATACTAATCAAATCAACAATTTAAACACGAGTATATATATGCACTTATATATAGTAGAAATTTTTAATTTCAGAAAAAATGATTGTTGAAGGACATAGTGTAATTTTAAGCTACATTCCTAACACTGAAAATAATTTGATAATATATAAAATTAGAGTTAAAGATAAAATAATGAGTTAAAGACACACATACAAAAATTCAATTTATAATTTAACTGTCATCTGTTACTTCAATCATTGTATTATTTCAATCTGTCTTAACATTTACAGCTAGGCTTATTTTAATTCAAGACCAATAATAATCTAAAAATATCATGTAGATTTATAATATTGAATAAAACAAAAATGTTTACATCAAAGGATAAAAATTATTCGGCATGCATAAGTAACGGAATAACATAAATTAAAACCTAAATGTAAGCAAATTATAAAACACACATATTTCTAGCTGATTCCTTGAATAAAATAGCATTATTAAAAATGGGAATTTTTTTCAGTTCATTATATAGGAAATTATCTCAGATTACATCTTCATCATAGGTTTAATTAAGTGAAACCGCTTAAGTTGAAAATTATATTAAAGAATACTAGGTTTAATTTATTTTATAAGCCTGGATATTAGATAATGTGGAAAATTTTCTAGCGTTTGATGTCGCGAAGCAAATTCTTTGAAACAACTTTTAAATAGTGATTATGCAAATCAGGACAATTAAGTCTTAAATTACTAAGCACCATGAAATTAAAACTCATAATTAATGGTTCATAGATTCAACCTCATTAGTTTTTATTCATTGGAATTTTTACTCTAATCTAAAATTTTTAACAAAATTATGGATACTCTTACAATGTATAAACTGAGGCTTATTAAAATAAAATTAAAATTAATGAAGGTTATAGAAAAAAAGCATATGCATTCAAATTTAAAAATTTAAATAGAGCAAACCTCTTGAATCTAATAAAAACATTTTCTTAGAACATCTAAGTTAGAAATATATTTGCATTATTTGTTATGAATAGATTTATTATTCTTGAAAATGTCCACAGTATATTTATTCTATGCATTATTATCGCAAAATCAATTATTTTAATTCTGAAGTCTCCATTAAATTGTTTTCCTACCTCTTGTTTAGTTAGTGGATTATGGTATAATCCACTAACTAATTAAAAATAATTAAGCATAATTATTTTTAATTATGATGAATAAAGTATGAATACATGGATCAAACTTAACCAAGAACCATACTGTAAAACAAAATATTATCACAATAAAAAATGTTTAATTTTGCTAATATATAATTATGCAATTTATGTATTTATTGATTTATTTAAAATTTTATTATCCATTGTCTATGAAGATAATGTGGGTAAAGCGTATGATAAAGTAACGAATTTATCAATTCTTTTTATCACTCTGCTATTTAATATTTCAAATATTAGATTATTTGACTTGTTATTATATCAAACCATTATTTTTATTGAATTATTATTATTTACGTGTATCTTTGCAATAAAATATACGAACAACAGCTATATAAACTATATCATAAAATTCTACTAAAAAGATTTTTTTTTTCCTTTATCATTATACTATAAATTAGTAAATCAATTCTTAAATTAGTATATTAGTAATTTAACTAAATTAATAGAAGGCTAATTTTGTTATATGGTTTATAATTTTAATTAAAGATAAAAAAATAAATAACTAAAAACATAATAAAACAGTAAAAAAAGGATATTTTTAAGCTATTTATATTTATTTATATATCTAATGCTATAAAATGACAAAACAAATAAAACAAGACAAAACTTAGAAAAAACACATTATTTTTAAACACATTCATGAGATATTTATCTAAGGAAATTACTTAAGACTCAAGAATCAGAAAAGTTTTACTCGCATAAAGTTTTCATTTGGAAAACAATAAAAGTTTTTAATAAATTGAAACATCTATAAACGAAATTATAGACGACGAAAAACGTCTATATTATCTGCCAAACCCGTGAAAAAAAAACGATTTTGTTTTGGATCAATTTGTTATAGACAAATATATATATATATATTACACCTTCGATTATGACACGATACAATTTTTAAAAATAAAATTTCTAAAGTTTAAATTATATACCTTGTTCACAGCAGAAAGAAGGAAAATATAAATTTCAAACTTAAAAGACAAAATCATGTTTTGAGACTAAAATAAATATCAAAAATACATTCAATAGTGTTTGAATAAATGCTAAGAGAGCCTTGTAAAATTAACGAGAAATTCCTTTGACAATTTTTAATCAAAATTTAACTATATTTTCTTTATAAAATGACTTTTTTACTTTCAAATTTTGAGAAAATTATTAATTAATTACTGTAACAAAATTCTCTAAAATTACAATATTACAAGTTCTTAAAACTTGTTTACAATTCCCAAGGAAAGAAAATATGCTTTTAATTTTTTTTTTTTTTTTTTTTTTTTTTTTTTAGTGCTTCTAAGCTTTTAGTAGCTTCTCAAGTGAAACGGAACGATGGCAAAGTTTTCATTTCCCCTAAATTAAATTAGTCTCGTTTAGAAGTGTAATTGTGAGGAAAAGGCAGGAGGGGGAAAAATGTTGACATACATGGTTCTCTTTTTCCCTTCTCGAAATTAAAGCTAATATATGTCAAGGGAATTTGATTGAAGCAACATTAGATGTGTCGCGAAATGATATCTTCTGAAGCATAAATTGTAACAGTTACAGAAAGCAACGTAATTCGAGCATTTTTTTAATTTCACTTCAAGCAATTAGTTCAATAAGACCTTTAATACACTTCTTTCGTTCATTTCATTTTTTTTTTTAAATTTAGGCTCAGATTAATTTAATTGAATCAAATAAAAATATTTTTTAAACTAATTGAAGAATTTGCCTCGCAAAAGACTTTAAGTCTTCTATTGAATTGTTGCAAAAATCTTATAAGTTAATGTCCTCTCCATTATAAGTCAATATCTTCTTTGTGTTTGAATTTTTTATGACTTTCATTTCAGTGGATTTATAAAATTGAAATTGTACATTTTAGTTTTAAATAAGTTTGAATTATTTTTTTACATAATGTCTTATACAAATGGAATATAGAGAGATATGGTTGCAATTTAAAGAAATGACGTAATGTTAGTATTTCCACAAATGAAACATATATGTATATATATTTGTTATATTTACAATAAAATTGCACTGTTTAAACAATTGAAAATTAATTAATTTTTATGATTATTGCATAATAAAAATTTCTTACCCACTTTTTAGTTATAGAAACTTTTTTCTCTCATTTAGTATATGAAGAAAATAGGTAAATAGTTTTAAATCTAAAATTATTTTTGTTTGCATGAAATAAAGGCGATTTCTTTTCTTTCTTTTCAAAGGATTTTAAGAAGAAAGTTTTCAAAAATATTTACACTAATTAATTTAGTTTTAAATTTCGTTGAAGAATATTGGCATAAAGATTTGCTTAAAAATATGTGTAAGATTATTGTGAATAGACTAACTGTATAAAATAAATTAAAGTAGGTTATAAAATAAGTAAATTTACTAGTATAAAGTAACAGATTTTTTCCCCAGATTAGTTTTTTTTTATTTAAGCATTTTTACCCATTAATTATAGAACATACTTACCTCAGAACTTACTAAAATAATGATCTCACTATTATTTTGATTAAAACTAAAAATGTGTACGATTGTTTTGCATTAAATGCATTTTCTTTTTACCCTAACTAATTCGTTGGTGATTATGATTATAGTGTTTCTGAATTTGAATAGTGAGTTTAGATTCCAATTCCAAGATAAATAAAAGGAAGCTTGTCGATCAGAAATATACTTTTTACAATATTGTTAATTATATATCGCTAGGTATGTTCTTAGATTTTCATTTTAAACTGTTTGACAAAGTTAATTAGTTTTCTTATTCAAAAAATAGCGAAAAACAACAAACGAAGTTATTCTAAATTGTTGTCATTAACTATATTTTAAAACATCAATGCAAAATTAATATGCCGCTTACAACCGCTATAAACCCAGAAATAACCAATGAATTCAAATTATTTCGCTATACAAATAAGGTGAACGTTTAATTTTACAAAGAACATTTATTCATAAGGACATTTCATAGCAAAAATTCAGAACAATAATCATTATTCTGTGTTCCGCTGCTTTTATATTCGCTTTAAAACAACAAATGCAAAATGACTGCATGCTGTTTTGAACCTTGGGAATAACAATAATTATGATCGAATAATTAATTTAAACTGTCAGCTCCCTCAGTGCAGCCTCGCTCAATAAATGAGCTATATTATCTTTTAGCAAGATCAGAGATCGATCCGCCCTAACCACAGGGCTTAGTGCAGTGCAGCTTGAAAAAATCCCATTTGGAATATGATTACAATTCATCGATGATTTCACTTGAAAATTTATTTGCATAAATCATTTGTGCCAGCAATGAGTGAATGCTTCTTAGATTTTCTAAGGAGTTTATATGAATAACTAATTGATTAAAAAGGGCGTTTAAACATGTTTGTTTTGGCTTCAACATCTACAATAGCGAATACTTATTTTTGTGAAAACGACCTATTCACGCAAAGCATTATGGGTTATAACGAACTTGTTATGTAAACTACTGTGTTTTAAGTTTCAAATATTTTGATAATAAGCGTCCGTTTTGAGATTTAAATTCAAATGTTTTGAAATCTATTTTCACATTAGAATTTTTTGCTTTATATTTATTTTAGATACGTGTTTTTTATTTTTAAATATTTTTTTAATTTTATATGTAATTATTATGTTTAAATATTACTTGAGGAAGATCATGTTCTTTTATTAGTTTAAAATAGTTTTTTTTTTTTTTTTCGATTTACCAAATCATTTGAGATTGAACCTTCAACCCCATGATTCATAGAATCCACTTATACAAAAGGATCCACAATAGTAAATTTCAAATCTCAGTTCTCTCTTTTCCATTTTAAGATTTAATAAAATATTTATATAAATGATTGCCAGAAAAGGTTAGACATAAAAATTGAATAATTTATTCCAAATTCACATATCTTCATGTTCAAATAGTTCTTTGAAATATCCTCCTGATTCGTTCATGAAATTATTTTAAAAATACAGCACATGTTCTTACACTGAGATGCTACTGCCTTATAATTCAAGAGCTTTAGCAATCTCCAAAAAATTCAAAGCTTAAATAAATTGAAATCTTTCTTTTACAATTTAAACAAAACAGTTATCATTGCCTTTCTCCAAGTTCGAAACTATATGTTACAGATATATTTGTATTTGGCCAAAGTTTTAAAATATACGCAGTTATGAATCATATTAAGCATACATTAATTTCGATATTAAATATAACATACTATATTTTATTCCTAAATTAGTCATACTATGTAGTTAAAATAAACTATGAATTAATATGGTCAACAGATTTCATAAGTAAATCAAAATAATAATTAAAATATTAATTGGATTAAGAAATGTCATTAAATTTGACTATGAAATATTTTTACTACCGATATATTGTGTTTGTTTTCGAAAGGAGAGATTTAAACGATAAATATTTCTCCTTCATCTGAGAAAGTTTAAAACTTGAAATCTGTGTGATTCACGGTGTAATAAAATTCGACATTGAAACTAAATGCCTTGCTTTAGTTGTGGTGAGAAGAAAAAGGATACAAAAACTTTGCCTAGAAGGCAAAAACCTGTATGAGGAAAAAGTCTTCGAAATCTTTTATTTTCATTCAATCTTTCGTGAGGCAAGGAGCCATTTGATTTATGAGTTAAAGTGTCACGTGATCAATGGTAATTGATTCACTTTTAGTTCTCCCTTCAACTGGATTCGAGTAAACACCATTGTTTAAAAATAAGATTTATTTCTTTACCAAAAAATTTAGATCATATCTGGACTGATAATTAAGCTAAAAGCAATAAGTAATATTTTCCTATTCATGATAAATTTATATTGAAAAATAAATTATATGCTTAAATAAGCATCAAAAATTGCACTTTGCCCTTTCCGGAAACGCGGATCTTATAAGTGGCTTTAAAATGCTTTGATATGTTATTTTTATGACCTAAAATAGTAATGTTAATCCCAATCAACTTTTACTTGCTTTAAATAAATACATAACACATAGTTATTTAAAACATAAAATAAAACTGTGATACGATCAACTGCAAGAAGATTAAACTGAAAGTAATTTATTGCTTATGCTTTTTTTAACATCTCAAAATGATAATTTATAGTAAAAATATATTTCATTCAGATATTATCATATCTTAAACAATTTTTAATTTATTTTATTTTGTCTTTAGCTCCAGAAAAGAAGGATTGCATTTTTATTCAAAGAATTAATAAATTTCATGTTTTACACATATTTCACAATTTGTAAATATTGTTCTAAAACAAACACAGTTTTTTTTATTATTATTATTATTATTAAATGATTAAACATAGACATTTCTATTACATTAAATATTCATTTTATCATTCATTTATGAAAATAAATTATGTTAATAAAATGCAAATGAATTATAACATTAATTCTACCAGTATACATAACGCCCAATAAAGCAAAAACGTATGTGAAATGTTTAGTATTATGATATCAAGATGATATCGCAATATCTTTATTTCAAGTTTTCAAATTATATTTAAAGTAAAAAGCATTTATGTAATGAATGATTCATGAGATAATAATTGATTTCGAGATTTCTATCATTCCTCAACATGTTTATGAACATTTTGATAAGTTTAATTTTATCAATTGAAACTGTTTAAGATTTAAAAGGTTTTTATCAGCTATCTCTCTGAAAAGTAACATTGATAAATCCAGTAATTTAAACATCCCGATGTGAGGTTTAGTAAAACTAAACCGATGTGAGGTTTAGTAAAACTAAACCGATGTGAGGTTTAGTAAACATTTTGGTTTCTCACCAAAATGCATCCATAAATTATTTTTAAATACTATAATCGATTGAATTAAAGCATTAAAAATAATAAATAAATAAATTCGAAAACTACTTTCATATTTTTAGAAAAGCTAATACATATTATGATATATAAAATAATAAAGATAATTAATATTTTTCAAACAAAAAAATGAGCAAAGATAATGAGCTTAAAAACATATTTTATATTACATGATTTTTTTTTTCCTGATAACTAGTTGTGTGTGTGTTTTATATTTAAATTTTTTACTTAAGCGATAATTATTAAAATGTCTTTATCCTATGTAGTTGCAGTTTAAGTAGTAAAATTACAATCGTATAATTTAAATAATATCAATTGTATCTTCCAATATAAAACTTATTTCAATTTGATTACTAAAGACTCCTTTGAGGTTAAATTAGAAATTAATTTATTAAAAATCAAAAACATAACTAAAAAATAAATAAAATAATTCTTGAATTACTTTACAGATCTTTTAATTAAAAATATTGTACTTGATTAAATTACGAAGTTTGTAACTGACATTGTTATTTTTCTGCAGTATCTTTACAGGTCAACAAAGACAACAGCTATCAATCAATCGTAACGGTTGCCAATCTATGGCCATCTGGACACCACAAGCTGCTTGACAAAAGGGTCTGTCTTGAGAATGAATAGTAAAGGAAGTATGTGTCACGTGGTTATTTAGAACAAGTTATAAATCATAACATGATCTCGGATTTTATAAACATGTTTGTTTAGTATAGAATTTGAACATTAATTACCATGGAAGAATTTTCTACGAAACGAGCCTGAATCAACAATAATTACTGTTTTTCAATAATTTCTATGCTACTTATTTCATTCATTATCATTTACATATCATACATTTAAATTAGAAGACAAATTTTTACAGCGTCTACATTAAAAAAAAACTAAGATTTATTAAAGGTTTCTCCCCCCCCCCCCTTATCATATTTTGTATTGTATCATTTATTTAAAAATAAAACAAACAAAATCATTTTCAATTTTAAGCATTGAAATTCATTTATTTTCCATTCATTTATTTTTAACTCCATTTTATAAGAGATCAATATTTTATTTTTAATTTTGACAACAAAAATAATCAAATTATAGCACATAAATATTCTTATATTAACAAATATAAGCTCACGAAATTTTATTAAAATATAATTGCAACGCCTGTAATTTTAGCATAAAAACATTCTTAGAAAATGTCAGAAAATATTTAGTTTAGTTGTAGATTTAAATTTTTACTTCTTTTGTTTTTTTAAAAATTAAAACTTTAAAAAAATAAAAAATGTGAAATTTATAAATTTAAAATAAAATAGTTATATTAAAAAATCTTTAATATATAGTATATTGCAATGATTTCTAAAAAACTTAAAGTACAGTTTTATGCATATTTTATTCAAATTAATTTATTTCAGATAATATTTTTAATTAATCAACCAGCGGAAAAAAATATTTTAAATTAACAAATCACATACTAAGTTAATATATCCGTAATCGTTAAATTTTAATTTAACTCAACAACTCCTTTATTATTGTCATGTTGTCCATGGACTTTTATAGTTAAATTATCCTATGCAAATCAATAAGCATATAATTTAATTATATACTAGTGAACGTGAAAATATATGCATCTATTTGAGTTGCTTTAAAAAAGAATAATGTCACTTAATTTCTTCTATTCAATTTATTTTTCCTAATTTTACTTTTTTTCTAACTTTTTATGTGAAGAGTATTAATTTACTATTGCTTTTTTTTAATTTTATATCTAACTTTGTGAATTCAAAAAATACACGCAATCACATATTTTTAATCTTTTAGCGTTTAAATTTCAAAGCTGCTCCTTTTCTAAAATTTTCTCATGTTTTCCTAATTTTTTATGTCTTTAGAATCCAATTTCGCAATATAAAATAAAATTTTAAATACATTTTACTTTTTAAGCTTCTAGTCCATTACTAAAACTAATTTCTGCACAGTAAAAAAATAATTAAAAGAGACATAAGCTTTGAGCCTTTTCTAACTTGCAAATTAATCCCAAATTTTCTGGACTTGCTAAATTACCGGGAAAGAGATGACGTTGCGTGACCAAAGCTGTTAAAAACAAGCCGAAACTTCTAATGCATTAAAATTTCGTTTTGCTATCTGTTGCATAAAGCTACGTGCACCCGATTTGTGGTTATAACAATATTACTTAACCATGTTGATGATAATGAAAACTGAATAAAGAGCATAAAATTCACTTTCAAACTTGGTGAGATGATTAAGGAAACACTACAAATGTTGTACTGAGTTTACAAAGATGAAACCCTAAATTGCACGTATATTTTTTATTAGTTCAAGGGGCTTAAAAAAATGGGAAAATGAGCTTGGAAGACGAACGCATCGGTTGTTCGAAGAGCGGTTGGTCATTCAACGATGTCAGCGAAGAAACATATTAATGCATGGAACATTGTGTTTCGGCAAGGTTATTCGAAATGATGATCACTGGCAAGTTCATCACTGGAAAGCTAATGCATAAGTGCAGTTAACTCTGTGTACTAAATCTGAAACGTCGGCAACTTGACATTCGGAGAAACAACTTGTAAAATAATTTGTATAGGTCATTATAATCGCTAAAGGCAGGTAAACACTATAATGCTATAATGATTTTGTATCATTATATATAGTGTATCGAGAGAACGTTATTCAATATGGTTTCTGCAAATAGAAGTGATGATCAAATAACAAGCGATTGGTTCCGCAGATGTTTAATTTTTTTCGTTATTGATTATTACTTCATTCATTCCACGACCATCTGTGCAACTAGCTATTTTTAAATAAAATACAACAACGTATCATAACAAAATATTACGCTTTCATTACAAATAGCAGCGATCAAAACCAAAAGAACATCTTCATCAATCTAGAATTCTTCATTTTTGCGTTTAGATTGTTTGGTTAGATGATCTGCAATCAGTTTTTTCATAAGAAATCTAACTAAACCGACTACAATTTAAAAGGAATTTTAAATGACTATATATATATATATATATATATATATAAGCATTCACATCGAAGAGTTCAGAATCGGATCATTAAACAGAAGTCCTAAGCTCTAACCCTTCATCTAATACCTCGGCTTTGTTCAAAAGAAGAGTTTTGGTTGGATTTATTTTAGATTTGTAGTATCAGTTGTTGAATATGAATGTTCTTAGTCTCAATTTAGCTTTAAAATTATTCTAAACTTTATATTTGCATTATGGGAGAGCAGCTCATTTTGAAAATCGAGTTATCTCAAATTCCTTGAGTTATGCAGACCTTAATATAATACGCTGTCGAAATATATCGATTTTGATGAAGCAGTTTCAAAGCAAAAAGGATCTAAGTATAATTTGTTAGAACTGTAAATTATTGACTTTCCGTCAAATCGTATTATAATTGTACTAAAGTTAATTTTATAAGGAAGTTTTCTTGCAATTTATGTTAAGACGGGTTTATTTATAAAAAGGCATTTCACTTTTTCTTTTTTTTTTACAATTTTTAAGAAGTGTAAAAATTGTTAAAAAAATTAATGTAATGGTATGTCCACTTAATTAAATGTATAAGAAAATAACCCATTCAGTATATTATTTTCATATTTTAATGAACATAAGTATGACAATTTTAAAGTCCAAACTAAGAACACTACGATATCATGCAGATGCTGCTAAACTATAGGCAATACAAAAAACCTGAATTCTTTGTATTCTGACAAAAGCTTCAAAGAAAAGGAGTTACCAGCCCACAAGCTGTTCTATTATTATGCAGGGATTTCTTACTTTACATGTCGTGATAGTGCACCACACAATTCTCCTTACTGTTCAGATTTATCATCCTGTGGCTAGTTTTGTTACCCCAATTGAAATTACTTCTAAAGGGGCTGCTTTTTACAATATCTCATAAAGATGATCTCGTTTTGGACTGCAACCGATTGTTTCACTCTTATTTTACAACATGGACTTCCAGAAATATTTTCATGATTATAACATTCATTAATTAGACTGAGTATTTAATACGACAGGGTTTATTTTAAGTAAATTCTGGTAAAAACTAATATTCAAATGACTTTGACAGCCAATTTGTCAAACATTCCAAGGAACTTCCATTGATGTTTTGGCGACTATTGCATTCATTATAAAAAATGTGCTGAACACAATGGAAATTATTTCGAATAAATTATTTATATTTCACTTCTAATTGTTTTGTTTTCTGAACTATTTTAGCAAATTTCAAATAGATTCGTGCAGCTAAATTGAGATTATCTGAAGTAATGAGCAATGAGATAATGCGAGGAAACTAGAATAATAAGAAATCTATTGAAAAGAAAATTTAAATATAACAAAATAAAATGTGTATTCTTCATAAAAAAAAAATTTAACAGTTTTCAATGTTTGTGTCTATTTACAATTAAATGATAGTAATAAATTATAAAATAAAAAACTTTTTTAAAAAATAAATAAAGAATAAAAACAAATTTAAGAAAGACAATTCATTATTTTTTCATTTCAGTGCATCTGTTTCTAAAGACTTGATTTTTCATGTTGGTTACAACAATTAACTGTGAAAACTGGTTAACAGAGAAATTTGGATAAAAAATCATGATCTTATTGTACGTAATTTAGGAATTTATTAAACATTTGCATCCTCACCTTACATAAATATCGATTTTGATATTTACGTAAGATATTAATCGTTTTACAATCTCTTTAGAATAGAACTCCATAATTAGTGATTATTTTAACTAACTACAATAATTTTAAATGAATGTTAATCACCTGCTAAAACGCTAAGGTCAGGGCAGTTTTGTTCGAAGTGAAACAACGTATGTCCTATGATCCTAAAAAGTTTTGAGAGGCGAATGATAAATGCTGAGAGTATTTGCTTTGTGCATGTTCGCTTATCAGAAGGGTGCTGAAGAATCTTCTAGTTTTCTTCCTTGTTATGTGTTAATATGCAATCAATTAATGTGATCCATTATTTATGAAAAGTTCTTCCAAGAGTCAAATAGACTTAGTTGCTCAAAAAGATCCATATAATATTATTCAATTGCTAATTAAGTTATTAAGCAATATCAAAATTAAATTTTGAATGATGCTATAGCTCAATCTATTTGCACCAGCCTTAATTTCATTTGTTATTGTGTTCTATTTTATAGGTGTTATTTAATAACTATTATGAAAAAGACAATTTTGAAAAAAATAATTTATTTTATTTACTTTAAATTAAGATAAACTATATTCTGAATGATTGAAACAATATTTGTACTAATTTATAAAGTTTTGAATTAGATTTACTATTTCACATGAAATAAATGATTTTCAAAGCTTAAAAGCTCTTATAAATATTATATACATTATTTTTGAAAAATATAAATATTTTGAACTCTTATAATAATGATTGATGATTGTGATTGAAAATTTCTTCCAATGCATACATCTAAATTTTTGTTAAAAATAAGCTGAATAATAAATTTATTGTGAAAAGAAACTTAATGTAGTAATTACAATTTGAGCTTTCGAAGCTTTTAATATCTGAAATTACTATAATGATATACTAAAATATTTAGTACAACTATGTAACAATATTGATAAAAATGATATTTTTAAAAACTTGCAACATTTATTAATACATTATAGTAATAAAATTTTTATTTGTAATAATAACCAGCATGTATTGATATTATATTCACGTCAAAGTTACACTTTTATATTATTTTCAAATTATTCATATTTTGTTTGTTAATATAAAAATTAGTCCTGTTCATTGTGTTTCATATTTGCTTCAATAAAGTTTATTTTTTCACTAATTTTGGGAATATTTTGACAAAATCTAAAATTAGGTAATTAATAAACAAAATATGTTGACACATTAAATACGCAAAAAATAAATAAATAAGTAAATAAGATATCTGATTCACACGTGTTTCTAAATTTGATAAAAATGAACATTTTTGTTCTCTTTTATATTTACATTGAATTCCTTTGCTTGACTTTAGTTTTTAAACTTCTGTTTCACTCTCGAAGATATTTTTAAAATTATTTAATGTGTTGAGAATTCCGATTTTTTTAATCTGAATTAAAGGAGAATTTTAATAAAAAAATATTATAATGTTAGTCAAGTATTAATAAGTTATTTATAAAAAAAATTTTTATTAACTGCATATCATAAAAATATAATAAGTATTGTATTTCTCATCAACACAAAAAACAATAAATTTAAAAAATATATATTTTCAAACGGGATGGAACAATTACAGTATCATTCGTTACTGACGCTGACTAATAGTTGAAATTTACCACAACAGATAACGGTTTCCGATTTTCACGTCATAACTCAGTTTAAGAGATCTTATAATCGATTTTGAGGTTCCTCACACACTTCCGCTGGATAAATGCATTGATCAATTTTTCCTTAGCTGTGTCATTCACAGCACGCTTGTTAAAGGAGGTACTTAAATTGTGCTCGCCGCATACATTATTACTCCAATACACGTTGAATAGAAAAGCATTCATGACACATTTTATTACTTTGTAAAAAAAAAACTATAGAATTG
>JAPDSC010071518.1:144620-304861 GCA_026290005.1 Latrodectus geometricus
CCTTTAAAACAACTCTTTTATATTCTTTCATATTTCTAATTTATTCATTAGTTGAATGTGATACATTTTTAAAATTTATTTTGTTTTCATAAAAAAAATATGATTGCAATATTATTTGTGGAAAGTGGCTTTCTTTGTCACAGTCTGGTTTAAAAGCAGATTTAATCCATAACTGAAGGTAGGGATCAGTTAAGACACCTTCGCATTTCCAGACAAATCAGAATACTCATGAATAGAAATAGGAAAATTAAAATCCTATCCACATTTAAAAGACCGTAAACCAATAAAATTCCATATATATATATATATATATATATATATATATATATATATATATATATAGTGAGAAAAAATTTTTTCATTCTATAGTTTCTTACTTTCTAGCTTTTTTATAAATTAACGAAAATATATCCATTTTTTTTTTTTTTAATTTAAATAAGACAGATACATTGGTAAATGAGTTTAATGGCTGTTTAACTCGCTTATAGTACATACTAACGCTCGCTATTATAAGTATAGACGTTCAATAAGAAATAGTTACGACATAACTTTTTCTTATTGAACGTCTATACTTTCTCATTTAATAATTAAACACAAAGCATTTATTTTTCTTCAATTGTAGTAAAAAATTTCTTTTACCATTTTATCTGCCTTTTTGATAATTGTAAATTCATTAAAGTTATGGAAAAATCACGCACATTTGAATTATGTTATATATATAATATTAATAAGATAAAAATTAACTACATATTTTGTTGTTTACCAAGTTGCCTTATGCTATATAACAAATTAAACAGAAATGAAAAATTTAAATAAAATGTAATGAAGAAGAGTTTTTAAAAATGTTGCATAATAACATAGCAGAAAACATCTCTCATAATTTATTATTTTTTAAACCTATTGATACCTTATTGTTTATAAAATTGGTGTGTTATTTACGATTTTTAAAATTTAATTAGCAAAGATTCAAATTTATTGTTCAAATGATTTTCCTGAATGCATTAACAAAATGTTTGAAGTTAAATTTGTTGTACTAGCAAATGGAAATTAAATTGTTGTTTCTTTTAAGAGCATATTTCGAAAAGAATGGTTAATTTTCGACTGAGATTCAAAGTTTATTGTGATTTACAAACCACTACAAGACTCCATACCCAGATTTTTATTGAACTCATGCCGCCCAACCTGTCTAGTGGTTAGCGTACCTGACTACAGATGAGTAGGACCTGGGTTCGAATCCTGGCTCGGGCATGGATGTACTTTCTCACTCTCTCTTTCTTGTCTTTGTCCTTTCTTTGTGTGTGAATGGTTGCCTACCCTATAAACAGGTACCTATGGCATGTGTGTACTGAGGAAGTCGGACTCCACACCAAATATGGTTCAGTTGGAAAAGTTGAGCAGCGCACCCCATATTGCCAGCCTGGCTGGCACACGACAACAACAACAACAACAATTGAACTCATAAATGTCCCGGTTGTCAGATGACCAGACAAATCCTAACTCGCCACATTTTCTAACAGTATTCCTAAGAGATAATAACAGTGTTTTGGAAATTTATTACTCAGACACATAAAGGCATTTTTCCTATACTTATTATAAAGAACACAGGTGACTCAATAGTTACAGGCCGCTTCCCGTAAGACCAACAAAGTAAAGGCATGGATGTGATAGCGCAAACGTGATCTGAAATTATGAGGCGCTTGATCATGGGCTACTATCCCTACCCATCGATTTTTGGTACAATCCACTTGCACCGTTCTGTATATATGTATATTTAAAGTATGAATATATGAGAATAAATATGAAAATCAGAATCTCGTGAATTCTGAAGGCTTAAACTTGAATCTTTGTGGCACTTTTTTGTCCAAATCTTTTTATTAGAAAATTCATTGAACTTAAAATTAAAATTTTTAACAAGGGAATTTTTATATTCATAGTGGAAGTTAATCTTTCAGTTTTATTTATTAAGTGGAGTTAAGTCACAGAAATCTAATTTGTCATAAAAGGACAAAGAAATACATTATTCAACCTTGCATGCAATCTTATAAAATTTGTTAGAAATTAATAAATATATTATTTAAAAAAATCTGTAATTCAATTAATAAATATAGAAAGTAATAAATATATTATTTAAAAAGCATTTCTTTAAGTTCTGTAAATAAATCAGCTGTAGCAAATTTTAAAAAATTTTGGTTAAAATTTTAAAAAATTCGATTGTACCTTAAATTTCAAAAATTAATCATAATTCAAAAATATTTCTAATTTTTTTTTCGTTTTTAGATAAATATTTACCAAGAACAAGTTTATTTAATTCAATATGCTTAGTCAAAGTTATCAATCTATATGCACACCATTCCTTCATACACTAAATATTTGTTTGGATAATATCATGTTTATTTTACAAAATCCATAAAAATGCAAAAAAATATTTTGCATTTTCAAATTATCAAATTATATTTGATAATTTGAGTTGCATTAATAAAAATGTGTATAAGATTTTTTTAATAATTTATAAGAAAAAAAACTAATAAACTATAAAGAAGTTTTGATTTATAATCAAAATTTAAATAATCTTAAAAAAAGTAAATTAAAAACACAAAATATAAAGATACAAATCAATGCTTGACAAAAAAAAAAAATAAATAAATGTGAGAAACTTATAAAATTCATGGTACAAAATGCAACAATGCAGAGGTGCCACATATCTAACAAGCTCAAGAAAAGAAGAACTTATAGAATTACAGCAATTTTAATAGAAAAAGTAAAAGTTGATTACAATTTGTTTTTAAAATAGATTGGTGTAAAAATGAAAAGTATTATAAAAAACCAAATAATTTCAATAAATAAATTATTGGAACCAGAATTATTTTGGCGAGGTGTATAAGTAGGGTTATGTTTAAAGATATCCCACTTGTTTAACTTTTATATTTTTCGTGGTTAAGTGTAACTTTTTTTATATTTCAAAAAAGTATAATTCATTTACATTCATAGAATTTTTTTATTAAATATGTTAAGCGATTTTAGTTAATTTTTATCGTTTTGATAAACGCAACTTTAAGATTATTAATATTTGAATTTATTTTATTCAGCAGAAAAAGAAAATGTTAATTTTTCACTTCATATGGCTTATTCACATTATGTCAAATATCATAACATTTCCACACAAATTTATTTATAGGGATTAATAGTATAAAATTTGTTATTGGCATTAGTAAATGGCATCATCTATCAAATACTTTTGAATCGATAAAATTTATGTGATATTATGAAAAGATAATAATTTGGAAACAATATTAAATAAACTTTTACGAAATTAAACCATTATTTTATTCTAACATTAATTTTAAAAAATCAAAATTAAGAACGAAATTAGATTTAAAAAATATTTCGTACCCCACCCTAATAATAATAGGGGCCTGGTATGGTTGACCACCGGGATGATTGAGGCTTCTTTTTGAAGGTCACATTCATGGATCACAGGATATTTGTAAACATGTTATACCGAAGTACAGCCCCTCTCCCCCTGAACAAGTTTGGTCTTCAAATGATTTTGAAGTTGCACGTGGCTGTTTAATTTAAGCCAAGAAATTTTTTGAAAAATTTCCGACCGAAAAACAGCGTGCTATTGAAAGACAGAATTAAATGAAGAAATCATTGACCCCAAAGGTATTTATTCATATTTTTATCAATTTAATACATGCCGTTTATATTTTAAGTTTATAAGAGTTCTTCATATTTTATTACTTTTATTATTCTCTACTTTATTTTTGTGAAAAAAATATAGGTACTATAATTTATATAATGTCTAATAAATGATTATCAATTTAATAAATTTACAATAATAATGGAATGAAGTTTTCTATAATAGAAACTTATGAATAAAGATGTAAATTATTAAATTTATAATGGAAGCGTAAATTTTAATATGAAATATAGTTCCTTATACTTATATTATTCTTTATAAAAAAATATATGAAGAGGTATTATAATTTATACTATGTGCAATAAAGGATTTTAAATTTGATAACTTTACAATAATAATGGAAGTTTGCTTTACTAGAAACTTAGTATAAATAATGATGTAAATTATTTAATTTATAATTGAAGATTAAATTTTAGTGTTAAGTTTAGTTCTTCTATTTTAGTATTTTTTTATAATTTACACTATGCGCAATAAATGATGATGAATGCTTATGTCCAATAAATGATTTTGAATTTGATAAATTGTCAATAATAATGGGATGAAGTTTATTATACTAGAAATTTATTATGAATAATGATGTAAATTATTAAATTAATTGCATTTTAATACGAAAGTTTTGTAAAAAAAATATTGAGAAGTAATGTTATTATGTGGTTGTATGATTTATATATTATAAATATTTGACCACATATACTACACAATGAAATGGTTGTAAAGTGCTCGTTCATTCAAGAGCTTTCCACGAGCTGGCAAGACGGAGGACATTCGTTTATATTATCATGCATGTTAGTGTCATGATAAAAAAAATGATTTGCAGTAGACATACATTTGGTAAAAATTTATATCCAAATAATTTTTACGGTTAGAAGGTTAACATATAAATAGTTTACAGCAAAGTTTGCCTTATTTCAATTGTTATTGAACTATTGGTTATAATTTTTATGAAAAGTTCTCTTTAAATTATTTTATAAATATTAAATTTATCTTTTATTATATTGGTAAAAATAAGTGTGTAATTTATTTTATCTTAAATATAACCTATTTTTATTATTTAAATATTTCATTTAAACATCAAATGGTTATGAAATGAAAAAATATTGTATATAAAATGCAACTGTTTTTTCAAATGATGAGTTGATTTTCAATGTCAATTCTACAAAATATTATTATAAATACTGAATATTTATGACGCAACATGATTTCCTGTTCATAAATAATATTTTAAGTATAAAATAAAAGCTTGGATTGATAACACGGATTATTTATTATCTCCATTAGGAATTCAAACTCGAAATTATGAGTGTTGTGAAAATATTAAATATTCAATAACAGTTTTTTGAAAAGAATTGAAAATATTCTAAAGTAAATTATTCTAAGTAAAACCTAATCTAAAAAATAATTTTTGAAGAGTAATTTTTTTTTACTACGAAATAAAAGGGTTCTTCATATTTATGTGTTGGGAATTCTTTCTTTTAACTATCCATCTTTGTGAGAGCGTATCATGTAAGACATTGCGTATTTGATAGAAAATTTCCAAGAAAATGTATGAGCTTACGCGTAAAATGATGAGTAAATTACATTACATTTTCATTTACATATAACAATATTCCCTTATGAATTAATAAAATAATATGGTAAAGATAAATGAATGCATTATTTATAAACTTCTTTTATTCATCAAATTTTATGTTGTTTGCTTATTTTCTGAATTTTTTTAAAAATACATTTTAAGATTCCTTTAATTATTGTAACAAGGAAATCCCTATAAACACTAGTAGAACTAAATTAAAGTCTTTTAATTAATCGGAATAAACCATTTTCAAAGTATGTTAATCAGGAATTTTTTTTTTTTTTTTTTTTTTTTTTTTTTGTAGAAGTCTTATTATCAATAAAATTATTTAGGTGAATTTTTAAGATTAATTATTCAATTAATGCTTTAATTATATGCCACTTATTTGATTTTAAAGATTTATATATATATATGTATATATATATACATACCCGATTTAATGAATTGCATTGAAGCAATAGCAAGTAAGAAATTTTAATGCGAACTAAATGTGATACTCAATTTTAATGAAAAGACCAAATAAATAAGTAAGATATTAACAAGATTTTCGAATGTTTTAAACCACTAGTGTAATTTACGTAAATCATTAAAATAAAAATAAATCTTATATAATCGGAGTAATTGCCAAATGTAGAGACCATTTTTATATTTGCCGCTATTTCTTTTTTGTTGAGGTTTCGGAATGAGTATTTTGATATCAAACACCCACACACAAAGTGACTGTTATCCGCCATTTTGTTGGTAGATACTTTCTTGTTATTATTTAATTCTGCATTTATTATTTTTTTTATTTATTAAAAGTTTTTCAATAAAAACTATGATTCCATTAAAAAACCCATTTTATTTAATAAAATGATAAAATTACGAAAAAAGCACCAATTGTTATGTAACATGTAAAATTTTGCGGTGTCCAACATGAAAAATAATAAATTTATTTATTAACTAGTTGTTGTTTTTTTTGTTTTTTTTTTTTAAATGTTAAGAATTTTTCTACTTCTAGTTGCTGGAAGTGCTACTTCGCGTCACTGATTGCAAATGATTATGATCTGAAAAAGTTTTCTATGAAATATTCTTTTAAAAGATTGAGCGTATGATGAACCTATGAAAGTATTTCTTAAAAAAGTTGCATAAATGCAATAGAAAAAGAATTTCAAATGTTTAATAAAATATAAATGCAGTTATAAAATATTTAATTATTTGTAAAACTTATTTTAAACTGAAAAATACTAGTACTATACTCAAGTAATCAACTATAGTAATCTAAAAACAGCTAAAAAAAAAATCTTACAATACAAATATAATGTAGCGTAAGAATAACTTTAATAAAAAAAAAATTTTAATCTAATAAAAATCAAATTTTTCTTAATTTATGGATTTAAGAGTTTCATCGTATGATATTTATTAACAACTCAAATGATTAGCAAGCTTTGCAGAGAAAAATGGCAAATTTTTCATCATTATATTTTAATAAAGTATTTAAATTTGAAAAATAAAACAACGTTTTGAATCTTTATAATTTTAGAACTAATATGCAGTTGGAAAAGGAAAAATATCAATTACTCTTAATTACCATTCCATAAATTTGTTTCCTTTTTCCTAGGAAAACAAATTAATTTCTTTATGAGTCATTCAAAATTAGAGTTCAGGATTGACAACTCATACAAGACGAGCGAATTCACCTTTCGTTAGGGTCATCAATCTAGTTATCCTGTCCACCCATTTCCAAAGAAGATTCCATTCATTCCCTTGAACAAGCTTTGTCATTTCCTGGGGCGAAGAAACACTTTGCACTCTCTGAAACCCACATGGGGGGGGGCGAAAATCTTAGAATTGCAAAACGGAGACTAGCATTTTAAGAAAATCGTTATTTAAAAAAATGTTAGGAAAATGCAGACTTTCCTTATTTCCTTCTTTTTAATTTAAAATTTTTGAACTATTAACCAATTGCTCATATGATCGAGGGACTCTAATAAATAGAATATGTTACAATATATATTGTTGGAAAATAAACACAAAATTTCATAATATTATAATTTTTTTTTTACTATAATATAAAATTATCATTTCATAGGTTCCTTTTTAATTGTAATTGTATTTAATTTAGTGTTGAACTAATTAAATTTTTGATCCACTGGTCTAATTATTACATTGATATATCTTATTTGCAAACATCTGTAGCCAATGTGATAGTATTAAATACAATTTTAAAAGTTACATAATGTATTTAAGGATTATTATTGATATTAAACTTAGCTAGTAAAGATAAATAGAGAATATTATAAATAAATTAGCTATTGCTTACATAATTTAAAATATTACGGGAAATATAATTCTTCCAAAACAAACATTTTTAAAATTTATAACGCAAAATATTTTATCAACTTCAATTTATATTCAGTATTATATCGAATCAGGTTCTCCAATTATGTTAAGAAGTAGATTGTTTTGTGCTCATTAACTGTGAAAAAAAACTATTTCTGCATTATTTATTGAGCAATCTGTAAAGAATTCTTCCAAATGATATCGTTTTTATTTTCGAGGATTCCCTATTTCATGCATGTCAATATCTTTTGTTATGAATACATTGAATAACATTTTAGTAACTTATCTACTTTTATAATCCAAGACTTCCTCGTAATCTGCTTATTTGTAATTCAGCGTTACTGCAAACTTTCGTAATAACAACTACAAGGAAAAAAGTATTTATGAGGAAAGAAATTCAAATTGTCATTCCAAAAAGTTTCTCTCAGAGTTGAAAGAAAGATTTTAATATGCTTTGTGTTTCTCGAGAAGACCAGTTGGTCCACATATTTAATAAATTCCAAACATTTACATTACTCACTATAAATAAAAATAAAAAGTACGAGAAATATCTTAAATTTTCCCAATCTATTTCCTATAAGATAGTGAATTTCAAATTCTACGAATATTTCTCATGAAAATATTTATTAAAAATATTAATTAAATTTAAAAAAATTAAAAATTGCAAATAAAAAAATGTAAGAAAGGTACAAAATATAATCAACATTTTTTTAAAAGATACATTTCGTTTTAAATATAATAGCAAAAACAGCTATTTAAAGTTAAGTTTCGTACATGCTTATACACATTTTTATCAACATTACTATATAGGTTGATATTCAATTTTTTCTATTTACTTTTTTTTACAATTTTTTCTATTTTATTCATATTTACTGAAACAATATTTTGAATCTCAATGAATTTCACATTTTTAAAATATAAATTACAGCTAACCGTTTCCTTCTTTCTTTCTTTTATTTATTTATTTATTTTTTTTTCTTTGCAGAATGTACAAAAGTTAATCCAGTCTATTATCTTCAAACACAACTATTCTGCTTTTATCTTGTATCTAGGGAAAATAATTCTGATTCCAATTATTTATTTATTAAATGTGTTTGATTTTTTTTATAAAGGACTACATTTTTATACATTAACCTAATTTTTAAAAGTTCAAATTATGATGTAGTAAAAGATTATAAGAAATTATTTTGATCATAAATGTAGCATTCGCCCATAAAATATGTTGCCATCTTAAGAAGTGATCCTAATGCCATCTATCGAGAATTGTTAATCTCGCAAAAGTTTATGTAATAATGTTTATAATATTCACTAAGAAAACAAAGTATCTCAGAACTTTAGCATCAGTATTAGAAGAATTTTGCGAAAACCTTACATATAAAATGTAATTTTTATTCCAAATTATTTTCTTATAATAATAATGTAAATTAAAAAAATCTTGATAATTGATTAATTTATGTTATAATAAAGAGTCCACAACTAATAATCTTATAACTATTAAACTAAAAAATATTACATATATCTACGAAAAAAATACTATATAGATTATAATAAAATTTATAATATTAGTAATATTATTATTATCTATTAATTATTATTCATAATAGTTTTGTCTAAAACAAATTAATTATATTAATATTAATTATAACAAAGAATAAATTCTTAAATTCTCGTGAATTCATTAAAGTCAGAATAAATTAATGTTTTAAGCTTCTTAGAATTTGTAAAGTAAAACTAACTTTAATGCAATGATTTGATTCAGAACGTAAACAAGGTTTCGTAACTCGCTAGAAATTCTGCGTAAAATTGCGATTTAAAAGTAAATGTAAATATTATAGTGACATTTAACAGCTTTAATGATATTACATATTTTTCTGAACCTATTTCCCAATTGCCTAAGAGCAAAAATTGCTTGTAGAAAATAATTGCGAAATGTCAATAAAAATGGAATTCATTTATTTTAATAAATGCATTTGAATTCCGAGCTTTATTAAGTAATCGACGTTATCATTTTTAATATTCATGAAAAATTATTTGCATCACAAACATTATGATTTCATTAAGTTTAATTTTAAAAAATCTTCCAGTAAAATTTAAAAAATTTAAACTTAATATTTTACTAAATAGCAAAGTTTTAATTTATTGAAACTTTAATTTTTATTCAATAATAAAGACTGTATGCGAGACCAGTAAGGAAAATAATAAGTTGATTTGACTTATTAATAAACATTATTAATTTAACAATTTTCATATCCAGTTTTAATTCCTTAGACATTTTTAATAAAATGAATTGATCAAAAAAGGATATTCCAATTTTAAAATATGAGGTTTGGTGGTTATTATTTTTTCCTTAATTCTAGTCATTAATTAAATGCTGTTAAATATTTTAACTGAATAATTTAACTGGATACGCGTTTTTTCTAAATCTAAAAAACATTTCTAATGGATATAAAAAAAATATTTTCGATTAATTTAATGCTAATTAATGCAGTAAATAAGACGACTTTTCACTTAGTTTTTTTAGAGATTTTTATAAATACTAATTTTATGTAATTTGATAATTTTATCGGTTAGAAAATACATGGAATTGGTCTAAGCATTATACTGTAACGTCCTTAACTTCAAAGAAGTTAATTAGTTTTGTCCATTGAAAGAAAAAAAAACTTGTAATTATATTTATACGTGATTAAATTTGATTTGATTTATTTTTTATAAATTTTTTAAGTATATTTAATTCATTTCTTGTATTTGATTTTAATATGATTCATTTTATAAATTTTATATAAATTGAAGAATTATAAATTTTAAAAAGAAAAAATGGGATTCGTTCGAACTCAAGATAAAACATCCATTTTGTCTACATTTTTGTTAATTTATAATACCTATTTTAGATTATTATGTTTCTTCAAATTTGATACTTCATTTTAATATAATATTTTGCACATGTATCTTAGCTTAATTAAAATATCTGTCAAATATTAAATAGTTTTTAAATGATTAATTTTTATACCTATTAGATGTTAAAGTTTAAATTGGTAAAAATTAATGTATGTAAAAATTAATAATAATTATAATAATTTAATAATAATAATTTGTAAATTCAAAAATAAATTTCGGAACTCACATTTTCAATTTCCTTTTGAATTAAAGATTAAAATTATTAGCTAATATTTATTTAAAAAGTTTTCTACTTTAAAAAAACAATGAAATTTTATAAAAATAAATAACCTGAAAATTTCTTCCAGTAATGAATTTCGCTATTATTTATAAATACATTTCAATGGATATAATGTGGGCGCTATATTTTTATCTAACAAAGAATTTAAATTAATTAATTAACTGTTAACAAATGTGAAAAAATTATTTTCCCAAATAAACCAGCGAATCAGCATTCATTGCCTGGAAATACACCTTAAAATAGATTCTAATTAAATCAAAAATAACCCGATCGTCTGCTTTCCTCCTACTTTTTTAAAAAGTTGATTCTTACAACCGCCTGCTTTATTTAAAAATCATTTGATATAAATAAGTCCAAACGATCCCAAGAATCTTCTTCTATTTAATGCTATTTTATTCCAAACGATTTATTCAGTTTGACTGAGCCGTTTCCCGAGAAGTAAATAACTCTCTCCCTACCTTATGCATGTGACGTATTGATTAATAGATATCGATTTTAAGCATCTGTTAAGTCGGGCATTAACAAAGGTTGCCTACCTCCTAAGGATAGCTTTACAGGATACTAAGTAAATTGTAAGCTTTTAAATTGTCACAGAAATTTCCATATATGGAAGATCGATAATAGTGGTCTGAATGTTCATGTTATTTTGTTTATATAAAACAATCCAATAAATATATATAATGTAAATTACATGAAAGATATTTGTCTTATTAATGAAGAGTGGCTAAACATTTGCAATATCTGAATCATTTAATTATTGCGAGACAAAAAATTTTCTCAATCAATTATTAAATAAAAGATTTTTTTATGTGGTAAAAAATAAATGGAAATTGCTTTCATAAAAATTAATATAACAATCATAACTCATGAAGATACTGTTTCACAAATTCTTTATTAAAATCTTAAAATGATTACTTTGCTTTTTCTTGGTGAAATTGCTAAACTAATTAAATAAAGAAAAGTAAATACCAATTAAATAAATCAATGAACTCACAAAGTTACTTTATTCAAATTATTTTGCATGCAAATTAATAAGAAGTGCAAAATTTTTTCCATAAATTTCTGAAAAGAATAAAAAAATTCCACTGAAGCAATTCGCTTTTCCTTCATGTTGATATTATAACATGTAATCGAATCAATTAGCATTGTGTATTTGAAATTATTAAGAATGAAATATAAATTAATTATATGCCAAAATTAATTCAATAAACATATTTTTATTAAAGTAACAAAGTCGAAAACTGAATATTTCGATTGTTCCAGTACAAATAAACGATGATTTAGATAAAAGTCAAATAAATACAAAAGAATTAATATTTTTTTCCATCTAAAAATATAAAATGATTTTATTTTCAATACAATAATTTTTATTAATTATATTTTAGGTTAATAGTTTATCTAACTAGTAACTAAATTTCATTGTCAGTTTATTTTAAGTGTTTTTAAATTAGTGTAAGTTTAATTTCGTCTCAAATTTAATTTCTTTATTATAAATAAATTCGCTAAAAGTATATTTCTTTATTTTATTACAAAAGTTCATTATTTGAAATTTAAGAATTTTTTTTTAAGGTATGAGAAAATTTAGAATATTTCTCCAAAAACTAGAGAAACTTCTCAATGATTTTAAGGAAATTCAAACGTTATTTGATAGAGTTATTTACTTAACAATACCTAATGAATTTAACTCTATTACACCAGTCTTAAGCTATTAACATTTCTTACAAATTTGAGCAAAGGTTTTGGATTTTAATAATTATATTTAATAGATAAAAATGTCCTTTTGGTTCTTAATATTAAAATAACAAAAGGTAAAAGTTATTGAAGCGTTTAATATACAAACGAGTAGAACAGTAATTGAAGTAATTTCTTTGCACGGATGCAAAAATTATAATGTGCAACTATAGATGGCGCCAATGTAGTTTTATCAAATTTTCTGTGATTTTAATATAGAGTAAAGTAACAGCATGGATTTTACTGTTAATTATTTAGACAAAGGGGACAGGAACACCAAAATTTTTCTTGGCGTCCAGTTTTATCAACAGAATTAATCAGCAGTTAACAGATGACAGGAGTGAATTTTATAAGTATTTTCCCGAAAATTTAATAGAAAATAAGCTCAAGACAAAATTCTTTTATAGATAGTTAAAAGTTTTGTTCTAAAATTAATTAAAGGTCTTTTTATTAATTTAAGTATGTAGATTCTCTAGTAATTAAAAGTCTTCTTAATTAATTTAAATATAATATGGTCCGAAAGTATCATTTACATTTTTATATTATTGGTTTTTTTATAATTATCTTACTAAGATAGATTAATCGGGTTTTATCTATCTTGGTTTTTCTTGGAATAGGTTTATTCTGGAAGAATTATAATTTGTTCTTGAACATATGTTATTAATCGACTTATGTAGTCTCCCTGACTCAATAAGGATTCCGTCTTTGTATGGCTTAATATTATATTACTTTATAGTCTGTATTTCATTTTCTAGCAGTTTTATAATTGAGTGTAAGTAATTTTAATTTTTTCCCGATATCATTTGCAAGTTATTTTTAAATATTATATAATGTTATCTAAATTTCTGGCAATAAATTTAAATAAAGTAATTAAAAGGAAATTTTAAATATTTTTTCAACAAGTATATATTTTAATATTTAAAACTGCTTGTAGAATAATATGAAAATAAGCTTTTATTACATAACTTAAATTATGCATGTAAAGAAATCTTTGGGATTTAAATATGGATAATAATGGGTGCTTTTATTTCTGCATATTATGATTATCCTTCTCTGTAAAATTTATATTGATAACATGCTAATTTAATTAAGAAAAAAGTTAATTAATTAAAAATTTCGAAGCATTTTATTTTTTGTTCACAAGATTAATTACTTTTACTTAAAGATATTTATATAAAAATTGTGGATGGTTAAATAAAATGAGATTTGTTCCCTTTTGTACAGAGAAAAATTAATTAAAAATTTGCCTTATAGTTTTAATTTTGTTTTAAAGATTTATTAAGAGAGAATTTAATGCTTTACATCTTTGTTTAAAAGTAATTTTTTATTTTGAATTATTTATTAAGTTAGCACCTTTGTATGTGTGTGTTTACTTTCCAAGTTTTTTTTTTTTTCTCACATTTAAGCATGTAAAGGAATCTTACTATTTAATACAAATAATTGTGTATAGTAGCTATTTTATTTCAAAATCTATGAACTCATTTAAGTATTTTTAAATGTTAGTACTTATTTTATTTATTTTTAAGTAACAAACTATTGCAAATAGTTTTATTTCAAGTCCCAAAAGATTTATTTATAAATTAAAAAAATACATCGAAAGAGAAAATACAACTTGAATTATTATATTACTGTATTTCATAGGTAAGGATGTGTTTAAAATTTCTAACTACATCACTCAAGGAATATGTTAATGTATAGTTTATATAAAATATAATTATTTATATTATTTTTATACACGTAAATGTATACATAAATATTTGAGGCATAAATATAAGAGAAAAAAATTATAAAATATTTCCATGACATACAATATTTTCTTCAATTCTTTAAGAAATGATTAATTTGAACGATTTTCAAAGAATTGTATTTTGAATTTTTTTCTAAATAAAACAAAATATTTTGTAAGGATTGTTTGAAATAAAGAAAGTATTCTTATGTATTGTTATATTTTGTGTACATTGATTAACAGACTGATCAAAGCATTTGTATTTAAGTTGCGTTTGTTTTTCGAAATTGTGATCTTTGAAATGAGTTGTATCCAAAAATTTGAAATTAAATATTTGTTTGATCATTTTGAAATTAATAATTTCTTAAGTTCCTTTGCAAAGTAAAGTTTCACTGAATAACGACTTTAAATAAAAGACGATGGTAAATTATTTCAAACATAAATTCTATTTAATAAAAATTAAATACATTTTACATTTTATAAAATCTTACGAACTTTTCATGAAAAATATTTAAATAATTCAGCTATTGAATAAGATTGCCTGATAGCAGCAATCAGTAATGCCGCGAGAGATACCAATCGGTGATACTAGTCAGTGATACCAATCGAGGAATTATTTTCGATGTTGTACTCAATATTAATTTCATTTATTTAAATGTATATTTTTATTAAGATAAAGATTTATTATTATTAAAAGTAAGTATAAGTACACTGTATATTAATATAAGTATACTGTGAGGCAACTTATTTTATTACACTTTTAGTGATAACAAGAATCCATCTGCTATCCGGTGGCAACAAGAGTAGAGGAGTTGAATTCCAGGTGCAATAAGGCATTAAAATGCTATGTCCCGGAGCAAAATGATATTTACTGTATTCTGTCCTTACGCATAATTTTGTAACTGTTCTTGTGTTATGCTATATTATTGAAGACATGGAAATAAATAATCTTCAGAGCTAATGCCAATGATGTTTTCATTCCAATAACGGTTGCAATACTAGGCAATAGATTTGTATAGTTTCATGCATATAATATTAGCATTAAAAATTAAGAAATTTTAATAATGTTAGAAATACGGATGGAAATTGATAAAATGTATTAGTTTCACTTTTCCGTATAAAAGAAAAGACGGCATAACTCAGTTATAAAAATATTACCCGTGGTTCTTTCTTTTTTATCGTCTGTCATCAACTTTTTATTTTCTTTTTATCATAAATAATTCTAATTTTATAAATACAAAAGCAATTATTCTGAAAATGTGAAGATTTCTCAATCAATTAATTTCTTAGAGCTGACTCAAAGCCCAAGATGAATGTATGATATAAGTACTTCATATATTAAAAACTACAACTACGAAAAACATTCAAATTCATAAGAACAACTTGAAGCAAAAATGTTCGAAATTCTAAGAGAGGTATAAAAATTGTAATGAGATTTATATCAGAGCATATTTAGTTATTCTAATATATTTAGAACATATCTTCACAAAAATCATTTCGTTAGGTTAGTTAAATAAATAGAGTTATCTCATGTTTAAATTATCTAGTAAATTTGTGTCACTGAACGAAGTGAACTTCCCGATTTCGCGCTATAAAATCGAATCGAAACATTAATTTAATTACTATGCAATGAATCATTTGGATGTATCAGACACTGCTTAAAATGAAAATTTAACTTCCTTATTAATAAAAAAGCAGAAATGACTGTAAAACAAAGTGTAAATAGGAAAGGGAATATGTAGGTCTTTTCATTATAATGTTGCATTTTTTTTAATTCTATTAAAATAGAATTTGGCCAAATCGGAATAAAAGAAATAATTACGTTCTAACATATTTATCTAAATAAAATGAAGCAAATTATAACCAAACTTCAAAATTCTAACTTTTAAATTATCCCACGTTGTTCTCCAACGTACACAATTTGGAAAATAGAGCAATACCACGTTGCCAATAAAACAGAAAAAAGAATAGTATAAATAAAATAAGCAAACGAACACAACCAAAAGCATAAATATATAGTTTTCAGATTAAGCAGGTCAAAATCAGAACGATGATATGATGAGATCATTTAAAGCAAACGACGATCTCTCCCATTACCAGTAACCTTCTCCCCCCCCCCATCAACCTCCATTCATGCTAGGAGGAGTTTACTCTTGATTCGACCTGATTTTATTCTTCTAAATTAAAGACAAAAAAATACAGCTAAAAAAAGAAGAAAAAAAGCAACTGGATGTCACCTGCCTGATCTTCTGATTGTAAGGTGACCCTTGCCGTTGAGAGACGAGGCCCGGCCGTTTATCTTTGGTCCTACGCATATTCCTCCCGGTTACAATATGGCGGATAATTTCCTGTTTTTGATACCATGTTAATGTCTGCCGGCAATACGATTTCGAATTCTAAACGACGAGCGCTTAAATATCTTTCATAATATCCATTCACTTCAATTTTTCCTCAGTCCAATAATTTATCTTTGGTTTATTGCTTTAATTTTTGTATGGTCTATTTTTATTCTCCACGGTAATTTGCTAAATTCATAAATTAGCACACTGAAAAGGTTATTCAAGCAATAGAGTGGTGATTTCACTTTTATTTCTCACGGATACATAATTTATTAATTAATTCTTTTTTATTTTACATACAAAACAGTCCGGTAAAATTAAAAGAAAAACACATTTTCTAAGAAGCGATGAGATATTTGTCAGTTTTTGAATCACGTATGCTTCAAATTCAATTTAAAATAAAAAATTAATAGAAATTTGGAAGCATCGCGAATTTCAAATTAATTCTCATTTTATTTAAAATATTTTCCTTAACTTTAAATATGAATACTTTAGGATAATAATATAAATAATAAATAGTAGTATGTATTTATATATATGTATTTGGAAATAAACTTCTTAATTTTTCTCACCATTTTATTTTGCTAGAATTTTTTAAAGAAATCGTCTTTTAGAAATATGATCTCAACTCACTAAGAAATATACATATTACATAATATATTCATTAAATATTAACATATTAAAAAATTGATAAATTTCTCAAATAATTAAGATTTATTATTTTTATTTTAAAAGAGAATATTAAGTGGTAAACAGGAATAAATGAACATTGATTTATGTTATGTTAATTCTCTGTACGAGTAGCTCTTTGAAAGAAACTACGCATTATTAAAAACAAAATAAAAGTTTAATCAATATCAAAGCAAAAGCAACATTAAAAAAAAAGATGGAATGTTTTCATCCAAATATGTTCTAAGAACTAATTTCCTATTATTCAAACAGGTTCTTGTCTTCTGGAATAACAGAATGGTGTAATTTGATATTTCAGCTTGTTGTAGGGGGTTCGAAGAAAAGAAAGTGCCCTCCCCTAAATTCCTGACTGAAATAATCAGATGTGTTTTCTCCCTGGATATGCCCGATTCCCCACCCCTCTAACAGCACTTCCGCCCGCTAACTACCCTATAAATTTTCTCCTTGTCACTTTACCTGGCAGGGAGAAGCAGAAATCGAAAGAGACATTTCTGAGGGTGTTTAAGTAACCGAGTTTTATCCTCCAATTTCAAGCATTAGGTTGTCTGAATTATTTAACTTTGCGTAACCAATGAAAAATAAATTAGTTGTTATAAATTTATAATTCTAAGAGCAATAAACTAACCTTTGATTCTTTAAAATATTTTTTATTATAACCTGACTAAAATGTCTGAAAATCTGTACACATGATAATTACTTCACTTACTACGAGATAATCAATAATTTGAAAACTATTTCAAAAAACAAAATTAAAATAATAAAAATATTAAAAATTCAGAAATATAATATTTAAAAATATTTAATCATTAGTAGCATTAAAGTAAATTAATTATGGATAATAATGTTTGCATAAAACTCTTTCCTATTGAATTTTATTAATAAAATTATAAATTAGTAATCTTGTTCATGAAATTTAATGAATGATAAATATGTACATTCATAATAATTAATGAAGTTTTCTCACAAATATAGTTATTTTAAAAATATTGTATAACATTGTAATTTAATTAGCGAGTATTCATCTAATATTTACTTATTTATTCCGCTTCACAATAGTATGCTTAAAGCTCTTTCCAAAATTAAATTAGTTTATTAAAAACTGGCAAATAATTATTTTTTCTACTTTCAGGTGACGGGAAAGAGGCTTTGTTTATTTCATTTATTACGTCAAAACTAATGAAAAAAAACTCTCAACTCTTCAAACAAAAATGAATTAATTTGGAATGTAAGGCTGTTTGTCCCATTATTTTCAGAAATGCGGGACGTAGTTAATTAATAGTTTTGGCGCATGTAATTAAAAAAGCGCGTTTTCATAATTAAAAAAATACTACTTTTACATAATCTAGGAATACAGTTCGTAGATAATTTATCAGAAAAGTTTTTTTTTTCTACTCCCAAAATGTGGAAGCTAAGATTGGTAAAATTCATAATAGTCCACATGGAAATATTAAAATGGGGTAAATAATCATCAATCTTGTTTATACTGTAATACGATGATGGATTTTTAAATAATCCATTTAACATTGCAAAAAAAGATAATCTTGTTTATTAATTATATTAATTTTTTATTAATTAATTTTTTATTCATCGTATTTTTTTTTATAACAGATGGAAGAATATTTAATTCTTGAATACCTCATAAATTTTGAGTTTATTACCATAAAGAAAAGCTGATATTCTTTTCTTTAGAAGCACTTAATTAAAAATGTAATATTGATGAATATACAAAGAAAAAATGTTTTTAAATTCAGTAAAATATAACCGAAGATGTAACTCGGTGCTATTATTCATTGAATATTAAAAATAAAATCTAATGAATTGATAAATGAAATGAAAAATATGCTATACATAATTATGAAAACTACATAAAAAAATAATATTTTATAGTTTGATAATGTAAAGAACATTATTATTTTATTTAAGAACTAATTTATTCATTTAATAATTAGAATGATAAAAGTTTGGCGCATGTAATAGAATAATTTTAATTATAACAGTTCTTGTTTAACTAGTTACAATATTATAATTATGAAAATTTTACAATATCTATTTATGACTTAATACAAGTATATCTCTGTTATGTATACTAAAACATGCTCTTGAAAAATTATTTATAAAAATTCTATTTAATGGTTAGGAGGAATTTACTTAACAGTTTTCTTGTTATAATTAAATTCTATTCAAATGATCTTTTATGAGTTTGATTAAAATTATAAGTAGTTTTTATGTTCAAATTAATCCGATTAGCGAATCAGTGGAATGTTAAATGACTTAAATTAAATTTAAAAATTATTAAGGGAGAAAAATATCATTTTTGCTTTTAATTTTTTATTCCTCAGATTAAATATCAAGAAATAAGAGCAATATGCTCATCACAAACAGAGAAATAGCAAATATTATAATTCATAATTGAGCCTCTTTAACAGTGTAAAAATCTATTGTCTCTTAAATTAATAATTGATAAACATTGTCTAGACATTATTCATTATGATTTTCACTTGAAATGTATTATTCAAAATTTTTCATAGTTTCAATTCTTGCATTAGTTGCAAAACACTCCTGCTTATATATGTAAGGAGAAGACATACACCCGAATAAATCAAAATAAATATGTTTAAAGAAGAAATTTTCGTCTTTTAAAATATTAAATAGAATGCAAAATTTGATTTTATGTATGTAATTTGCATATATATATATATATTATATTGCCTCGATTTCAAAGCAAAATGTTATTGTAGTCACTGCTTTTCCTTTTTTATTTTAAATGCAAACAAAATAAGAAAAAAAAAAAAAAAAAAAAACAATTTCCTTACTTAAAAGAAGAATATAAAAAAAAAAATTCTCGATCGAAAATCTTTTACATTAATGATAAAGCTTCCTACATTCATATATGAATTTCTAAATTACGCAATTATTATTTTCTTACTGTTTATCAATTTTAAGGTAGAATGATTTTAATTCACTTAAAGTAAAATATAAGGCTCAATTGTTTCAACACTCCTTTTTTTATTATGAAAAACTAGAAATTTTCATTGTTATGATCTTTCTCTTGTAACTATTTCTTTTAATCCACTGACTTAAGTAATTTCATAATAATAATTTTTCTTGAAATACTTACATATGTGCATTTATTATCCAATTATTTTATTTCCAATCAATTAGCTTGTTATTCCTTGCTTATATTTTTCATAAATTTTCAAAGCTAGTTTTGCTTTCACAAAATAATAATAATAATTACAATCAAATATTTTATTAAATGATTTTTATTCAATTATTATACAGATTATTGAAAGCAATTGCTCAAATTCTAAAAAATATTAAATTATTCAGCAACTGAAATTATATAAATGAATTCAAAAATTATTATTGGAATAATTGAAACTACTGATAATAAATGCTCACACTTTTGGCCGCTTATGGCATACTTTAAGAAAATAATAGCATTATTTTGACTAAGAGGATATTTTTCTTGTATATTTTCCTTGTTTTTTTATAATCATAATTTTTGGTTTAAAAAAGATGAAATATGTTTTCTTATCATAACTTATAATTGTAATCTTAATAAAATAAAATAACTTTGATAAACCTGAAAAATAGAATTTCTTTTTATTTTCAAAAATCTTTTTGACATTTTTATATGTGATGTATCTGCACACATGCGATAAAGTGTCAGCAAACGCTCGTCAAAATCGACTTTTCAAATTTATTCAATTCAGCAATCCAGTATTCACAATTTATCTACTGTTTTGAAAATTCTGTTTTTTCTTTCCCGTGAGAAAGATAAGAACATTTGAAAAGATATAAAGCTTGTATTCAATTACGATAAAAATTCTAAAATAAAAAGATGTATAGTTACGATAGTTCATTCTCGAGAGTTAAAATGCATTAAATTACATTTGATGCAATTTTTCTGTTATCTTTGTACATTTAGTTGAAATATTGAAACGATAAGAAATTTTCAGTGTACATGTAAAACTCAGAATCGCGTAGTTTCGATATGTCAGATAATTCAGTAAAAAACAAAAATAAATAAATAAAATGCAATGTTATCTATTTTTTAATTAAGAATGTCGTAAAAACGTTTTGCGTGTTTTGAATTAATTATTATTATCATTTCTAGCTCGTCTAAAAACAAGTAACACTGCTCCATTTGTAGAAATGAAAAGTTGAAAATATGCACGCTTTATTCTTTTTCTCTTAATCCATAAATGTTTATTAACTGAAAATACTCTTTCGACATCAACAGATGTCACTAGAAGAATATTTTTAACGGTTTGCTATTATTTAGTTTTCTTTAATTGGTTATTTGTCCTTGTTATCATTTAATGAAGCAAAAGAATTGCATTCTTGATTCCATTGTTTGAAGAATTCTTAATAATAAATTACATTTTGAAACCGGATGTAACATATATTTTATTGTTGAAAATGCGATTTACTTCGATAAAAATAAAGTGAAATAATGATGTGAGTAAATCGCGTAAATAAATTAAATATAAAATATGGAAGCCAGACAAATTTTTATCAGAATTTCAACATTGCCATTTCAGACATTTTTGTATGATCTTCAATTATTATACATATATTCTAAAAAAAAATAAAAAAAAAAACTTTGACCAACAGAATTTCAAAAATTTAAAATTCCTTTGAAATAACCATCACCAGTAAATTCTTTTTAAATGGAACACGTGTAATTAAATAAAAATAATTAATATAAATTTTAAATCTTTTTTTTTAAACAAAATAGTAAAATCACATAAATATTTTTTGTTCCATGTTATTTAAATTAATTTCATTAAAGTTTATTACATCATTACATTTTTCTCCTCAACGTCTATATTTCCTTCTAATTATTAACTATTTCAAATGTTTTTTAATAGGCATTGATGTAATTTTATTACTTTCGAAATTATTGCCTCAAGGCTTTAAAAATATATTCTTTTCATTTTTTGATTCAGAAATAATAATAATAAAAAACTCTTTGATAAAATCTACTATATATTTTATTCTTATATTTTAACTTTAATATAATGAAATTTTTTTGAAAAACAAACTACTTAATTATTTTAATAATTCATTATTTTTTTAAAAAATAAAAAATAACACCGATCAATATTCGACACAAATAGTTCTTTCTGAAAAGAATTAAATTGCTATTAGAATTTTATCAAGAAAGATGTTAATTTTTTTTTAATTAGCTATTTTATCTAATGCAGTAAGCTACCTATGATTAAAAATATTTCAGTAATTATAAATAATCTATAATCAATATAAATATATTGAATTATTTTAATTTATATTCCTTTGCTACTGTATCCATCTTTAAAAATTTTCTTACCAATAATAGGGACTCACACAAAGGGAAAGTATTCCTCCCCATTGGGGGTAGTGCCAAACGACTTTTGGGGCAGAGTGGAAAAGTGACTCAGCAATCAGCATTATTGGTGTGTGAAAAGTAGCATTGAGAGACATGTTTCTAAATGGAAAGATGGTAAATCTTTGCTTTTCTATTTTCTCAGATTCTTCATCATTTCATCTGGTAATTAAACAAAATCTTAAATATATATTATATTGAATATTATTTTATATATTAAATATAATAATCAATGTATTTTACAGTGTCGTAAATCTTTAAATGCTTTCAGATTTTAATAAAATATCGCAAATTTTTTAAAAATTTGCTCATTAAAATTTGTTTATTAAAATTACTAACAGAACGTCAGAAAATTTTGAAAATTCCACAAGATCAATATTTAAAAAATTCATATTGCTCTGGCTGCAGAAAATAGATTTAAAGTTACTATGTTTGATGCTATGTTGAAACGACATTGTAATAAGCTAATGCTGAGTGTATTATATATATTGAATTAAATTAAAACATAATTTCGTATTTTTTATTAGATAAAATTTTGAAACTTTACTTCAGTTAAAATGTTTAATTTTAATGACATATAAATTAATGAGAGCTACTCGTCCATGTCACTTGGTGTCCTCGTCCTTGTATCTGGTTATCTTTTTTATTCTTTCTTCTATTAATTAATCTAGTATTTGCACTTATGATTTAAAATCTTAGTCATAAGCATATTTTTACAAAATTTTGAGAACCATAGTCAAGCTAAGATATATAAGAAATATTAAAAAAGAAATTTTTATCAAAAGGAATAAATAAAAGAAAATAATAAAATTGGTATCTAAAACTACTTAGAATAAAAAAAAAAAAAAAAAAAAAAAAAAAAAAAGAAAATCGAGGTGTGCAGTTTCAGCAAACTGAAGTAGGTTTTGATTTGTTAGGGAATTATTCTTTCCTATCCCCACCCCTCTAACGTTTTCTCATCTACCCACTTGTAGAGATACAAAAGGGAAATCCTCCTCCCCTTTTCCTCTACTGCTTCGCTTGAATAATTTCTTCCCCTCTTCCCTGCTCGCCTTTCCCTTCTAACATGGGTCTCACTCAAAAAACACCTGAAGCGAAAACAAACAAGAATACTCTGACGAGTTTTTCGAAATACTTTCTTGTAAAATTTGTATGCTTGATTCAATGTATAAATATTTTAATTATAAAATGTTAATAATATAATAATAAATTAAATTTAGAAAATTTATTGAAACCATATATATTCTTTTAATCATCAAGAATTCGATGTATTTTAAAATCGTTTAGTTTTGATTCGGTGTCAAAAAAACGTCCGTAAATAATTTTATTAGAATGATTGAAATTACTATTTTTCTCTGGAGAAAAAGAAAATAATTAGAGGATTCCTAGTTCTGATAAAAGAACCAAATTAATTTTAAGTCTTATACACTTAATGGGATTTTGTATTTATTCAATTTGCTTAATTTTTATTTTGTAGTTGAACGAGTTGTTCCATTTATATGTAAGATTTTTTCACCTTTAATACCTCATAATTAATCTTAAAGTTGTTTAAGTTTCTTTTTGCCAAAGGTTTTTTAATTAAACGATAATGTATAGTAAAAGATGCTGTGAAAATAAATATTTAAAATATATGTATTATAAATTTATGTTACCATAATGCTTGTATAAACTGTTTTTTATTTTGATTATTCTCATTATTAAAAAGAATATTTAAATTTTTTATTTAGAAGTTTACTCTACAATTGATTATCAATTATTACATAACTCTAGAAAAATCAAGGAAAATTTTCCTTACAATTTTAGAATTAGGAAAAAATTATTTTAAACATGTAAAATTCTAAAATTTTAAAGTAAAAAAAAAATATTTTTTTAGAGCAATAGAAATGATTTATGTAAACATAAATAGCATACTATACATAGGATATACAAAATTTATTTTAGATAATATTATGGAATAAAATATAATATTTGATAGAGAATTTTAATTTTCAGTTATAAAATCAGAAATGCATATTCCTTTTTGCTTGTGCATATAAATATTTCACTCTCACTTTAATAACTAAACTTGATAATTTTTCTAGATATTATATTTTATTATTTTGTTATTCAAACTACATATATTGTTATAAATGTGAAGTTGCGTGCATCATAAGATAAACAAATTATTCACTTTTTCAGATATGTATGTTCTCATCTTTCTTATTGCAAATGCAAATACCAAACATTTAAAATATAATATTTTTATAAAAATTAGTATTTTTTGACAAGTTTTTAAAATTTTTTTTAAAAATAAAAATAAAATTTTTTTTATAAAATAATATAATTTATCTGGAAAGTCTCTTAATTTAAAATAAAAAAACAGTGGATTATGCAATAGCCCAAACATGGCCTTTTTCAAATTAAGAAAAACAAAGAATATTTGATAAAATTTTGTTATTTTAATGAAAAAACTATCAAATGCCTTTTTTGATATATTAATCACTTTTATTTTCTAATGATCATTGTTACAATTTAGATTATATATTTAAAAAGGAAAGAAACAAAAATTGAAAAACTTCATTTATGATCCAAGGAAATACATAAAAACATTGTTTTCTAAAGAATCAATTCTCCTTATTTTCTGATCGAAAGAATTTCTTATTAGGAAATAAGTAGCGCAAATTTATTTAGTTTAAAATAAAATGTTTCAAAAGATTACACAAAAATGAAAAATTTCTAAATTATTAACATTATTGCAAAAAATGTTTTATTTTGAATTTTTTATAGTATATATGTAAATAAGAATAAAATTTTAATTCTAAAAATATTTATTAGGAAGAAGGCAAATAAATATTTTTTTAATTTAAATTGATTTAGGAATTAAAAATATCGAAATATTTTGAACAACTTCGAATTTTTCGAATGAACATAAATAAAATAAAAGACACTAAAAGTGAAATAAAATTAGAATTAAAATAAAACATGAGATATGAGTGTGTTCTTATAAGTAATTTATTTTTTTGAATAAAAAAAGCAGTTTTTAAAATGTTTTCAATAAAATAAGTGACTATGTAAAAAAAATCAGTATTCGAATTATTATCTTCAAAAATAAATAAAAAAATTATTAAGTAAGTTTTATAGGTGATAGTTGCTTTATTACAAAAATGATTAAGAATTATTATAATCAAATTTCGACAAATTTTATTATGATGAACGTTAAAACTGTTGTACTTAAAAAAAAAAAAAATTATTCTTTTATTTAATAATATATAATGCAAACTTTTTTGTTTATTAAAATTTGAAAATTTTGGAGGAAAAAAAAAAAATTCGATAATGTCTGGAAAATTTGAGTTTTAACGCTTCATTTGCAATATTAAACATATTTAAGTTATAAAAATGCTTAAGATAGTAGTAAATACATTAACTATGTATATATGTATTGCGAAATGCGTTTGAAAATTTGTGTTTTTAAACCTTAACAAAATATATTTTATTTAAATATTTTGTCAAATAATTATTTTATATTTTAATTTACCATTAAGATTTATCTTACAAATTAACATACAAACTACCATTACAAATTTATTTTTTAATTTACATTTTAATTTACCATTAAAACATTACAAGATGAAAAATTTTTCATCGCATTACATTTTTTCTACAATCTGAAAAAAGAGTTAAAAAACATCAATAAATGTAAAGCTTAAGATACATTAATGTTTTCAAACAGATGAAAAAAAATACTAAACAAGCTTTGTAACGCGAATGGCAAACACCGAGCTTTCTGAGTCGATAAAATCTCTTAGTTTAGCTTCAACTCAACTAAAAAAAAAAAGGACGAGCGTTTTTTTTTCATCCATTCTTTGTTTAAAAGTCGATAGGGACGATAATACTCCGCCAAAATCGAGATCTTTTAAAGAGCGATAAAGGAGCCATATGAGGTAAACCCAGGTTTTCTAACTTGAGAAGAGAGAGAGATTGCGCAAAGCATCTTGGGATTGATAACTGACAGAACGAGCGGCCGCTCGCCCTCTAGGATATTGTTTGCAATTTGTTTTTATTTATACGGTGGTCTTTTGGCGCTGTGAGAAGTGGTTATGTCAATTCTTCTTTTGCGCCAGTTTCCGTGCGGATGTTAAGGCATGCGTCACAATTTCTCGTCGCTTCTGTGATCCGACGATAATGTAATATTACTAATTTGTGCAAGAAATTGGAATTTCGGAATTTATTTAGTGTTATCCTTTTACGAGGGAATGCGAAGGTTTATCAAAATAAACTGGATTCCATAAATGCGTCAATAACGATATGTCGCCAATGGAGGTGCAGCCGCCACAGGTAAATATTATTCTTTTATTATAAAACGATATTTTTATTCGAATTATAATGATGGCACATATAAAATTGATTATTCTGTGACTATTTTTTTAATGATGTTGAACATTTATTAACATGCAATTTATTGGAATAACAACATTTTTTTAATATTTGTAAATTTATATTTTAATAAATATAAAATTTAAATGTTTTAATAAAATTTAAATGTTTTAATGTTTAAATGTTAAAATGTTATTTTGGATATTTTTTAAATTATGTAATTTATATAAATACTATGTATACATATAAATATATATAAATACTATGTATACATATAAATATATAAATATTATAGAATACTATATAATGAAAAATTTAAATAATTAAAGTAACTATTTAAAATGTAATTTCAAATTTTTAATAAATTAGTGTGAAGTTAATTTTTTGATAAAAAAGATTAAGTTATTTTACAATTTAAGTAATAAAATAAAAACTCTAATTATTTCTACGTTTTAAATTTTTTAAATTTATTTATAAATGATGTTATAAATTTTTTAAAGAATTTTCTTGGCCCAAACTATCGATTGTGAATATTTTCTAATTCAAATACTTCATATTCCAATTATTCTGATATTTTAAAATATGCAACGTCTGATTGGTAAATTATATTTTATTTGCGAATTATGATGATAAATAATTTTAAGATTAATTGTTTGTAAAAAATGTTTGAAATACAAATTAGTAAATTGCGGTTTATAAATTTCATTACATCGATTTAAACCTATGAAAACTGGTTTTTGCATGTACTTTAATAGTGTAATATTTTTTGAAAAAAAAAAAAAAAAAAAAAAAATTCTAATTCGGATGATAAAAGAGTAATGTCATTATTTACAAAAAAATATTTTGATGAAAATTGCATTGTAAATATAAATTTCCAAAATTTTCAAAAATTTAAATTTTTTTGAACGCTAGTTTAATATGCAAATACTACGCATTTTTCTTGGGGATAACAAAAATGGCGGTTTCATAGATTGGCACTATCAGTTACCCTTTCGTGTATTTGGAAGATCTTAAGTTGAAGATTTAAATATATAAATTTAAATGGGATATTTAATTGTTTAATTTCTCGAAAATAATTCGTCATACGAAATAAAATATATTTCATTCTAATGCAATACTCAATCGATGCTGGGTAAAAAGTGATAAGTTATCAAACGATAATAAATAATTTCTAGTATCTTTTGATTTCATGTTGCTTATAAAAGAGAAATCAAAATAATTTGAATAAAAGAGCTACTGCAGTCATCGAAAGGAGGTTCGGGAGTGTGAGAGGGGAGGGGGTGAGAGTGCTCACGTCGCTAAAGATGAAGTGTGGGGGAGGGGGGAAAGGGAAGAAAATGAAACGGTCTGGAGGAGAAGGGGGAGTGGGCAGGGGGAAGAGTTCAGTAGTTACGTGCAGTAGAGAAAAGCAGATCAGTTGAGGGCCGGATTTTGTGCTATGAGTGCTGCGTATTTTATTGTTCCTGTTTTCTAAATGTGGATTTCACAGTTTACAGGTCCACCGTGCGGTCAGTACAAGGCTCACACTTTCTACGGCGGATTTAGATACAGCAATAAGCAAGGTAAAACTAAGGATTTGAAATTAGGGGATTTTTTCTTCGTTCGCATTTCGGCAGAGGAAGATCCTTGTATCGGTGAATTGCAGTTATTGTGCACTGGGAGGAATAATGACCAGCAGTTGTCAGCTCTGAGGTTGTATTTCTTGCCTGAGCAAACTCCGGACGGACGACTTGCTCATCACGGAGAGGTGAGTTGATTATTGATTACTTTTTTTTATTTATTGTGGCTTATATCGTTTGTCCTTCTCTCCGCACGATGTATTGATTCGTCAATCAATTTTTAACTTTATTTCATCATTGAGATTGACGAGAAATAAATGGCTGTACTTTATTTGTTATTTTAAATATTAGAATTTAAGTTTTGTTAAGCTGTACGTTAAATTCGTTAAAATTTTATATATCGTTTAATAAGCGTTTTGTTGAATTTCAATAAATTTTTTTGAGTAATATTTTTTAGTAAGGTATTAAATATGCTAAATTTTGCTTAACTGTTATTTTTTTATTAATTAAATTATTTAATTATTATATTGTTATTTTATTTATAATGAATTTTTATTGCTATGATTACTATAATTTTTTAAATTTGAATGTTATACTTGTATATTTTCTTGAAATTTTCTTGTATTTTTTACTTACAGTTGTAAATTTTAATTTTCATACCAGCATAAATTAAAATTGAAATTACTCTTTGTACTTCTTTCTTCAGTTAAGATAAAAAAAATTTTTTTTCACATTTTTAAATATTATGTAAATATATTATTAAATTTAATTTTATATATTTTGATTTTTTTCACAATTTAAATAGATTAAAAATTTTGTCACTTTTTTAATAGTATTAAATTAAATAAAAATAATTTTAATTTTATATTTAAATATCCAGCTTATTGGCTTTAGTAAAAATCCGAGTTTTTCCATGAATAATTTTAACTATAATTAATGTGAATTCAGTGATAATTTTTTTTTAAATTTACAAATATTTATATTACTTAAAAAATGCACCGATATCTAAGATTTCTTTTAAGAAATTCCTATGAATGAATGATTGCTTATCATATGTACTTATTCAACATTTTTCATATCCTGATAAAAAATATTTATTACTTGTGCAAACTATAGACATCAAATAACTGAGATAAAATTTTATTTTATAAAAGTTATTCCATTGTTTTCACTTGAGTAACAAACCGGACTACGCATTCAACAGTCCTTAAAATATTTCCTTTCATCTACCAAGCAAAATATTTTATTTATGATGGCGGTTTTTAAGTATTAACTGCGAGGAAAGAATTCAAAAGCTCAGGAACGAGTAGTATCAAAAAATCAATATCGCTGAATCAGGTGGATCCAAGCAATATATTAGAAAATTTCTCCGATGTATATTTATATTATCTGCAATATTGATTATTCTGTTCTGCATTATTGAACGTTTCGTAGTATCATCTCGTCTTAATACGCTGTTACGCAAAGCTTTTTTTATTTGCGTTTTTTAATTCTTCCCATTGAGTTTAGAAACAGGGTTGCTGTAATGCATTATCGTTTGCAAATTTGTTCCTTTTAACTTTTCTTTTATAAGTGGTTTTAATTGAAACAAAGTTTTCCAACAATATTCGTGGGATTATTGATTTTGAATACAGCTTAAATTTTTTAATATTTTGAGTTGAGACTATAAAGAATTATTGTATAAGTAGATTTAATACGAGTTTTTAGTTTGCGAATTATAGATTACGCTCGTAATGTTTTTATCTGAACTCGTTATCTGTTTTCTACAATTGCTTATTTCGTTATCTCCTTGACTTTTTTGGGCGTCTTGAATAATACTGGATTTTTACTTTGCCTTAGTCTTTATTATATTAATTAGCATAATATTCATTGTTATTAAAATATTTTTATTTTAAATGGATAATTATAAATTGCAAACTTTAAAAATGTTGAAAATTCTGATTTTTTTTTCTATTTGAAAAATTTAAACTTTTTCGCATAATATTTACTACTAAAGTAGGTATAAAATTTGTTTGAAATCGCTAATGTTTGGTAATTATTTAAATATTTTATTCCAAATATCTCAATTTCTAAGTTTTTAGAATAATCAAAAATAAGATGTTTTGTTTAATGTTCAATGTTTTTATATAATTTCTCGCTTTTTTAAGTTAAATTTTAATATGGGATTTCAAAATTACTAATTAATATTTTAAAAGTTCAAAAATATTCTCAGTCTTTAAAAAAAAAATAACATTAAAATAAAAACAAAAATAAATAGAAAGTTAATTTGTCTAAAAAAATTTTCACAACTTCATTTTTTGCTGTGAATTTATTAAATTGCATGTGCTTTTTTCACGTATTTTCTCAATATTTTATTATATATTGTGAAAATAGGTGAAAAAATATTGCTTTAAACTATTTATTTCATTATTCTAAATTTCTTGAAAACCGATTAATTAAAATTTTTAAAATATAACTTTAAATTTAAACAAACATTAATGTTAAAAACAAATCCAAATTTGAAATTTTGCTTTACATTTTGAAATTATAAAATGACTGATATTGCAGTAGAATATTTAAAAAAAAATGCTTAAATTTTTACTGTATAAGAAATAGTAATCACTAATTCGAATTGATGTTTTCGAATGAAATTCTTTCAGACTCAAAAAATTCGAGGTATTTCGTTTACTAAAGAATAATATTAAATAAAAAGAAATGAAGTATTTTTCAAGGTATTTGTAATAATAGGTTAAATTTTCCTGTAAACATAACAAAAGGTTAAAAATAAGAATAAAATTATCGATATAAGGCATGGTTACTGTAGCCTCGACACTGCTATAACCCATCATAATATTCGTTGACTCCGCCTCTGTAGGGGTGCATTCAAGTTGATGAATGTAAGCTACATATATGCTTTCGGTTTTCCCTCTGCTACTTCGGCAGGGTCAGTGCAGCCTGTGGCATATTTATTTTTCTTCTTTCCCCTCCTGACATTTTCTGTGCCTTCATGCTTCATTGCGATTGAGCCAGTTTTTATTTTATTTTTAATCTTAGAAAATTAACCTTTTGTTCGCTTGCGAAATAGTACTTTTTTTTATTATTATATTTCAGAAATTTTCTTCACAAATGTTTTCTTAGTTTCATGTTGTTTTTAAGGCATTCTTGGAAAGATATTCCAAATCTATTTCTTTTCTTTAAATTTCCCCCTCGTTTAATATTAGCATATGTTTTTCTAAATTGACATTCGAAAGGAAAATTGTTCATTTCTTTTTCACATAAGGGAAAATTATTTAAAACTTATTTATTTAGTAATATTTAATAAATTAAATTATTATTTGAATTTTAAGATAAAATGTGCAGTTATATGAAAATCGCAACATAAAAAAATTTATGCAAATTAAAATTCAAGAGCTTTTAATTTGAAAATAATATCGAGACTTTTCATTCTTGATTTTTAACGTTATTGGTTCATTAGATTTTGTTTCATAAAATAGTTTCAGATAATTAACTTTTTGTCTTATATAACCATTTGATCAATTAAAATGTTACACGACTTTGAATAGGACTGGTTTTTGAAATGAAAAAGTTTAAGGTCGAGTCATATGACCTAATTTTTTCCCTACTGCGGAACTGCAGTGTGTTATATCCTTTTTTTCATCCGTTATTTTTTTCAATAAATCTTATATTGTAAAAAAATAAATAGGTTATATAATAATTTTGTAATATTTTTTTGGACATAAATGCGCTCTAATACTTTAAAAACTGGATTTTAATGCTTGTTGGAAATTAAATCCACAGCTTTTTAATTTTGATTTAAATTAGAGAATTTTAAATAAAATATCTTATTTTGATGAAAATTTAAGATTTTATTTAAAAATTATAATCTGTTCAATTTTATTTTAATTATATCAACTGAGGTTGAGAAAGAGATTTCTATTTTATGGATTTTTTATTAGTCTTGATAATTATGGAAATGTAGATGGCAATTCTAACTAAATTCTAATAAAGGCTGGGCTTTTGATAATCGTAAATTTATCATTAATTTTATACTGCTACCTTTATATTTAGAAAATACTGATGAATATTTAAAATGTTATTTCAAAATGTAATCATAATAATATAAAATTAATAAGTCTTGAATAATTCAAAGATTAATATATTAGATTTTATTTTTAAGGTCAAGAATATCAAAATTCTTTGAGTAAACTAGTTCAACTATTTTATTTAATTTATAGAAAGATAATTAAATTAACAATTCTAAAAATGTCAACCGACTTGATTAATTTAATGTTGACTTAATCTCTAATTCGTCGTCTTTCTTAAAAAAGAAAAAAAGTATTGTTTTCCAGTGCCTGTTAGTTTTTATTATTTTTAACGACTAGTTAATTCTGAATTTAATCGGATTTTTATAATTTGAACAGAAGCAAAAATTAAATTACAATGAATTATATTTTCGAATTACTGTTGGCTTAAATTTTAAAAATTAATTAATCCAAAAGATTTATTTTCTTCATTCAATTCCAAGCGAATTTTATTGTCTTCAGCTCTTTTATCAAAGCAAAATAATTCTGCATTTTATAGCTTTTAACGATGCTATTCCTTATACCTCGGTTCTTCCTTCCCTTTGCGAAATGATCTATGTCTCCCTGTTGATTACATTCGGATTCCTTCTTTTCAGAATGAAACAGGGGAACCTAGAGACCATCTTGCCTTTCCCCACTACGACGCCCCCCCGCGATTCCTAGAAACCTTTCCTCCCTCCCAACGTGCTCCGTTGCACTTGCAGCACGACATGGATCGATCAAAGGAAGTGCTAAGCTTCAATATATGCGTTTTGGTAACTTTTATCTAGGCATTCTGGAAAGGGGGGAGGCACTGTCTCTTATTCTTTTTTTCTCATCTCCTCGCATCCCCCATTTCATTTGAAGCTTATAATAGGATTATATGCGTTGTTTTTCGCTCTCCCTTGGGTAATAAAGGCTGGGCTTTTGATGATGTAAATGACAATACAGAATAAGAATTATGATTAAAAGATTGAATCATGTTTGACGTGGTAGTATAATTTTTCTGAATGATGGATTTTATTTTAAATGTTCCTATTACCTCTTGAATTTAAAATTGCAGACCATTCGTTTTTAATTTATATAATGTAATAATGTATATTATTATAAACTCGGCGTTTATAAATTGAACTATTCAATCCATTTAATATTTTTTTTAAAAAAAAGTTGCATTCTCAGAGAAAATATAAGTATTATATAAAATAATAAAGTTATTGTGTAAATGTCTTTAAAAATATAAAACTTCGTGAATTCTAAATTCTTGGAAATCAAAAAATTATTTCGGATTTCCGAAAAGAATTATTCCAAGAATTTTTTTTTTTAGAAGAAATAATTTTTTTTGAATAAGTAACTGTTATAAATGAATATTTTTTAGTTTACAATTATTTTGTAATATATATCATTTGAATTAACTTACATAATTATATGAACTGAATGTTATAAACAATTCCGATTTCTAAAAAATACAACCTAGATATTCAGAAAGCTTTAATTTTGAAAAGTTTTATTTATTTTTTTTTTCATATCATTTATCCTATTGTCCTAAATCCTCTTATACTTTTTGATTATAGATTAAACATTTGGTGTTAATTAATTTCTATACAAATACATTTGAAAATGTTTTATATTAACTACTTTTTTTTTAAATTGTTTAAATAAAATTATTGCACTCATTAAATATTCTGAACCAAATGATACTTATAGCTAAATTTAACTTTACAATCTAAATTAATTGCTATTATGGAACATTATATTTTTAATTAATTTATTTTATTTTCATACACTTATGTGGTATTAGTGTGATTTTCTGGTGTGATATTAGGAATATACTAATTTTATTTGCAAAAATATTTCATATAGTTATAAAAAAAAAAAAAAAAAAAGATTAAAATTGAACAAAAACGAACACCTAAAATGAATATTTTCTGCTGCAAAATTCTATTAGCATTTTATTGAGTAAAATAAGAAAAAAATAGTTTCGTATTTTACTCAATAAAATGCTATTTTTCTTTTTTACAAGTTATTCTAAATATGTTTACAACATTGCTTATTTCAATCAATAAATTTTATCTTCTGACCATATCTTTCTAAAATTACTGCTGACACGCACTGTTCATCTTTTTACAATGCTAGTTTGAGTTGTGTGTGTACTGTCACTCATTCGAAGCACTCAACATCACTTAGCTTTCATTTTTTTGCTGAAACTGAAGTAATCTTATCTTTTATAAAGATTCCTATTTCTTTCTCGGCTTGAAGGCAGCTGCAATGCTAACTGAGGGTTACCAAAGAGGCTCCCCGCGTTTGCGGTTTTGGCGAATTACCGATCTTTATTCTTTCTCTGTATAACTTGGCAATGTGATAGTAATTAGATAAATTATGGCTAATAATAGATATTGTGCAATATGCAAACAATTTTTTTCTGCTTTTGCTACAGCAGTGGTGAAAATGAGTTATTATTTTTAACATAATTTCTTTACCATACTTTTTGAATCAGAAGTTTAACTAAAGATTTAATTTCTTATGTATTTTATAATGTTTTTTGGATTTACGTTTGATCTATTATTTACTATCATGAATTCGAATAACTCAATGATTAATAAATTTTATTCTGTATAATTTTATTTAAAGTCATTAATTTTTTCAAATTATTATATAAAGTATAATTTCTTGTGCTGCTTTTCTATTTCTGACACTGTATTAATACTTATTTAATTGCCAAAAAAAAAAAAAAAACATTAACTTCAAATATACTGCTGTTAGATGAAAAAATTAAAATAATTTTTACTGCAAAATTTCTTTTAGGTAATAAAATTTTTAAACTGTGTATTGCAGTGAATATAAACAATAAGTTATGAAAATTAAGTTTGTATAATTAATACTTTGGATGAATATTATTAAAAGTGGTACATTTATCCAATAAAGTAAACTAATTTTTTTTTAAACGTTTCTGTACTTAATTTTTACTTCCGTTATTTTCAATCATAAATACTAATTTTGTCGTTTATAATCTCTAAATGAAAACATAACTTAGTAATTTCTATCTTTAGTGTTATAAAAGTTTAACAATTGTGCGAAGAAAATGAGAAAATCTTGAATATTAATTGTTACTCTTTGTAATGAGCGTTTTCCATCACATTGATACGGCGCATAATTGCCAAATAAGCGAAACCTTGTTATGGCTGGGTTATTTCCAACTTCACTGCCATTCACCGCTTCATCAAATTGTGCATTCATTTTGGATCTGCGCCAAAACGCTGCTTTTGCTTTGTCTACACTCCCGCCAAGATTTTCCTTCCCCTTCCATAATTCTCTTTTTTGTCATGTTTTTAATCCAATGTGTTAACTACGGAGAGGCCTTTTGTTTGGTCATAAGTTTAGGAAGTTAATTTGATATCGTTTTAAGGTGAGAGTTTTTCCCCGGACTGACACCAACCAACCATGTTTTTTCTTTTTTTTTGTTGATATATTACTTATGCATTACACAAACTTTTCTCTTTAAAGTACTAAATGTAGATAAAAATATGCTTCTATTACTACAATATATAGATTATTATGTATAAAAAGATTAAAAAAAAAATTAACACTTTTTGTGTACTGTAAGCGAAGTATACCTTATACTGAATTCACTTTTAAAATTATGAAAAATTGTATATTAGAACAGGAAACTTAATATTTTGTATATTTCCTTAGACGTAATTAAAAATCGGATTTTTTTCATTCGCGTTATTTTAAAAATACATTAAATGATTAAACTTGCAAAAAAAAAAAAAAAAAAAAAAAAAAAAAAGATAAGCCTGATTAACTTAATGTTTAGAAAATATTATTATTTATATTAAAAAATGTTATACGATATTTATTTTTATAATTTTTATGAATAACATATAAATTAAGGTGGTATTAGAAGTTAATACAATCATTCAAGGAATTCAATTTTCATATACCACGATCATTATAATTATATTTGATTTTACCTCCATTATATATAATTATTCTAATTCTATACGAAAGCATATTTGAATTTTTACATTTACTTTTTTTTAAAAATATCATTTTTATTTTAGTATTTATTTAAAAAGTATTTTTTAAACCATTTTTGGCATCCTTTGGAGAATTTTCATGATACCTTATAGAACATGGTAACCCAGCGATGAATCAAAATTCAACCAACTCGCTCTTTTAACTCGCTTTCTACTTCGAGGAAATGGCGGCGATTAATTTTGTGCTAAAAGGAAATGTTTCTCTTTTTTATTGTATTAATTCTTTTTAAGGTTTTTCCCCCCTCCAGCGCTCGTTCAAAACAGCTGTTTATTTCTTATAGACTGGATAATATGAATGTTTGTAAATCTGTTATGTCATTGCTGTTTAGCGTGCTTCAAATTGTTTAATAATTCTTCGTCACAATGCGGTTCTAAATTATTCCATGGATTTTGAGTTTTCGTGGTCGCATATTTATGCCGGAGAGATTCCATACTTTCTTTTATATTTTGTTTGCACACTGGCAGCTGTGCGTTTTAGGTCATTTAACACATTTTGAAATATGAGAAATTCTTTTTCACAGATAGCTTGTATTTTGTGACTGTTTTTTAATCATGCATTTTTCAGCTGAATAAATTTTTTTAATATAAAATGATGTTTTATATTAAAAATTGATGTTGAAGGAATGCTGAAATTTTATTTCAAAATTTACTATTTATCTAGAATATTTTTGAAAATGGATTTAATTATAATTATTATCAACTATTTAATACTTTCATATTTAAACGAGTTTTTCTTGTGGGGAATCTCTAAAAATTAAAACTAACATTTTATTTTTATTCGATAACAAAATAAGTTGAATATGATTTGTATAAAAATATTTATTCTTTGCATAATTTTTTAAAGTGCTTATTTTTATTATTATTATTATTATTTTTTTACCAAGAACTTCTTTTTGGGGAGTATTAAATATAAGTTAAACACTTATGACTGAGGCTTTGGAAGTTCGTGTTTATTTGAATTATAAAATTGGATACATTTTATAGGAGAGTTGTTAAAACCACATTTTAATTCACTTAAATGTTCCAATGAATTGAATTTTTTTATAGAATATTTACATAAATTTACTAAAACCGAAATTAAAAAAATTCTTTTACAAAAATTATGATTTAATTTCAATCATAATTTTTGAATCTTTCTGTTTAAAAATACGCAAAAATGTGGTGCATAAATTTAGCTCAAAAACAAATATATTGGACTTATAAGTAAAAGTAAAGATTATTAAGATCACAAAACCTTGCGCATATCGCTGAATTAGAGATGCAAATGGAAGTATAGATTAATAGAATAAAGCTCCACACATTAATTACATCGATCAATCTCTCTTTCGGCGTTGTAATATAGTTGATGAAATCGGTCAGTCATTATCACACCCACCACCCCGATGAAATGAACGGATATCCGTTAAAGCTGCATTCAAAACATAAACTTGTTATAGCTTGGTGTTTAACATCAACCCTCTCTTTGTTTAATCGCTTGCGAGGTACAGCGATAAACTCCTTATTTTGACAGTCAACGGAGTGGATGGATGTCTTGCAAGCGATTTCTTAAGGGTTGCCATTTCGTGAAAAGAAAAAAGTACCTTTTCCCTCTATTAAACTTCTTTTCTTTTGTTCTGCAAATAAAAATGGCGAACCATGTCTGCCTCGTATTTCTTCTGGAAGCGGACCATTTTCAATTATTATTTCGGAGAGCATTTGAGACCGGAAATTCTCTCGAGTGATTTTCTTTTTCTGTAATTCCCTTTTTGTTTATTCAAATATATTTTACTTTTCTAGTTCCTTGTTATTATTTATGACTAAAAATGTAATACATTGAGTTAAAATTTGTCTCGTATGCTTAATTTAGCATTTTTATGTATTTCTTGATCATATTAAATTGAGTTTTTGATGTTTGCTGCTTTTTCATGCTTGACTAATGACATTTCTTGGTATTTTAAAACTTAATTTAACCTATTAATCAAAATGTAACAGTTTAGATGCATGTTAGTCTAATTTTCAATTAATAAAGACTTAAATTATCTTTTCGTAAATTATTTTTATTTATTTTGAGAAAGGACTTTTAATTTTTTTGAGTATTAGTATTTAATTAAAATAGATTTCATTAAATTTTACGTGAAGAATTTTTGTTGATTGAAAGATTACTGATGAAACATTTTATGAAATGAATAATTTTGTGTTTCTAGGAATTATGAATTTTAAAATGATATGCTGCCTTTTCATTTATGAATATTTAATTTGAATAAAATATGATAATGTACGAATAGTGTCAAACAATGGCAAAGGAGATCTATATTCTTAATTATGCATTGATTATGTAGTGGTTTCTATTTGAATAAAGAAAATAAAGAGTATTTATTTTGGTTTCTGAAATAATTCTAGAATATATTTATTAAATCATGATGAACACAGTAGATTTTTAAAAATTATGCATATGAACAATTTAAATTCAAGCTCAAGATTTGTTCTACAATATGTATATAAATTTATTATGTAAAATCGTGTTAAATATTGTAATACATCATCCACACACTCACACAAATAATGCTTAATTGTTTTAGCAATTTTTTTAGTTCTGATGGAACTAGTTATCTTTATTTCGCTTAGTTAAAACGTTTTTCTTTCAATTTTTATCTGTTAGATTGGTTAAAACAATTAATTTTATTTTATATTTTTGAGATATTAAATTATAAATAAGGATATATTAAATTCAAAATTCATTATTATCGACCATTAATAAAATATATTTCTTAAGTGTAAATCTTAATAGATTAATTCTTCTGTCAATATATTTTAATTTCTATGCTTTATTTGAGAGGGAAAAAATAGTTTTCTCTTTATTTGCCGCCATTCGAAAGCTATTAGAATTTTTATCGTTTGGAATAAATTCAAAGTCAACCGGTTTCTCTTTTTCTAACCTTGATATCGCTGAACCTGCAAGCAAGAGGGAAGAAAAATGGTGGGGGGAAAAGAAATAAAAAAAATATATAAGCTGTGAGCTGTGTGACCTAATATTGGAGAAGCTTTTCCTATTGTGTGCTCATGATGTAAGGGCCCCGTTTCCAAGAGCAGAGTGGATATTATAACAACTAAATAAAGGAAAAATTTGTAATGTTACCAGCAGCCGGTATTAAAAAGAAACAAGACTTGAATAATAAATCGTTTATTTTTAGGCGTTACTCATTGCACGCAAAGTATTTTCATTTCGTTTTTATAGCAATTCCTGTCGATTTTTCAATTAGCGCTTTCTCGCTTTTAATTTTTTCTTGCTGTAATTATCAAAATTTATATAAAATTGGGGAAAAAATATGGTTTCAATTTTCTCTAAAGAATAATTGCTTGTGGCGATTGCAGTGATGTCATTCATATCGGTTATCCGCAGTCATGTGACTTAAAAAAGTGATATCTCCAACATCCAATCAAATATCACCTTTGAGATGGTTTGTGTCATCACGATTGGATAATGATTTAAATCATTTCAAACGAAAGATAATTTGATGTGTAGTCGTACATTATATAATATTTGAAATATCTATTTGTTTTGTAGTTTTTTTTTTTTTTTTTTTTTCGTGCAATTATTTTAACAAACTCTTTTATCAATTTCAAGTCTCCATTTTTGCATTTATAAAATAAAAGCAGAATACTTCTCATGATATTAAAATAATTTTCATACTGTGAAAGATTCTTTTCTTTTTAAGTATGAATTTGACACATTTTTAATTAAATTTTTTTTTTTTTAAATTTTTGAACATTTTGCATTATGATATATTTTTAAACATATTTTGATTATATAAATTCTAACATTCATTTAAATTTTTTACTATATCTTGTTTTCTGTTAAATATTATCTGGTTCTAAAATATCAATTTATTTGAAATTATGTTTCTTTTAATTTAAAAATAATTTCAACTATATTTTAATTTTAAAATAACTAGGCTTTTTTATATTTAATTCTAATTTCGTATTCTGTATTAAATTTAAATTTTTTAAATTTGAAATTTTGCTCTCTTTAACGAAAAATTTATTAATAAAATTTCGGGATTATTTTTTTGCTGGATTTTATTAAACTAAATAATATAAAAGTGCTGACTTTCTGCCTCCGCTTTTGAGAATAAATCTCACATATAACAATTATGAATAGTCATTTTATTGTAGACGAAATCCTTCTTATTAAAGATTAAATATCTTTCGACGTTCTGCGCGAATTATTAATTTAGAATCCTGGCGTATATGCTAGGAACATCATTCATTATGGCGACCACTAATTTGCTTTGTGGAATACATTTTCAGCCTGCGACTATTAATTCACTCTTGTTTCATCGGTAGCCTCATAGATTCAACTCTTTCAGAGTCCCTTTTGATGGTGGAATAAGCTTTGCACTTTCAATTAGCTATTTGCACAAATGAAATTTACTCAAAGCAAATATTCTAATTCTGTCCTTCGTTTGTTCCTTTTGGAGTATTTTTAATAGTTTTTAGTAATATTATAAACTATTTCCTTTTTGGAATGATATTTAGATTATATGTCTTTAAGTAATTTAAATATAGCTTTAATTAATTGTATTTACAGTTCTATTTTGGTAATAGATTTAAATAAAATCGGCAAAATGGAATAGTTTATTTCGCAATGAATTTTGAAATGTATTAATGGTTGTGAATAATAAATATGTAATGGAAATATCATTTAACAGAACAATTACAAATTATGAATTTCATGCGAGTTTCTGGATTTTAATTTAAGCAATGGATTTGGTAATTTGCAAAAGGAAATATTTTGATTTAAATAAGTTTAATGTTTCTTACTAATTTTATTATTTTTATTCCTCGGTTATAGGACTTTTCTGTAATTTTTTAAAATTTTATTTTAAAAAAATTACAGTCAGTTTTTATTTTTTTTCCCCTTGGAGAAATATTAATAACGAATATATTTTTTCGTTGCGTGTGAAATTTTATTTTCACTATTTTAAGGCTTAGTTATTTAATTTTTTAAGTAAAGTTATCATTTTATTAATATTATATGAATGGAATATTTGAAAAATGCTTGTTCGTAATTTTATTATTTTTTTAAATCGTTGGTTCATTTCACTATTGGAATATGAAGTGGAATTTCATTCTAATAGTGTTAAATTATATTTAATATCGCTAGTTTAAATAATAATAATAAAAACTTTATGAATGTTTCTTTTTATAGAATTTTAAAGTGTTTGTAATGAAAAGTATTGAGTGATTTTAATGTAATTTAAATTTTCATATTCTAGAAAAAATATTTGGCTTAAAAGTTCGGTTGTTTTTTTGTTGAAATATTTTATTTAAACTTAATTTTTTTTAAAATTACTTTGCATTCCAATGAACTAACATTGTTTATTGTATATTTTTTATTCATTATAAATTTGCGTAAAAAGTTTTAAAATTCTATGGTTAAAGTAGGACAGCATCCTTTTCTTATTTTTAAAATAAAATTGCCACTTAAAATTTCGCTTGAAAATTTAGTGAACAAAATGTAAGTTTATTTATATAATTTTCATTTCGCCTATTCGAAAGGGATGAACGGATGAAATAACAAAGGGAAATTATTAAAACAGCTGTTTTCTGGTGTACTCTCGACCTCAAACTTCCTTTATTAATTTACCTTCAGGCGATTCCATTGTTTCTAAAACTTTGGCTTGCGTGCTTGTATTTATTTCCGGTGTGTCTCAATACTGTCGATCACTATTTTTTTTAATGGGTAATGCAGCACAGAACTTGCAGATGTTAACCCATTCTGTCATTAAATACACATTTCATTTAGAAGTGTAACTGAAATAGCTTCCTAAAAAAGGAAATCCATTGGATTATAACACACGTAAATAGAAATCTTATTGATGAATTTATTTTATAATATCAAAGTAACCTTTTTCATCTGTTATTGGAATTGATTTGAATGATGTTTATGCTAAATATATTCAACATCCTTAAAAATTTAGGAAGGAAATATTTCCTTCCTTTTTTGTTTTTGTTAACTTCTACGAGTTTTTTGACAAACTTTCCTTTTGATATTTATTTGCCAAATATAAACTCAATTTTTTGGTGACTTTATGTTACGCCATTTGTAATTAATGTTTCATCAGATTTATATGAATTTATAATTTTAGTTTGCGATAGTGATGTAAATATGTACGGGACATAGAAAATAATTTAATAGCAAATCATAGTGATAAAAGTCGTAGAAATGAATAGTTGTAAATATCTTATATATTAAACTAAACAGTGTTCTATATTTTAATTTGAATATACAAATATTATTTTCAGTAACAGCGCGGTAGAATTTTTATTATTTTATGATATAATAATTATAACTAAAATGTTCAATTTATTATAATATTGCAAATATATAAACTAAAAAATTGTAAGCGGTTATAATTAAAAAAAAATTTTTTTTCATTAAAAAAAAATTAACGATTTTTTTTTAAAAATTACTATTTAGATTATTTTATAAAATGTTTTGTAATTTGCACTTTACTTTTTATATGTGCAGTGGCTAAAATAATTTTTTATTGATTTTGGAATTAAATAATTTTAGAACTCGCGTTAAAGGTGATTTTTCACCCTACATACTTCAATCCCTTTTCGCGAAAAATTTGAATAATACATGAATTGTAATAGCTAAAAGTATAAAACAAATCGATTTGCGTGATCCAAAGTGAAAAGAATGCATATTTAAGAGATCTCTTCTTTCCTCTAAATCAGCCTTTTGTAAGATGCGTGTAGGCAAACTAGAGGTAAAAATTGAGTATAAATAAATCTAGAATTTCTATTCTTTCAAAAAGTTTTTTTTTTTTCATATGGAAAGTAATCGAAAATTTATCATTTAAAAGAGAAAGAGAAAATACCTAATTTTTTGATATGAAGAGAATGATCTTATTTTCGTTCGTTCCTTATATACATTTTAGGAAATCAAATTTAGTTTTTCTTATATTTAAATTTTAAACTATTTTCTAAAACTATCTACTGCAAAATTTTTAGTTTACTTTTATAGTTTAAATAATTACTGAATTTTAAAATATTGTAAATAAATATGTTCAATATATTGTAAAAAATATAATTAATAAAATACATGAAATAAAAATTTTAATTAAAAATAATGGTGAATAATTATGCATTTCTTATTGGTATTGAATTCATTTCCTTTATTATTTTTTAATTAAATATTTAATAAACTTGTTTTTGTTTAAATAAATTTTAATTTTTTGTTACATAACCGTAAAATATTATTTTATATGCTTTTTTATGTTAAATATATATAAATACTTTTTTACTATTTTATCTACTTAATGAGATTTTCATTTGCGCAGGAATTGTATTTTTTAGCTTAGATCTGATTACTTATTGTTAAGTTAGTCATAATTTACTCAGAGTAATTCACTCAAAGTTGACATATTTGCATAACCAGGACAATTTAATAGTTTGTGTGCATTGTAAGTTATTCTCACTTTGAATGCAAAAGCTCTTACAATCACGTATAGTTTCATGACATGTTCTTTTCACCTTTCTCTTATTTTCTTCACGCTAGTTTTACCCTATCCACAGCGCGTGTAGCAAGTGATTGTGGCAAGCTATTATTTCTCTCCGCTCCATTGACTTAACGCATGAGTCAGTGCTTCAGATTAGGATTTCCAAATAGAATGATGATTACCCAATCGGATGCCGATTCTGCGTCATGATACATTCCTTTTTGTTTCCTCCTTCTCGCTTTCATTTGCTTTTATTAGTGTTTACTTATGGCGAATTGAGATTTACACAAAGATATCTAATCTATTTTTAAAATTTCTTGGAATAATATTTCATATTTTGAATTTTTATTTATTCATTGTTTTGCAATGTTTTTATACATTTATAATAAGTTGAGGCTCTCTTTTGAATTTTTCGTTGTGAATCTAATTCTTGAAGAATTCCAATTTTTTAACTGTGTGGAGTTTTATTACTTTAGATTTTGGAAAAATTTTCGAAAGTATTTATTAAATTTAATTATTTCTAAAACTTGAAAATGTTTTTATGACCGGATAATTTTTGTGAGTAAAAATAACACTTTATTAAAATACGCAGAAATTGTTATATTTTAAGTATTAATTCCATTTTCTAAAATTTATTTTTATTGTTCCCATACCGTATATGAAGAGAAAAACTCCTTTCTACGTTGATTTACATTTTTTGTCACCTCCTTTAATTGTACTATTTTTATAAGTTTTGCTGAAAATGTAGATTGTTTAATAAATTGTTGAATATTAAAATTGTAAGCTGTGCATTTGAATTTATTGGAAATATGCTCTGTAAATTTTAAAAGAAAAGAAAGAAATAAAAAAGAAAGAGAAATAAAACATTAGTTATTAAAAGAATTTTGCTGGAAGCATTTAATAATTGGCTTTAATGTATAACTTGTATGTAGCAATTTTTATCTTTTTCCAGCTGGCAATTGTTTGGCCTAATTCGTTATATATAAAAAAAGTTGCATGTGCAGAATTTTTTGCTAATTGACATTTAATCAATGATGGACATTAGATAATGTTTCCTACAGGAAAGATAAGTTTGTAGCATTCAAGGTCTTTGAGAGGAAAAAATAAATTTATATTTATTTGAATCACGTTATCGCAACTCGCAAGGATAAATTATATGCAATATTAACTATTTCCAACTTGCTCATTCTTGATGGAAAATGCCATTTCCTGTTAATTTTATGCATCGATGGCAAACAACAATTCATGTACGGATGCTTTGATTCCCTTTCATACATTGAAGGGATAAATTAAAATGTGGTTTGCTTTGCATTCCTTCTTTTCAGTAATGTTCTCAAAAAACATTTTCTCCTTGTTTTTTCCGTAATGTTTCAAACAAAACGAAATTTATATTACTTTATTTATTGTTACTACTAATTTAAAATGTATACTTAATGATCTGTAAATATCGTATACTTAATATAATTTTTAGAGGCATTGATGTATTTTCGGAAGCGGAAATTACATTTTTTATTTTTCTGCTATATTATGTCTATTTTAATTAGAAAGTAATATAATCTTGTACTTTAAAATAACTTATAATTTTTAAATAAATAATTATCTTCGCTTCGAAAAATTAGTTGAAAATTAGTGAATTATGCTAATATGCATATTTTGTTATTTCTATTTTTTAATTTGAATCCCCTATTAAAGGAAAATATTGAAATCAACTTCATTAAACTTGTAATCAATTTTATGTTCTTATTTGTTTTAATTGACATAAAAAATTGCTTTCATTTTAGAAAGAGATTTCCAATAATGTTTCAATTTCATCAAATTCATTATCTCATAAAAAAAAAAATTATATTCATAAATGCATGTAACAATTTTTTTTTAAAATAATCTGGTTACACACCGATTAAAAAACGTCTATCCTAACCATCGCTTATTTTTAACTGTTTTTGCTTATATTTATATATTTTATATATTAAAAAATAAATTTCAATATGTGTTCTAGAAAGGACTATACGTAATTATGTATTTAATTGATTTATTCACAATTCACTTAATTATTTTTTTTTTGTCGTGCGTAGTTACAATTGTATTGTAATTAAGCTTTTTCCTTGACACCTTGTATAGTTCTGATATTCAAAACACAATTTTATTTTATTTATTCATGTCTTTATTGCATTTGGCCTTTTTTTTTTTTATTTCCTCTAAACTTGCGTTATAATCTAATTTTTCTTAGTGTTGTAAAAGCTTTTTTTCCTCTTCATCTTCTTATCCTTTTAATTTTCTTTTTATATTTAAGCATCTTTCTTTTTCTCACACTTTCTATTCATCCGCCATTTTGTATTTTTTTTTAAATGCATGTAGTGGATCAGTTTCTTTGAATATATGCCCCGAGCAACTTAATCAATTAGCCTGGCAAAACTTGTCGTCAAAAGAAAACTCTGATTTTCCTTATCATCGCCAGCATTAGGGGGTGCGCAAAAGCAATTATTATTTGTGAACCCGTTTTGTTCCAAATTTGTTTTTTTTTTTTTATTCGTTGAAGTTATTACTACTTAATTCCACCGTAGTCCATATCTTATCGTTATAATCTTCTTTTGACTCGAGGGTTGGAATATGCCGCACTGCATTAATTTTAATTGGACGATAATTAAATAGCAACGGCATATTGCTGCAATATATTCGTTCTGTAAAAATAGCTTCCTCTTTTTCGCTTGAATATTTATGAAATTATAAAAAAGTTCGATGCAGTGTTTTTATGTATCATTGATTTTATGAACTTAACTGAAAGAGGAAAAATGTAATAACAATTTCTTTGAGTTCATTTTGATATTTCTGAATAACATTAACATGTATATTTAATTATTTAGCAAAATTTTAAATTAGTTTCAATTTTATTTTACTGTTTGAAAGTACTTTTTTTTTTTTAAGACTTTCTATTGATTATTCAAAAGTTAAATATGAAGAAAAGCCACATGAATACGGGATAGTAAAATATTGTTAATATGGAAAAATTTACTACTAACTAATCACGTTTTATATAATTTAAAATGATTCATTGTAAATATGAAAACAATAAAATACAAAATTACATTTTACATTAATTTTGAATTAAAAAATTTAAATACTAATTTGTTTAAAATTATTTTTATTAAATGAATTGTTGAATTAATGCTTTGATAGAAATTTGTTTACTTGATATTATTTTATATTTACTTCTATAAATAAAATTTATTTGGAACATATATATAATTTATTAATTCCTTAATTGTGAATAATTTCCTTCCATTGTAGGAGCAGCATATTTGCGATTTAAATATTTTCCATTGCTTCGAATAATTTCATCGAAAATTATTGCCCTATCGAATATGTTGAAGTGTTAAAACTGGTTGTCAAATGATAAAAGATGAAATTTATGGTATTTATTTTTTTATTTTTCTAAAAATAAAGCCTTTAAAAGATGTGAAGTTTTGCTTTCTGAGCGCATGATTACCAAATCCTTTAATGAAGTTATATGGCACCATAATTTCATCTGTTCCAACTCATAAAAGCGAGCAATATTCTGACAATAAAGATGTATTATGATTACCTTAACATTTCTGAGATAATAATGATGATAAAACCTTCCTAACACAAGGCCGACACACGTATCCATCAATGGGTGTGTTAGTTTAGTATCTTGCTAGCGTGGAATGTAGTATTCCTATCGCTACATACATGCACCAATTCACCCATCCATCCATTCCTTTCATCCATTCTTCAACGCATATCCTAAGTCGAAGTGGCCGCCATTTTGGTACACTTCCTGGCAAAATAAAATATTATTTAGTTTCTTGTGGTCATCTAAAAAAGTCACTAAATGTTTAATGTGCTCACGCAATGTTCTTATGCTTTTAATGACTTGTTGTATCAAGTGCTGTGAGTATTAATTTAGAACTCTTGTATAATTAATGAACTCCGGTACCATCCATTCCCCCCCTTCAATGTTTCATATTTTTGTTGATATTGTGACCAGCAGGAATAAGGAATCAGAATTTTACCTTTATTTTTAATTAATTTTTTTAAAGGTATGCTCCCAAAAATTATCAATTGATGGTTTTTTTTTTCGCTTTTTGAAAATAATATTAAGTTGCTTTATAAAATTTATAGGATGATTGTTTTAAATTTAGTTTGCACAATGAATTTATATTTTTAGAATGAAATGAATTATGGAAAAACAATAGCTATAGCAGTTTCGTCTAGTGACGTTTGTCTCTAAAAAATTGATCTATTGAAATTAAATGATTGTCTGCTTAAACTGTATAATTATAAATTAGCTTCTGTTTTTATTTTTCAAATTCAGAAATATTTTTACTGTTAATAGCAATAAAACTTTATAAATCGTAATACTTATGCTATTAGTATTTTATAAAATATATTTATTATAAAATTTTTAAGTTTTAAATATATTTAAAATTTTTATTATATCAATATAAAAATGTATAAATTTATATTAACTAAATTAATAAATGTATAAATTTACAAAAAAAATTTTTTTTTCCCTTTAATTGCAGTTTTTACATAGTTTCAAGTAAATTTGTTGAATGAAATAAATTTGTTCAAAGATACTTAACTATGTGTAATTTCTTGCAAGTCAAATGTTTCTTCTAATTATAGTTCTTAAAGTCAATGAACAAACGCGATGAATAAAAAGTACTCAGAGAGGTGGGTCGAAGTACAATTGTGAATCATTTATTTGGAAAACTATTTCTTCATTTCTCCCCTTTTCAGCGCACGCTTAACAGCTGAAACAGGAAGAAATCAATAATGAATAACGCAACCCTAGGGAAAAAAAAATATTCTCTCTAGTTCTTTATTCTTTTTTTCTTAACACGCAAAAAATAGCACAAATTCTGAATGTTAAGCCCTTTCTTCATGATCTTTGAAATTTTACTTTGTCAGAAAGTAAAATTTTTATATTGAAAAGAATTTCCGGAAATTTTAGTGTGTGATGAATAAAATGTGTGTGCTACGTTTCGTAGTACTTTTATTGTAAAGTTTTGAATCGTGGCCCATGTTTGCACTTACTGACGAATGATTTATGACTTGAACTTTTATTTTTTAACTGTTTGTGTTTGCTTTTAAATTTTTATTTTTTTTTGTTTTGTTACTATGTTACAAGTTTAACTAACAAATAACTTCCCAAGAAAATTATTATATCATAATTTTTTGTTACTAATTTTTATTCAACTTAAAATTTATTTTAGAGAATTGGGTGAACTATTTAATTGATAATAGATTTGAATTTTGAACATGGATTTAAAATTTATTAATTTAAAAATACTTAGATATGTGTGTTATAATTTTAAATGTGTTATTAATTAGCTATAAATCACAAACTGAACATTAATTGAATTAACTAAAGCTTTTACATGTATTTAATTAAATGAAATTATGTAAGTTAATGTTGTGAAGTGATAGTTATGTTTATTAAAAAGATTTTGTTTGAAAACTTACTGACACAAAATATTTTTTGATTTTGAGTTTCAGCTTAATTAATATTATTCGTATGTTGTATATTTTAACTTCAGGAAGACCTAAGTTAGAAAGAATTTATTTCCTCATCGGTTGTAATTAAATAATTTAATAACTATATCTCGTATAAATTAATTATATTCGGGAAATATTGTATAGTAATTATCAGTTGTGTAGCTTCAAAAATCATATTTAGCAGTAGAAGCAATCTTGTTTGTCTACTTGAGGTAAAAGCTGTGAAGATATAAATGGAATGAATTCTAAGTAGAAACAGTTATAAATATTTAATATCAAAAAATTAAGGATAATATTTATAACTTGAACTTTCGAATTTAAATTTTGATTTATTGATTCCATTTACTTGAGTAGAAGAATTGCTAAAATTAAAAAGAAAAAAAAAATGTCCGCTATTTTTCATGTTTTTTTTTCAATCAATAAAGGTTTAGGATTACAAAATATCATATTAACTGGCGTGCAAGAGAAGAAAATATTGCCATGAAGAAAATATTTTTCTTTCTTTTATTGATTGTAGTTACGGGGATAGCGATGATCATAGTTCGCAAACATCTTATGACCGAGAGAGATATTCTAAGATTTCATCTCTTACGCATCTATCTGCTTGATTATTATATTTTTTGTAAGTCGATTTTGTGCATTGTAATTTGGTAAACTTTAATAGGATGTAAACTGTACTTATAATTTTTTTTATCGTTGTGAGGAATAATTTTTATGGAAAGGTTACTTTTGTCATGTGTATTTTACAAATTCAATAGTTTTAATGTCATCCTAGCAAATATTCTTATCAATAAATTAATACATGGTCAATTTTGCTACACTTTGATAGTAATTCGTAAGATTTTAGGCGAATTTTAGTTATAGAAATAAAAAAGGCTGTTGAATTTGTGTTATCTTTGAATTCTTTATTTAAGTAATTTGTATTGTTTAATGGTAAAATTGTTTACTAGGAAAGCAGTCTTAAAAATATTGATGTTTCTTTATTGCAACTGGTGCAAAACAATCACTAACTACTGCTATTTTTATATAAAATCTTCTTTAAATATTTCGAGTCAACTTCATTGCACCCCTTATTTATAAACTGGATGCATTCTTCCCAATTGATTTCTTCAGGTTTAGTCTTTCACTTTCAATCTTCCCTATATTTCATTTCCCTCTTCTCCTTTTTCCCCTTCTTGTCAGCTGGCCCCATCTTTCACGATGAAATGTGATCTTTTCTACTCTCTTTGTGTAGGTACTAGAGGGGATAAAAAGGGAAAATGGCTTTTACTGCTGTTTCTCCTCTGTATACCCGGTACTAATAAATATTTTTCTCTTGGAGTAAGGATTTATTGTTATTATTTACTTTTTTTGGAACGTTTGTTAGTTTAGCTAATACTTAAACATCAAAGGAAATATTCTCTCTAAGCATTAGAAATACTTATTTAACTTAATGATTGAATTTATTCTTTGTTAGGGAAACAATATACTGATGTTAGCAAACAAAAGTCCAAGAGAATAATTTAAGTGATTAGGATGAAAGAATGGTCTGTTAATTAAAATCCAAATTATCTGACACTGTTTATGTGTAAATATTTTTTATTTGCTAGAAATAATTTACATTCGATACAATACGTGTAAAATTATACTTGAATGAAACTTATTTTTTGTGAATTATTTAGTTGTTTGTTATTTTTAATAAAATATAATTAACTTACTAATTCTATCTGCGGATGTATAAATATTAATATAATGAAAACACAAATTCGAATGAAAATCTAATTTTTTTATTTTATTTTAAAATTTATTCTTTTATCTTAATTAAAAAATTAAACTAGTAGAGAAGCATAATATTACTATCTTTCCCTTTTTATTTTTAATGTTTTGCAGCATGCATTATCAGTAATAGCATATACTGAAAAATAATTATTTCTATAAATATTATTTTTAAAGGGTGTGTGTTACAACCTGTCATTGGAGAGAAATTCTGAGTGTAAAATACCTGCAGGAGTTCAAAAAAAAAAAAATAAATAAATAAATAAATAAAAATAAAAACTTTTTTTTTTATAATAAATGAGGTCACTTCATTCTGCTGACTTCATAGGTGATATTAAATCTAAATTTATTCTAAATTGAATGCTCAAATAATAAATATTGCAATTTCTGAGATAGAACGCACAGAATTTAACGAATTCTGTTGAAATTTTCATATCAAACGTCAGACAACTAATTCTGTTGGCTGCCTTTTATTTTCTAAGGTGTAATTCTGTTATTCATTGACCATGAATGCCTTCCCCTTCTCCCTCTTTACCTTGCCAACCATTCAGCTGCTGGCGTGAGGCCAAAATCGTTTGCCATTTTATTTGATCATTAGTAAAAGACCATTTCATAATCTGATGAAATTGGTTTTCCTTTTTTCTCCTGAAAGGCCTTGTATACATCGGTTTATCATATCTTTTTATCTTTTCTTTCCAATTAGAATATTTTTTTTCGTGACAATGACCGTGAAAAGGACGTAATGCGTATTTTAATATTCTTATAAAAATACGTTGTCTTTGTATATACATATACACAAATAACACGTATTAAATAACGATTTCTGTTCTGTGGTTTTTTTGTTCTTATGGTTGTTTCATATGCAATATTCGATTTTATATTCTTTATTTACCTGCTGTAAAAATCGAATTTTCATCATTTTCTAAAGAATTAATTTCATCATGTCTTAAATTTATATTTCTAAATTTTAATTCAGAATTCAGTTATTATTTAGAAATTATTTTGATTTGCTTTCTGATTATTTAAGTAATAGGTTTTAAACTTTTAATTTAAAAATGTTTTATAAATAATAATTTAGGTATAATTGCAGCTACCGTGAAGGTGGCTGCAATTATAGCCGCTTCAAATTTTATTCTGTTATTAATTTTGTACTATTAACTAATTATAAATTTAAATAATAGTCTATGTGACTAATTTATAATTGTTAATTTTATTATTAATTTTATTCTTCTTTTCATTATTATCGTTTTTTCTTCCTTTTTAATAATAAGTCGTTAGAAGACAAGAAATTTCAAGTGAAGCAAATGTTCAATAAGCTGTTTGATAGGCTTTTCGTCTTCTATTTTTTCATTTGGCACTTTTAACAATATGGATGTTATTTTCTTAATAGCTTTATATTTAATTTGTATTTGGACATGACGGTAAAAAATAAAATTAATAAATCTGCTTTTCAAAATGTTTCAAAATTGCAACTAATATTTTTTATAATAGCTTATTTCCATTGATAAATTTAAATTAGTTATAAAATTGATAAATTTAGTTAGATTTTTTTTTTTTTTTTAATCGAAATACAGTTTTTTGTTTAAAAATATTTTGCATAATTTTGTAGTTTCACTTAGAAATTTTTATTTGTATCGAAAAAACTTCTATTCCACATGGTTTAAAATATGCTTAAATTATATAACTAACATTTTTTTAAGACTACTATCAAATTATTTGTTTGAAATTATTTAAAATTGAATGTGAGATTTCTTGAAGATCATCATTGTTTGTAAACCACAACAAAATTAAATTAAATAACTTCTTTTTCTTTCTTTTTTTGTTACGAACTTTTTTGCACTTATAGTGTGCACCAAATTCTGAGAAGTTGCCATAAGGGGGGGGGGGCATTTTATCATGTACATTTCTTAGATCAATTAAAATTGGAATTTTTTTTAAAGAAAAATATTATTATTCAATAATTAGGAATCTAAACCTTTTTACCTTATTATTTAAAAATGATCTTAATTTTACGGTTTCTATTTAAGCTATACAAATGACTATCTTTGGAATTGAATAATGTAATTGTTGCTATTTTTCTATTTATAGACTTTATTGCATGATAATGAAGTCTAATTTTAACTAACAATATAAAATTTTCATTTAAATGTTACAATAAATTCAAATTTTTATATGCTTTTATATAAACTAATTTCATTTTCCTATCGAAAACGCAAATATTTATAATTTTTTTCGTTTATAAATATTTCTAAATTATTTTCATTACAATATGAGTTAAACTTCGGCTCACAATTACATAATAAATCCTAATTTTTCATTTCCCAAAGTTTTAGGTAACTTTTCTTGGTGGAACAAATTGCTTGAAGACACACTTGTAAATAGATTGCTTAAATATTTACTCTTCTCATTTGGCAACGCCCTTTTATTGTTTAGGTACCATAAATTGCAATAGTATTAACGTCACATGTCTTTGACCTATTAATTAACGAACATCAATTATTTTCTCTCTGCATTTCACAAATGTTTGACGAGTGCATAACAATATAAAATTTATCATTTAAGGACATTATTGGCAGGAAAGATTGTTTCCTGGGTCATGGCCAATTTTTTTCCTTACTTTCCTACAGCTTTTTTTACACCCTCTCTTTATCTCACTCAAATAGACAATTCTTCCCTTCATATTAGAAAAAAATGTATGTCCTCCCGTTGGCAATTGTTTTTATTTATTTTTTTATTTTTAAAAAAACTGGTTTGTAATCTTTCGGTAATGATTCTGTTATACAATGGCTCTAAACCTTTTATAAATGGGTCAATCTTCCAATGGAAATATGTTTGTGTGCCTGCCTCTTTATTGTCTCACATCGCGTGTTTGCAGTGTTACGTGCAGTGTATGTTATGTATCAATCGCCTGCTTTATTTGCGCGCACGCGCGTTTTCATTTTCGATTCATCTTACTTCTTTGGTTAAGTGCAAATTTTAAGATTGGCATCGTGAATTAAAAGAGCGATTTCTTTTTACTATTTATTTGTTCGTTTATCGCGAAGTTTTTCAGATTGCTTTTTTTTTACTTTGTTAGATAGAAAAAATATATTAAAAAATATTGCATTGTGCTTGAAATTGTAAAATTATATCACAATTTTTCTTTATTAAAGTGGCTTTCATTTTAAAAATGACATTTAAATCGTTTTAATATATTGCTTACAATATTGCAGTTTATGTAATTTGTAATTTTAGTTTGAATTATAATTTAGCAATTAAATCTCAATACATAATTTATTATTAATAATTTGACTTAAATTATTATGTTTTTAATAATTATAAATTATTTTTTCCATAAATGAAATAAAATTATAAAATTTTAGGAAGAAAACTAAATCTAAGTGTTGTCCTTTTTTCAGCAAAGGGTGCATTTGATTATTACATCATTAATTTATTAAAAATTATAAGTATTCTTAATTTGCTAATTAAGAATTTATAATTAGCAATCATCATTACTTTATTTGGTTATATCATTATAAAGTTATTAAAAATTTATTATAGGATATTTATATGCAAATATATAAAAGATATTAAATAATTTGCAAATATTTGATATCTTTTCGATAAAATTAATTTTTAATGTATCATGTCTCTTTTGTGACATTTTTATAATTATCAATTTTCAGTTTAAGAAATTCTAAAACTATTTAACATTCCAATTTTTCTGATCAATTCTAATTCAAGTGAATTAATATAAATTGTATTATTTTTTTGAAAAATGTAAAAAAAATATATATGTTTACATAAAATCACGCAATTAACTGTAGAAAGAAAATAAATTCTCAATTTACCACAAAAAATATCATTCCTTAATTTCTACCACTCTTAATTTAAAGAGTAAAAACAATTTTTTTTAAAAAATGTTTGTTTTTTTTTATCTGAACTATTCATATATATATTGTATGAAGTTGAAATATAGTTTTATCAATTTTGTCTATGTACAACGTTTCAAACTATAAACGAACACACTGATTCATCTTGAAACATATTTCATTCCTAAAGATAAAGATTATTTCCGAGAAACAGCGTTATCTACCAGGAAGTTATCAGTTTCCTGGCGGGGACACAAATTTCTTTTTAGGCTTGATATTGTGAAGCTTTCTATTTGGCTTTTTGGATATCATCGTCAGGAATGTTTTTATGTTAATAAATTCAAGGGTCCACAATAATATTATGGTTGTAATTGTTTTATTTGTATATAATAAATTAACATGCAGTATAATAATATTAATTTTCTTTTGATGTAATTGCTGAATAAAAATTGAATGATAAGTGTATCTATAAATTGGATTATCGAATGTATTCAATTATTACAACGAATGGATATTTATTTGTGTAGGAAAAAAATAAATAAAATGAATAACTAAATATTTTCACAATAAATGTTGCTATAAATTTAATTATTTAAAAATAATTATTATCGTAAAATCTGAAATTAATTCACACATTTTTATTTGTATGAAATTAAAATTCTTGTTTAAAGAAATGATTACTTTGACAGAATACTCTGCTTTATGAATATAATCGTCTTGCATTAACCCAAATTCATTTCCCTACTTTGTTACCATAGCAACCAGGTTTGCTGAAAATCATCCAAGGATGACGAATCGAACCGCTCTCTCGAACTTGCTGATGTGTTCGCGGAATCTTGATTACAAACCTTTTTTTAAATTTATATACTTTTCTCTGACGTCATTTTCTTTGGCAACAAAAACATGGTGAATACGTGTGTCCTTCCCTTTTTATTTTCATTGTTTTTTTTTAATTTACTTTTTTTACCTGGTAAATTGCGTCATGAAAAGTTTTGTCTACATTAAAAAATGTTTAAGTTGTTTAATCTCTCTCTCTCTTTGATTTAAAGCTTTTAATTTGAGAAAACGAATTATTATTTTTTTTAAAAAAAATGTTTGTTTATTGCATGCGCTTTTGCATTGTATTAACTTTTTATGTTAATCACATAAAATTTTCAATATTTATAGTTGGCAAGTATAAATGTAACTTTGCTTAAAAATATCTATATCAAATGTATTATTTTATAGTAAATTAAAAATATTTATAGTGGTGTTATGCATAATGCTAATAAAATGAGTTTAGAATTACACTTTGGATTAATAAAAAAATTCACACACATCATACTGGAAATCACTGACCAGAAATAGGTCATTTGAAGCTTTGATCCAATTTTCCGAACGCAATTAATTGTCATAGTTGTGTTGTAATGTTTCCACGTTGTCTCCCGCCTTAATTGTTGAGTAGTTGCCAAATGTGGCAACCCTATAACAGGCATTATAATTGCGTGGTGTTATTCAGTTGCTTCTGAGAACATCATTGAAACAGCGTTTTATTTGTTAAAGATAAAGGTGTATATATTGAATGTGTTCCTACTTATTTATTTCTTTTAGCGAAATTGTGCAAATACTGATTCTCGGAAAGAACAATGAAAACTTTTAAATGAAACACATTTTTTAAAATCTGTTTTTCATAAATTTAAGTTGAATTATCTAATATATGATTTTAATTTCTTATATTTCTGTCATTACAATTGAAAGGAAACATTTTATTTAACTACAAAATTAAATCAAATTTTTTTTGAAAGAAGTATAGTGTTAATAAATAATAATTATATTGTTTTCTTAAATAATTATATTGTTTTCTTTATATGCTAACATGTAAAAATACAATGATTAATCTGAGCTACTTAAGTAAGATTTAAAAAATAATGCTTACGCTTAATTCATTAATATTTTGATATTCATTTGACAAATCAGAAATTATAATAACTTTTATAAAAACAGATCTTTGTTGCATTTAGTTTATTTATTTAATTACTGATATTCATATATCCATTAATTATTATAGATATATGGTAATGATAATATTACCAATTGTTACGAATTTTGCATGATATTCGTCTATAATTCTAAAATATTATATTAATTCTTAAGATTTTAAATACTTAACGTGTTTTCGAATAAATTTTTCCCCCTTACACAACTTGTTCAAGATATGAAATTTATCTATTTAAAAAGATCAAATATAGTAGATAATTTATTCTTAATAAATTCTTTAAATACACCCATAATTAAAGCAAATTGTAATTTTTTTGTTATTTATTTTGTTAAGTATGCCTTAATCCTTTATTTAAATCTGTTTCTAAATTTTTATAATCCGTTTATACAAATGGTAATAACCTGTGTGCATTACAAATTGAGTGCCCTTTACCCTCTTTCTCTTGCTCCCGGGCTCAAATGAAATAGGGGGTGGCGGGGTAACGTTTTACCGCTACATTCTCCTGTGGGGAGGGAAGTGGAAAGAGTCCCCATCATAATCGCCGCATTTTCTGTCACGTGAGTGGAATAAATGCCAGGTGCACATATATAGCTTTTTGCTCTCTATACCTGTCCCTAATGCAAAAGGTCTCCTGCATTGTTGCTTAAAGATGTATCAGGTGAGCGTTATTTGATGGGGCGAAAGAAAAGGGAAATGGGTTGGGGCTAAAAAAGGGGAGGGGAAGTAATATCTTTTGATAAACTGTGGCATCGAACTCATGTAGCTTAATTATAGTTTTTGAGTAGTAAATCTCAAAAATTTACCACAAAGAACTTAATTAGAATAAAGAAAAAAAATAGGGCTGCTCTGTAGGATTATATTTATAAACTTAATGGCGATGGATGAAATTTCAAGTTAATATATTTCAATATTTTTAAACTTATTCTTCGAATTCATATGAAGTTTTCATAATATTTTAATATTTATTTTCAAAAATATTTAGAAAAATATATTCTATAAAGTTTACTTATAATTTTATAAAATTAATTACGAGAAAAGAAAATTTACATTTGTATACTTAAAATTTTTATATATGCTCTTAAAAAGCCGCATTTATACATCACATATACATTGTAAAAATCACGCGTCTCATCAGTGTGATTTTGAATAAAAAGCTTAACCTAAAATGTGATATTAATTCTTCTAAAATGTTCTTAGTTCATTTAGAAATATTCAAAAATAGTTTTAACATAAGAATTATATAAATTATCAATCTATAGTTCCCATAATTATTTTAATATTTATAAATGTCTTGTTCATGATTACTATTTTATCTTCATTCATAAATAATTATTAAATTATAATAATTATAAATTATTATGTTTAAACAAATTTAAAAATTATTGAAGTTTTATTTTAAAAAAAATTAAGTTTTGATAGTAATTTTTGCAGATTTATGTTGGCGTTTAAGTATGATTAAATGCAAAGTTTTATTAATAAAGTACTCGTGCAAAAAGTTCAATAACTTATTAGCGTATTAATACTGAAATATTTAAATAGTTGAATCTTGAATGTTTCGAAAGTTCAAGCTTCATGATATTATTGATACTTGGAAATGTGTTAAATTAACCTATTTTAACTGATTGCCTGAATAAAGTAGAGAAACTTTACTCGTATTGATAGTTGAGTAAAAGTACAAAATTAAAAATTCCTTTGGTTTAATATTAAGTTTCAAAATAAACCTATTTGATTAAAATAACTGAATACACAAATTTTCTGTTCATGGTAAAATAATTTCGCTCAAAATTTTTTTCGTGGAAAATAAATGAACGAAAATATTTATTTTTACTCATAACATTCAAAAAATATTATATGTGAATATCTTTGAAAAGTATATACAATTTTAAAATTACTTCTTAGTTTTAAATGGTAAAGCAAACGCTTTTGAAATTAAATATTTTTAAGCATTTGTAAGTATTTATTTTTACAGCATATGATGAATTCAATAGGAAAATTGAACGAAAAAATTATTAGACCGACAAAGTTCATGGCGTGAAATATATATTGTTTTCCAATTGCTTTTCCGACCTAGATTTCGATTTCACTAGTGTCTTATGCACTTCAACTGTTCTGAGATAAAATATAAAAATCAATTTTTTTTTAAAAAAAGACATATCAATCATTTATTATAATTTTTTGCGAGAATTTTTCCTGTTGAGTTATTTTTCTTTTCATTTCATTGCTAAAAAAAATGTTAAAACAGCAAAGGAGGGAATGAAAAAGAACGATATATCTTTTCCGAGATTTTAAAGATTTTTTTTTCTCTGATCTTTCATTTAAGCGTTCGCCTCGAATTTAATCGGCGGTTAACTCCATTTTTACGGGCCCATTAATTTTTTTATTATAATGAGTCGAATTCGTTGAGTTTCATCATTAATGTTATTGTTGTCTGCTTTTCCGTTGAAGTCCGCCATTTTGTATATCAACTCAAGTTTTGGTAATGCATCGCTACCAATTTTCAAGGTTTTTTTCCCGCAAATATATATTTTAAATGAATGTTGAAATTTTTTCCCATTTTTTTTAAAAATAAACAACTCTTAATAAATGAAAGTCTCATTACAAAGAATATTTAACTAAAAATTTTTTTAAAAATTATTCAATTTATTTGATAATTATTTTATATTTTCTTTAATCTCATAATTTTTTTGTTCGTGTTCATATTGGATATATTCAGTTATGATTGAAGAATAAAAACTTTGTTTTTAGTACTTAACTAATTATTTCGTTTGAAAAAAGTCATTTTTTTAACCATTTATATATTGTTTTTAGATTATCTTTTCCATGTTTTAAAAGGAGGGCTTGAATTATTTTGACAAATTAAAATCAATTTTTTCAAAATCATTAAAAATAAATTCTAAATTGCTGCTTTGATTTATCAGACTGTTTCTTCAAAAATATGTTATTTGAGTTTCAAATAATTCATTACAATAGTATTTTTTAGCATAATTTTCAATTCACATAATATTTAAATAATTTATGTCTAATATGTCTTATGTATTGAATTTTCTAATATTAATTGTATCATGTATTAATAATATAATTAATAAATATGCTGTCTCTTATTTTTGGAAGTTTTTTTAATCGATTAAAACTTTGACACATCCACCATAATTAAACGTTTATTATTAATTAAATACTTTCATAGAAAATAAAATGTAATATTTTTTAAATTTTTTTTCGCCCTTCTGTTGGTTATCAGTCGATGTATCTTATATCCGTATCTTTTATTTATATCTATTTAAGGAGATTTTTTTTCTCTGCTTATCTTTATTGACTCGTTGTGTTGCATTTTTTAATCTTAAAAATTTCTTGTCTTCCAAACAAAATATATTACATATCTATTTTGGCTTTCAGTTTTTGAAAGGAACATTTGCTGGGTAATAAATATTAAACAAAAATATTTTTATTCACTTAGAATTTTGAATATTCTGTCCATTTAAGCTTATTAAATATGATGCAATATCAACTATCATAACTATTCAGTCAAATATTTCTTCACTGCGTTTATAATTTACTGTAATAATAAATTAAAGTGGCATAATTCTTGTAAGGAAAAATTAGTTTAAAATGTAAAATTCACATAAAATTTAATGTAATATTATTAAAATCTGTAATAAAATTTTAAATTCGTGTGATATCTTATTCGAAATTATTTCTCTGAATTGTTGTCAAAATGTTCATTTCTGATCCCTGCTTTAATGATTCTTGAATTTAATTCTTACTTTTAGCTTCGATATTAGTAAGAGACCGGAACTTCCTTAGAACTAAGTTTATTTCGAATTCCTAATTAATTCGAAATAAAAATTTTATTTGTTTAAAAAACTTACCATAAACAGTGTACTAGTTCCTACTCAAAATTATTACATCTTATTTTCAAAATAAGATTTATGCCCTAATGCTTTATAAAGACCTAAAAACGATTTTATCCCTTATTTTACTAGTTGTTGATTATTTTTATCAAAATAGAATAGCTAGCATTAAGAATTATATTCACACAAATAATTTTCTAATTTAGAATATTTTGAAGCATTTTAAATTTTTTGACTTTTTATAAAATTAATTTAATTAAAGAATACAAATTTTTGAAGAAGTTATTTTACTTTTTACAATTATTCAAGTTTTAATTTTAGGTTAATAGCTTATTTTGTGTTTTGAATCTATTGTGTTTAACGATAGAAAAAATAAACATTTTAGTGGGAAATTGTTTCATCTTTTCCATAATCACAAATTATTTATTCTAAGTCTGTCACTGAAAAGCGATAAAGGCGCCAAAGAGGGTTCCGCTTATTCGTTCTCTTTCCTTTCAAAACATTCACCTGATAGATTACAAAATCAATAAAAATGTCTTCCATCATAGTTGAAATGTTCCTCTCGGTTCTGTTTCGGTGCAGCTTTACCGTCTAGAGGGGGTTTTAAAGTCTTCCTCTTAACTTATTTATTCTTTTTTAAACAATGGCGGTAAAGCATCGATTTTGAAAAGCAAAGGCTTTTCAATAAAGTATGACGTGATAGTTTAGATTTGGAAGCACAACTTAAAATGTTTTTGCCTGTTTTTTCATTTAAGAGGGGAAAAAAAAGTTTCGGTTATCGTACTCAGTGAAACAGTTTCTCTTAAATTTTCAATTTTAACCAATGTTATAAACTGTAGCATAATGCGACTTTCTGAATTTCTTTTCTTATTCTGTCTTATATTTCCCAAAATTTAAAAATATGATTTTTTAATTTGTTTTTCTGTATTAATAAAAATTGTTTTTGGGATAAGCTGATCTTAAATAATATGTTCTTTCAGAAATATTTTCCTATTTTGCAGTATTTTTTTTCTTAATTCTTTCACACATTAATCGAAATTTAATATTTATTTTTTTTCCATGTTAAAATAACCATTACTATTTCATTACATAATGATAATTTTTACGCAATATAAAAAAAAATTGATGACACTAATAAAGAAGTTGGTACGCTTAATATGAAAATTAAATGTATTGAAACCTGGATAGGTATTGCTTTTTCATTGTGTTTGTGTAGAATTTTAAATTTAGGGTATATCATTCTGAATTTAAAAGTCCTCTTTTTTTTTTTTTTTTTTTTTTTTTTTGTTGGCAAATACTGAATATTTATTTCCTTACTTCCAAATACTTGAGTCTTCAGTAATTAAATACCGCGATTTAAATTTGATTTCGGGAGAATTAAATTTTCTTAGTTAATGAAAAATTCTCAAAAATATTTCAATCAAGGTAAATAATATTAGAACACTCTTAAAAAATCATCTTATCTCATTCGGAATATAAATTTGTTCACTTGATTAACGAACGAAATTCAAGTTCAATTTTATGTGAAATAATATGTTAAATTAATTCGTCAAGAACGCAGAAAGAAGACGTCAGTATATTTTTTAGATCTTAAAATTTATAAAAAAGTAAGGACTTCCTTTTTATTTATTTTTTATGCGCGAAGAATATAAATTGTCTGAAATAAACTTGCAAATTATAACCAATTGTTGAATCTATACTTGTATTACGCCAACACAAACTACAAAGATTTTTGTCGCATAATTACATATATATAAATTCATTCAACCGAGCAAAACTCATTTAGTTTTTTTCTTTCGGAAAAAGAAAGGATAATTTATTTTGATTTATGTATATAAAATGGGACAGTTACTCCTTTCTTCTATGTCGAATTATAAACAACTCCTCTTATATTTTCTCTTCTCTTTTAAGAATTAGAAATTTAAATCAATATTTTGAATGCAATCATTGAGCAGCATCATTTTTTGCTGAAAAGGATATTTAATTCTTTTTAATATTTTTTTTATTGATTTTGGTACTTAATTTCCAAACGATAAAATACAACGTCACTACTTAAAAAAAAAGTAATTTAAATAGTACGCATTTTTTTTATTGTTTAACTGATTGCACTTTTTTAATTAAATATTTTTATACTAAATGAATTTGCCTCATTTTGTCTTTAAAATAATGAAATATATTTGTCTTTCCTTATGTTATATAAAAATATTACCGGAAAAAGATAATGCATCATTCTGAATAAAGAACAACCTAATATGAACTTTTATTTTTGATGATAAGTTTATTCTTTATTATTTTGAAAAATTTTTAGAATTAGCTATAGTTTTGAAATTGTAAAATTTTTAACAGCATTTTTTTCTTGAATACTTAGTATTTTATTAAAGTTGGGTTTATATAATTATATTGTTGTGATAACTATTAATTTTTTCTGGAAAATCTCTTTATCTAATGATTAAATAACATTATTTTTTATTAATTTACAGTTTTATTTTCAAGAATTGTTAACTCTTACTTCGTGTATTATTTAAGTTTTGCATTAAATTTAAATATCTATCTATATTATATTTATATAAATTGTAAAATAAATTAGTATAAATATTTTTAAAAAAGCATTTTTTAAAACTGATTTTAAATTTTTATTTTATACATCATTATGTAGCCAGTGAAATGTGTTCTATGTCTTGGAAATAATTTAGAAATTCTTCATCTATAAATCTTTCTTTCCTTTATTAATGTTTGCTTACATCATCTTAAATATTCATTATTTTATCTAAGTATAAAAGCTGGAATCTAAGAAATATCATTTTATTATGCTTCTACGTAATAATTATATTCCGTCAAGACGACGGCGAAAGGAGGGGGAAAAAATAATAATAAAAAGATTGTTTACAAGAATAGAAACCTCTTTTATTTCTCAGATTTCGTTACCATAGCAACCGTTACACGAAATAAGAATTATCTTTTTCTTCTGGCTTCTCTTTCCAGAAGCCTCCTTGAAGCTTTTTGAGAATGTTTCTTTCAATTTTCTTCCTGTTATTTTCATAGTACATATTTATTTCTAAATAATAGATGATGGACTTTTTTCTTTTAAACTTTATAAATCCAGTTATCTTGTATGTGCTCTAATAAATTTAAGCTGTAGTTAATTTAAAATGTGTTTATATATTTATTTGTTTTTTTTCCTTGGAATTTCGAAATAGCCAATAATTTTATTGAAGAGTATACGTTTGTTAAAAACGATGCCAATAAAATATTCGATTTTTTGAGTCTGAGTACATGAATAATTAATTTGTTACTTTAGGTATTGATTTTATAAATTTTAATGGAAGTTTTTGCTTTTACACGAAAATTGAGATGCACCATTAGTTGCTACTCTCATTAGTTATTTTTTTTTACTATTTTATTAATAAGTTTAGTTAATGAGAAATTTATTAATTTAGATGTTTTTTTATAGCATTAATTTTCAACATTAGATATTTATGTTTAAAATTAGGAGTTATTTTTTTAACATTAGTTAACTCATTTTATTTTCAACTGCTTAGACTCTTCTCTCCAGTATCTTAAAGGATTATTGATTTACAATATTTTAACCTATAATTTGTTGTAATACCTTAATTTCCTTTGCCCACAAAAAAAAAACTTAATTTTCTTTGCTTATAAAAGGCTATTTCTTTGTGTTTTATGTGAGCTTTTGCTTCAATTATTTTTAAAAATATTTTTATAACTTAATCTTAATTTTCGTAATGCCGAAGATATTTTTGCAGCTACATGGTTTACAACGTTTGAATTTCATGTTTTACAATAAATTGTCCTCATGTCTTAATATCGGGTCTACATTTTTTTTTTCCAGTTTGTCCGAAATTTATTATTTTTTTATTTTACATGTTCAATTTTAATTTAAAAATATTAAAGACAGCTAATATCTAGATTTAAAATTTTTGCAACGTTTTAGCTTAAATAACCTTTTTTATGAGTATTTTTCATTAAATATTTAATTTTCTGTAAATAATTATTTTAGGCATTTTTATTGCTTACAATTTTAAAAGATCGTTGTCATACTGACTTCTTATTTCTTGGTACCTTTTTATTTTGAATCTTCAGATTTCAAGAATAAATTTTAATACAAGTGTGAAAATTTAAATACACATACGTTTTAACTATATTTTAAATTCAAATGTAGTTTATATATTTATATGGTATTTCATTTTATAATTCCTTTATTTTTTTGTAGTTGAAGAAATTGTTATTGTTTTCTGAAGCAAAAATAAGTTAATTTATTCCCATTGAATTGTGTATATTTGAACTGAGATAATTTTTCGAATTTCAGCTGATTAGTATTCTGTCTGCTAGATTAACAGCTTAATATGAAAGTGTTTTAAGATAATAAAAGCATCTGTAGAGAATATCATTATAAAATTAATTACTGTTATGTCCGCCTAAGATCATTGGCTTTACGTACAAAAAACATATATAGAGATTCAACTAGACAAGTAACTAGTTAAACCGTTCGCATTTTATCGGCTAAAAATAATTACCGTCTCTTTTGTTACACGTACTATAGAAAATTTTAAATTGTTTTATTTTAATTATATTGGTTTTGATTGTTTGACTTGGATTCCATATTGGTTTTAATTTGTTTACAAATTTTTATTAAAATACTAATATTTTTCTTTTATTTTAATATACAATATTTACTGTATTTTCCCTAACGCTTGTTATCCATTACTGATTTGTGGTTTTAACCATCAAATTATCAGATAAACTTGTTTTGATTTTTAGATTTAATTAGATTTGTTTTGATTTCATTTTTTATCTTTTCGTAATACTTTTTTAATCTGTTTAATGTTTAAAAATTAATGTTTTAAAAGCCTTATTCATTCATTCTTTTTTTTAACTTACAAAATTTTGTTTGTTTTTATGTGCTATGGATGATAAAACCACGGTTTAATCTTTTTTAATGGTTTACCATGTTTTTATCCATGTTTTAATCATGGTCAATCTTCAAGTTTAAAAAAAATTTTAGTTTATAAAAATCGATTTTGTCCCCAATCTGCCCTGCATTTTCAAATTTATTTTCAAACTAAGTTTTATTTGTGTTGGACCCTTAATATTAGTTAGGTATATATTGTTTCCAGATCTGGATTTTTCACATAAAAAAAATCTGCTTCTATATTATTCTAAAAATAAAGTTTTCACGATCTTTAGAGTCTTAAGATGCAGTGAAAACAATTACACATTGTCGATATCGTTTTCAGAAAAGAAATCTAAAAAAATCGTTTTATCTAGCGCGCTGTTAATGTAATCGCACTCCAATACCACTTTTTGTTATCTCATTGTTTTGAATTAGCAGTTTCCTTCCTAACCCCTTCCCTTCAACTGAGAAGAAGCAAGTCTTCCAAATCATTTTTACGCTCAAGTGATCTTAGCCTTAATCCAAATCGTGGATTGGATGGTTGAAAGAGACGTAATACTACTTGCACAGGAAATATTTTTTTCTTTTTTAACTGTAAATTTACGTTGCTTTAATACTTCGTACTTTCTCTTCCCTCCGTTTATAACGTCTTGACCTCGAAACGGAGTTAGTGCCAAGTTCTGGATCTTGTGTTTATGATTTGGGTTGGACGTGTTTTCCTTTTTCCTTTCTTCAAGACGCCTGGCTGTATTTATTATTGCAATAATAATATTCTAGTTATTTATTTTTACTTTGCTGCGTTCTATGACGAGAATTAAGCTGAATTTACTGATGTGTGATGTTTTGAGTTGGAGAATGGAATTATTATTATTTTTTTTTGTTTTCTATCATCCTGATCTTATTTTATTTGCTTGATTTGCGATCTGTTAAATAATATTGAATCATGATAATTAGAGTTATTATTTTTTTGAAAATCTGAATTAGATTTCGACCTATTTGTTAAATAGCTCATTTTGGTTATATTTTTTTCTAATTTCTCATTAAGTTGTGGTTTTTCTCTTGGAATTTATATAATTTTTTTCACTATGTTTGTAAATCTAAGTTTTTTTAATTGGTAAGCTTTTTGAATATACAAAAACTCAAAATATGTTTCTAAATCACTTTCAATTCGAAATAGGCTCCGACCTAGAATAATAGTGAATAATTTTTTCCTTAACAGTTCGTGTGTTCGATTTCTACCTCTGACGTTGATATTTGTAATGTTTTGGAATCCACTTTAAATTATGACTCCCCAATCTTACTTGCTCGCGTGCATAAAAAAAATGACTAGAGCTAGAAAAGTAAGTTCAGCAATGAGTATATATAAGCACACAAACTATATATATATATAATAATAGTGAATAATGTTTCCATTATAAAGTTTTATAATAATACATAATTATTTTTTCAGAGCTTTTAAAATTGTGTTATTATAAAAAAAAAATTAATTTTCCAATTGAATATTTTTTAATGAAATTTCTTTCATTTTCATATTTTGCTCTAAAATTATTTTAAAATATTTAAGTAAATAGAATTTACCGTATGTAGAATTTTATTTAAAATATTTTCCAGTCCTTCGTCACGACACTAAAACGGTTTAATGAATTTTGAATCGGTGGCGAGCGCCATCTATTGGAATTCTTTGAAAATATTTACTGCATTAAATTTAATTTAATATGCTATCCTCATTTTAGGAATTTTTTATATAATTTTAATTGATATGAGTGAAAAACAATTGCTATTAAAATTTATCTTGAAAAATATTAAATTGCTCCTCCTTTTAAATTGGTTATCTTTGTTGGAAATTTTTATTTTATTAAACACACATAATTATTTATTCCATTATTGGTTCCCATTATTTATTAAATAATGGAAACTGGACAAATTTTCTTTGTATTCATAAATTAAAGATACTTTAATTATGTAATAATTTTATTGAAAATAAATGCTTTAATTTTTAAACCTTTTTGTAAGGTAAGGATAAATATATCCTGATTATAGTACTTCATAATTTTGATCTCATTAAAGTTAAATATATGAAAAATAATAGCTCTAAATTTTGACCAAGTATATTGCATATCATTTCATGGAAACTTTCTATCGTAAACTTTTTTACATTGAAATATTTGAACGATTAAATTTAGGCATCTGTAAAAACATTACTAAATGATCTTCAATTTTAATAGTATTTTATTTGTACTGCTGCTAAATTTTTAATTTAATCAAATTACTAAGTAAATGGAAGCAGTTATAACGAAATATTTATTTTTAAATTTTCCTTTTAAATGCCGTTAAAATGATGCTTTATTTATGTCTTATAAATAGATCTTTTAAAATATTTTCAAATAAAAAATCATTTAAATATTTTAGAAGATCTAGGTGAGAATAAAAACCTACAAAGATTTTCTACTTTTTGGCGATTTTTTCTCTCCCTTAAAATGAGCCACTTATTGCAACCCTTGATGTTAATGTTAAGGAAAGGGAAATGATTTTCCTCAGATTCCTATCTTCTTGAAAAGCCGTATTCAAGTTTCCCTTTTGTAAACCATTTCTATGAACAAATGAATATTGCTGTTTATATTTGCAAATAAAATTTTTGAAGTTTCATATTGAGCGAGAGATAATGTTATTATAAAACTTGCTTTATTATATTTTTTATTTTGTCTAGTATCTGTTTATATTCTAAAATATTTTAAAATTGTCTAAACATAAATACTTCAAATTTTTCATTTATTTTGTATGGTTTTTATTATTAACACTAGTTATTTTATTTATTTTAGATACTAATTATATAAATTTTTGAATATGTTTCGAATATTGTATATTTTATTTAGTCTTTTTTTTAACAATGGAATGTTTCGAATTACGACAAAAAATATATGTAGAATCTACAACTTTATGGGACGAAAATTTGTAAAAAAAAAAAAAAAATCTTTATTTTGTGTTTTTATTTTATTTATTTTTTAGAAGCATGATGTGGGATATGGTAAGTGGGGGGGGGGGGTTGTGGATCTAGATATATGAAATTTACCCGAATTCTTTTCCTAAAAGTTATTTTTTTATCTCACTGCTTTTTGACGAAAATCAACATCGCGACCGTCAAGACAAGCTTTATAGTTGCCATAGAAACGTTGGCGTCTTGCCAGTGCTTGATTTTCTTTTTTATAAATATTTTTTTTTTTTTTTTTTTTTTGCACCCCTTTCTTAAAAAGTATATCCCTACTTTTGGAATAAATAAATGAAAAATGTGCTCGAAGGGAAAAATACATTCTCTATTTGTTCAAAGTTTTATTAGAAAAAGAATTTAATGTTGAATAACTTCGCTTCTTTAACGATTAGCATTTTCTGCCATTTTCCCCCTGAAACAATCTCAAATATATTCTAACTCTGCATTAATTGAACTCTTTTTTATTGTTCCAGTAATTTAACAAGCAAATTTGTCTCCTCTCATTTTAGAATTTAAATTTTCAGTGCTGTTTATGTTATAAATTTAAATTGATAACATTGACTCAAAAATCATATTAATTATCATATTAATCACCTGTTTTAGCAACGAGTAGTTTTCAGGAAGGTTCTGTGTACGAAAGTGATTTTCTTTTTTAAAAATATTACGTTTATTCATGTTTAGTTTTAAAACAATATTTTATTACATTTTATATTGTACGTAAAGTTGGGAATGGGAATATTTATGAATGTCAATAAATAGTTTCTGGATCAAAATTTTGATGCTGTTAAATATTATATTTTCTCCGATTTTGAATGATTAAAATAAGCAATACCTATTGAATATCGAAATTTCACCAAATTTGAAAATTATGTATTTGGTAAAATATACGCCTTTATTATTTCAAAGTGTTTCAAAAATTAGCAGTAAATTCTGAAATTTTGTTTTTGAAAAATTGTTTGAATTACTTCAGAAATTATAAAGAATTTTTCGTTTATTGGATTTAGAAAAATTATAACCAAATTGCTACTTGTTATTTTATAGAATAGATTTATTTTGAAAGATTAAAATATCGTGTGAAAGAATGTGTTTGGTATTAACGTTAGGATTTTTTGTTCTATATTACTTTTAAAATATCGTTTTTTATTATTTTTATAGACCCCATACAAAAAGTGACCATAGAACAAGAAACAAATACTCATTATTTTTATTTTAATTTGTATTTTCGTTAAACTTTATATTAATTTGTATTTACTAGTATTTAAAAATTAAGTTTTGTATTATAATTTGTTATGAATTTTTTTTGAGTATTAAATTGCTGTAATATTGTTGTTATAATGGGAATTCTCAAACCATGGCTCCAAGAAAATATTTTCCTGTGCTGATTTATTGAGACATACGAAAAATGTTTGCTTTTATATGCTGTATGTTTTCTTAAAAATTATTGTGTCTTGAATAACGTATGCATTGTTTGAAATAACATGCATATTTTGTAAACACCCAAAAGAGGGAAAAGATTTCTAAAAAAGGATCGTTTAAAAAAATAATATAGAATTTCATTTTTAACCTATTTTTCATATTTCTCTTTGTGAAGGTCAATGTGATAATGTTTAATTTTATATGTTAACATAATGATTTAAATAAGTTTAAATTAAAAATTCCTTTTACGCCATGTGCATTTATTAACATAAAGATTATTTTATTTTTTATTCTGCAGTAATTTCGATGATAAATCGCCAAATGTTTCCAAACGATCGTATATTAACATAAAATTAATTAATCACAAATTAATTCCTTTGTTTTAAAAATAATTTTCTTCTGATTTACCAAATCTGATTTAAAAATAAAAACAGTAAGTAACGACGACCTCCATCCCAAATAATTGAGAACTGATTTCACTTGTTTATTCACTGCGTCTGAGTTCGAGATATATTAACATTTTTTTTCATTCTTCTACTTTTTTTATTAGCTTTCTAGAAAACCAAAACCAGTTTTTATCTTTTCTTAATTTGTTTGGTTTTATTTTTATAACATATTTTCCTTAATGTAATTTGTTTAAAGGATATCCGGTGAGTGTGGAAATAGTTGTTTTGATTTTGGAATGACGAAATTGATCTATAAAATTACTAGAAAGATTTATTTGAATGCGAAAAATAATTCGCTTGAATCTTTCCTCACAGAATTGGCCTTCAAGTCAAAAAACAAACATGTGAAATAAAATTTTTTATTGTTTTTGCTTGTGATGTCTTTGGATTTTAAATAAAATATAATAATATAATTTATATGAGATATTTATTTGCAATATTATTTTCTTTGGAATAATTTTTCTATTTCAAAAATGTCTTAGGAATAAGTTAAAACGGCATTCTTAAAAATAGCTTAAATTAATAGATTTAGCTGAACGTATACTATTTATGTAACTTACAGCATTATTTCTGGCAGCATTTTAACGCTCATAATAAAATGAAATCGAAGACCTTTCCTACCATTTTCGCAGGAACAAAAAGGATCAAAGAGATCATAGAGTAATTGATAACAATGATTTGGGTTACTGTTTTGTAACAGTTACTGAAAAATCAGTTTTTTATTATTTTGTACGCTGGCAAATAAATAATTTGAGTGAATAGAAAAAAAGATAAATAATTAGTCTGGTGAAATATGGCTCCTCAGTTGAGTAGCGGCAAAATTTGTTGATGGTCCTATTGTGTAGAATTACATGTTCATTTAAAAATAAAAATAACATTTGAAATTTTTAACAAAAAGGATAGTTCAAGGGGATGAAAATTATACCTTAATTTAGTGATAAGTAAATATTAATTAATGTAAAATGATTTTTTCTGTTGATTAAAAGAAATTATGGAGTAATCATGACATTTAATAGAGTGATGCCGTTATTTTTAAGTAAAACGTTTGTTTTACACTATAATTTGTAAAACAGTGTAAATCTCCGTTTATCGACTATATGATTTTTTTAATGACAATATTTGTTTATATCTGACATATACTTAAAACTCTTAATGTTTACTTAAAAATTCATTGGTTTTTATATACTTGGAAACCATTATATTTTAAGAATGATTTATTGGTATCAACTTACGGCAAATAAATATTTAATGATTTTTATTTTATTCAAAAAACGAAAATATAAAACATATTCATTTTGAATTTTTTAGGTATTGTAACTTACATTGTTATTTATGAGATTTTTGTTCGTGCTTTGTCATGGTACTTAAATCTAAAGTTCTGATTTTATGTTTTAGGACGAAGTACTTGTTGCCTCTGACCGTGTTGTGCTGAAATTAGACGATTTAGTGGGTTGGATAACCGAGGAAGTAGAATGGAATCATGGTATAGTTGCCCCCTGCCCGAAGGCTTTGACGGCAAAGACCACCTCAGAAGAACCTGGCGACGAATCTGTCGCCAAAAAGGAAGAGAAAGTTGAATCTCTGCCTTCGAACGATGACAACAATAATGACACATCTTCAGTTGCATCGTTACGGAATTCCGTCGAAACTGAAAGCACCGTTGTTGCGGATGATGGTGCTGAAAATAAAAAATCTGCGGAAGTCAAGGAAGAGGATACTAAGGATGTTGCCACTCAAGGTAATATATATACTTATTGCGTTTGTATTATCGCTTGCTACTCTTTTAGTTTCTATGAATTGTCTGACTTTTCTTTTGCTTTCACATTGGTTGGCATTAAATGATTTGGATTGTTTCCATGTGCGTTGCCAAGATATAAAAACATTAAAATAAGATGAAGACAGAAAATTCGTACAAAGTAGTATTTTCTAAAAATCTGCAACTTAATTTTTCAATTCAATTTTCAAATTTTTTTCATTGTTGAAGGATAGTGAATTTTATGAAGCTTTATAAAAATATTTACTTAAAATGGTTTGTATTAAAAATTAAATTTTATGTATATATATATTTATTTTGGAAGATTAGTTACACATAACTGTTGCAACAAATGATTATTTTAAATCTAATTTTTATACTAAAAATATTATTACATGAATGAGGAACAATAAATTAGTTATTCCATACATTGAATCCTATTCTCGGTTGATTTCAATTGATAAAAATTATTAATTTTGCAATTCTACAATTTTTTAAAAACATCAATTGAAAAATAATTGTATTAAGTATCTGTAAAAAATTAATTATTCAGCTCTAAAATCATTTAAGCACATTTCTTCTGATGCATAAGTATTACACAGTGCTGTGCGTTCTTAATTTCAAAATTGGAAATAGTGCAGTACTTCAGCCATATACTCACAATATTAGTTTATTGACCACTTACTATTTTATTAATGAACGGAGTAATTTTCTTGTGTAACAATGAAAAAGGAAGAGAAAAACTATTATGTAAAATACAATTATTTATGTTTCATTAAGTGGTAGTGAAATAATACAAAAAAAATTCAAAACATCCAGATCTGTAACTCTTTTTTTATATTGTTAAATATTTTGTTAATATTTAATTTGGTAGTGTCATAACTATTTATTTCATAATTTGATTTATGAACAGCCCCTTTAAAGATAAAACCTCATTTAATTACACGATTGCGTCTTTCAGAATAATTTCAAATGCTATTATCAGAAGATAACAAATGCATTAATGCATGGGATTCAACAATAGTGAATAAAAGTAGCTTATATTGCGCTTTATTTGAAGGGCAACTATTCTTCAATGCTGTTACTTCAGAATATTTCGTTGCTGAAATTTTAAATTTTTGCATTTTAATTTAAACAACTATTGCTCGTCACAGACCTGAAAATAAATATCATTTTATCCTTGTGCATTATTGTGTTATTTAATAATTAATGGTAATTATTTAGCTTATACAAGGAAAATAAGGACTGTTTGCACACATACACAGTTATATAAATTTCGTGTTTAAAAATAGTTTTTATTATTATTATTTATTCTAATATGAAAATTTCTGTACAAACGCTATTCATTCAAAATTCTTCCTTTTCTTAAATTACTGAATTTAAAAATACAGTAAATTCATTATTTTTTAAAATCTGAATGTATATATTTTAAATAATCTCATAATATATTGAAATAACTTACTTAGTTTTCGATATTTGTCGTTCATACAAAATTCGTGTACATCAATTTTCTAACATACTCTACCATGTGGTTTCTGAAAATATATTGAATTATTATCTTAAATTTTTTGGTTTTCTATAGAATTTTTATTTATTTTTAGAACTCTTTAGATTTGTTAATTATCCATATATTTATAGCAAATTTTTTTTTAACAACCAACTCTTTTTATCATTCATATTTTGTTTTTATAATTTTTAGCTTACATAAAAGTAAAATCTTGTCATATAATTATAGGATTAATTTGGATAAATTATTTTCTTATCAGTAAGATTGTTTTCTAAAATGGATAGTAAATTACACGCAGCATCTTTTGGGATTTGTCGTTTTTATATTAATGAAATTCCGCTTGCAATTCTATTCCAAACCGGTAATGAAGATTTCCTGCCATTCGAATTTCCGTACGTGAGCTGATTTTGGAACTGGCTTCTTCGCCAAAAACTCTTGTTTTTTGTTATTTAAATCTCGTTTCATCTAGCAGGATGCGAACTGTCATTTTCTTTATTCTTTATTCAAATTGACCTTGATTTCTCCCGCTCTGTGCTGGACGCGTCATTGTCCGCGCTTTTAACCAACATCTGCACTTACACTTGGATGGAAATAATGCAGTTAAAAAAGAAAGGAAAAGAAATGGAAGAAGATAAATTAATGGTTGTCTTATTTATTTTTTTACAAGCTACGCGGCAGGTGAATTATTCGGAGAACGCTTGTGTATAAAATGTAGTCAATGATTGGTAGTTGTCCCCTTCCCCTTTGTTTTTTAATTTATTATTAGTGGATAAGATTTTTTATTTGTTTATTTTTGTTAAAACCTTGGAGCGGGTGAAAGTTCTGGAATTTTATTCAAATGGCATTCAAAAAGATCTCTTTGGGAGATTGCCATCGAAATGTGAACAAGTCTTTTGTAATTTGGAGATAATGTAAGCTTGCGCCGCTAGACAGTATTATATAAATAAATTTTTTTTTACTGCATTATGTTCATATTAAGGTTATTTTGGATGTTTTTGATTTTTCCCATTTCTTTTTATTTTATGAAATTTTGTAAATTTGACATTGGTTTTAAAATATGTAGAACAATGGTAAGTAAATATAAATTATGGAAAAATTGGTGATCGAAAATATTGTTATAAGTGCATACAATTATATGAGTATGCGAAAGAAAAATAATGTATATAATTGATATAACTTTGTTTATGCCTTTTTATACCAGTTTTGTGGTTTTAGTTAATCTGGGCTTATAAGTTATAAGTGCAATAATTGCACCATCAGATGATTAAGTAATTAAAAATTTTCTTAATTATTGTAGATTTGTATTTCCTGTTATTAATTTATTATCCTTATAATTTACTTCTTTCTGCATTTTTAATTATTTTATCACCATTTTAAAATATTAATTATCAAGTATTATAATATTTAATTATAACTTCAAAGGATATCCTAATATAGTGTCTGATTATTTTTTCCGCATGATGTATCAAAATTAAATTTTTATCGTGAAAAGATTGGTTATATTTTGTTTACAGAAAAAAGACAATTTTTCAATCAGGTAGTTTTTAATGCTCTTGGTTTAGGACAATTGTCACATACCACATCCGGTGGGTTCTTTTCCTGCCAAACCTACTTAACTTCGTGTAGTATCTTTCTTGTTCCTATTTTCTTTTTTGTTATCTGCCCATTAATCTACAATGGTGTAGCGATGAAGAGGAGAAAATGAAAGAAAACCTGTTTTGAAATTTTTCTTTATTTTTTTCTTGACCCAGCTGATTTTTCGTTTTCGCGCGTCAGTTTTTTCAAGGTGAGGGAGAAGTCTCCTTTTAGCTATAATTGGGCTTAATTGTCTATAACCTCCAGTTCTTTTCTTTTTTTTTTTTTTGGTTTTCTGATAAAGCCCTAATCGTTCCTTCTATTTTTAAGTTATTAATGGTTGTAGTTAGAAGTTGATTATGAATCTAAAAAACCGTGAATCATGTTTCATTTAGTAATTCACAACACCCATTTTAATTAAAATTAAGCAATTGATAAATATTTTCTTATACTTCGAATTAGTTTTAAATTAAAATGGTGTTGCTAAAGAGAGAAATGTTAAAAAATATCTCTTATATAATTTATAAACTTGTTTTACTTACATATCAACGCAAATGCATAATGTTCTGCTGTGAAATAAAACTTGGATAACATTCGCTATCGGAAAAACATATTCAGTGTGATCATTAAAGTTATCAATTTTGATGTTTTTAATGTTTTAAGGTCACAATTCAAATTACAGGAAATGTACCCGATAAGAAGTCTTTGTTTAAAGTTTATTTTAAATTCTTTTGCTTCTGTGATACCCGTACCTTATACTTGATTGGAATAAATATTTTTCTGTAAAAACTATGCATTGAAAAAAGATGATTCATTATATAAGAGACATTTTTCTTTATTAATAACTTCTTAATGTACATCTGAAAGTGACAAATCAACTGATATATATAATATATATAACAAAAGACTTCCGTTTCGGTTAATAAATGTTAAAGAATAAATGCTACAATTTTGTTTTAAACTGTTTCAATGCGACATGATAAAATAAAATAAGTGATTTTTATAATTTTCCTTTGAAACAAATATTTTCATTAACAAATAAGAAAAGAAATATTTTCAACATACTTAGTGCAAAGAAATTATTCCCATCGTTAAATTTTAATCGTAAAAATAACAGTTATAATCTCATTTCTTTTTTCGATCGTAAAATTTTCTCTTCAATTCTAATTATTATCTTTTGCGAAATTTTTATTTTTCATTAAAGAGGATTTTACTGTTCTTTAAAATAATTCTAATAAACATTCTAAATCATTAAAATGATCCAAGTCGTCGAATTCCTTCTTTTCGAGATCAGGGCTTAAGACTATTATTTAATCACTCCGTGAAGTGATTACTATTTAATGCTTATTCATTTATTTTTTTTTTATGTATTATTCATGCTTAACTTTATCAACCAACGATGAAGATTAGCTTCCAGAATTGGGTATAAAATACTCATTAATACGATCACAAACTTCAGCCGCCCTTCTAAAATTTACCTTCTGAGTTATGCTTTTAAAATAGTATGAAAGGAAGTGAGAGATAATTTATCAACGATAATGACATATTTCGGTGAGTCAGGGGGGGGGGATTGTGCTGCACTGCTCACTGGTGTATTATTCATGAATACTGCTGGCGTGTGTTTAATGAATGGCTCGTTGTTTACACTTGACGGCCTTTTCTCCATTAATGAGATTTAGTAATAACAAAATGACGTTTAAAAAATTGCTTATGAAAAGACTTCCTAGTTGAAAGGATTTTAATTTTCCGTTTATTAAGAATATTTTTTCGAATTTTTGTTTTCATATGCTACTTTGTTTATGCATAGTTTATTTAGCGTTATACATATGCAATTAAGAATATAATGAAATTGACAAAAATGGTGAATATTCCTTTTTAGTAAAGAAATGCAATTTGTTAATTTTTCATTAATGATGTTACAGTTTAAAACTTTCACATTTTTGAAAAATTGATTCTGGTTTATGCTAAATTCTTTTTGATCATAGTAATTTGCTTTTTAAAATAAAGACTATATTTAAAAAATTATTGAATATTAATCTAAATATTCTATTTATTATCTATTATACTTTATTTAGAAGCAATTTTTTTATGAATTATTTAATCTCATGTTATAAATTTTAATTAAAAAAATTGTAATGCTAATTTTTAAAACTATTTTAAAGTCCATTTAAAAATGAATTTATTGATTATATTTTATTTTCATTTCTTATTGGTTTAAAATTGGGTTTATGATCTAATTTTCTTTAAGAACGAAAGAAAATGTCAATCTGTTTTGATGTTCTATTTCATTTATAATTTGCTGTAAAATATTTATTCCTTTCCTTATTTGCATACAGACATTCTATGGTTGATAAGTTAATTAACTTTATGTATCGTCTTTTATTAAAATTGTGCATACTTTACTTGTGAATGAAAGTGAGGTTGGCTGTTATAAGTGCCCTTATCTTTTAAAAGATAATGAATTACTTTGATAGATTTTTATTTGTATGATGTACTTTTAACATACGAGAACATTTTATTTTTTCTCATTAATATGCATTTTAAACAGAATTCATCCTATATGTAAAATCTTAATAAAATTTTATGGTTATCAAATGTTTTTTAGTATATAAAAATTTGCTTTAAGATACATTGAAAAAAAATTTACTTACTAAAACTTAACCTTTATATTTACGTATTTTCAATTTTGACATGAAAACTATCTGCACTGATTGATTAGTTAATTTTTTTTATAAATTATTGTATAATTTACTGGTTCCATATCATATGATATTATTAACTAAAGTGACTGACAATTGTGTTCATTTGGGAAATATGAAATAACTTTTAAAAGGCTCAAAATTTTTTAAATGCCTTATTTTATTAATGTTTTCCTTTTTATATATTTTATTATTTTCATATCTTTTTGAGGAAAATAACATTAATTGAGCTATATTTGTCTTCAGATGAAGTGGATGAAAAGGAAACAAAAGTACTTGTGCTATCATATCAGTCTTACTGCCGCTATCGCACAATACTGAGGCGTTTAGAAGGGGGATGTACAAGTGAATGGCTTCAGAATGATTTGGTTTTAGCTCTTGGTGGAATTACACCACCCAATCGTAATACTCGTGTCCTTTTCTGTAGAGATGTCTTTGAACATGATGAGCTTGCACATCACGAACTTAATTGTGAATACTTGGGTAATTATTATTTTCAAGCTTATTTGTTAAAAATTACATGCTTATAATGTTACAATCTGAATAAATTATTTTGCATTTGTTAACTTTTCTGTATTAAATCATTCATAGAGTTTGTTCACAAATCTTAAGAATTTACATTCATATTTGAATACTTTAGCTCCTGTCATCAAAGGAAAGCGAAAGAAGAGAAAGCCAAAAAATACCAGGAGTACTTCTCCAGAATCAATTGCATCTGAAGAAAAAGACCTTATGACAAAGGTAATCTTGTTTAATTTAAATTTTATCCTGAGTGATAAATTCTTTTGTTCATCAAAATTATAACAAATTTTATTCTTGAATTCAAAATTGCTGTAATTTTAAATATATATTTATATATCTTTTTAGAATAATCAAAAAGTAAATGGTTTGAAACAACCACCCGTCAAAAACGAGCAAGAATTCTTACAGAGGTTGTTTAAGTTTATGAAAAAGAGGAATACACCAATACATAGGGTGCCTCATTTAGGATTTAAGCAAAGTAGGTTTATTTCAATAATGATTAACATTTTATATGAAAAATGTGCTTTAAGTTTAAAAAATAAATTTATTAATCATTAATTTGTATATTTTAGTTGACCTGTATGTATTCTACTCCTTTGCACAAACACTGGGTGGATATGACAATGTACGTAATTGCTGCATATGTAATGTATTTAATTTTGCTGAATTAAAAAAAAACATTTTATATCTCAAAATTTTAATTTTAATTTATTGTATAACATGTAAATGAATAAATACAAACATGTAAATGGATAAATTTTCAAAGCCAATGTATGTTAACTTTAGCCAAAGCTTTCTTTCAACAGTACAACTAGGACTGCTTGAAGAAAATTTGTACATTTTTCTCAGTTTTTATTATATCACATTTCATTAGCAAAATTCTACCAGTTATGTTTTTAATAAATCTCAACTATTTAAATTACTTTAAAAATAATTACATTGATATATGCTTCAAATTAATTGATCATACAAAGAAATTGATTATTACATCATAAAGAGGTTGCAATGAAAAGATGAAATACCAACAAATTGTTGCTAGGAATTCTATCTTCCAAAAGAAGGTTCTGATATTTTAGAAATGTTAACCAATTTGGGTTCTAGTTTCTTATATATAATTAGAAGTATTTTCCAATATTTCATGTTTCTACTTTGAAATAAGTTTATACCAATACTTATGGTTTTCTATTAAAGAGGATATTAATGGGATCTATGTGGTGTGGAATTGAAATTAATTTTACTATTATACTCTATTTTACAAACTATAGCCAATATTCTGAGTAAGATATTGCATCTCCTTTGTAGCATGTCATCCTAGGATTATTTTCCAGAAAGTTAATAATGCTTTATAATTTTCTTATCCCTAGACTGTTACCATGATGTTGATAATTAAATCAGATACTTTGTTCTTTTACTGAGCATGTAGCATGTTATTAGACACCAGATTCTCACTAATGTGTTATATTAATTATTAATGACTGTCAAAATACGGGATAAAGTATGGTTATAAATATTTAGCATTTGACATAAACATACGCCTGTCTCATTGGCACAGAAGTTACATAAATTGTACATTGAATTACTATTAATGTCTTCTATGATCTGTTTACTGGAAATTTCACACAATTTGGAAAAAAATGTTTGATGATAAGACATTAATAAACTAAATATTCTTTTTCATATTTATTAATCAGTAATAATAAATTAATCAAGAAAATAGGTTATCTCATTCTAAAGTTGCCTGCATCATCAGGAATTAGTTGAAATTTTTAAATGCTGATTGAGAAAACAATGTAAGGAAATAAACTAGTTTTTGAGAAGGAAAAATAAAATCTGTAAATGAATTTCTATTAAATGATTATTATATGAAAAATTAAAAATTATTAAATGAAATAATTTTTATAAGTACTATTAATTCTAACCTTTTGATAGAAAATTAGATAAATATATTGGTTAATCACTGTTTTATATTTCTAGATTACTGGTAAAAAGTTATGGAAACATGTCTATGATGAGCTTGGAGGTAATCCAGGGAGTACAAGCGCCGCAACATGTACTAGAAGACATTATGAGCGGTAAATTTTTATCTAAATTTTTAATTAATTTATGAATGTCCATAAATCTATAAACATTTAGCATGAGAGCAATACCAAGTGCCATATCTACGTTTCTTGATTTTCACTTTTTTTTTTCATTCAATATTCTAGTTATATTTATGCTTATTATGAATGACTTTATTATTGACACTGACAGAATTATTTATTTTATTTAAATCACTTTTTCTCTGTTGCATAGTTGGAAATTAATAGCAATAATTGGAAAAATCAAATATTGTTGATGTATTAATTTGGAGAACTTCATGTTAATATATGTTTTTAAATTTGAGGTTTACATTTTATTGCTTTGAATTTTTAAAATTGTCTTCTATCATGAAATGGAGAATTTCGTGAAAGTTGTGCTTATTTGCATTCTAGAAAAGTAGTGTTCTATATTAACAATCCTAATAATTATATTTAAAAATATATACTTTTCTTTCTTTTTTTATTTAAAGTATTTCTTTAATAGAAGGAGAACTTTGTACATTATTGATGAATTTAACAAAATTAGAATCTTACTTTTCTAAAACATACATTTGTAAATTCTCTAATCTTATGCATTATTAGATTTAAAAAATTTTTTTTTATCAATTCTTAATTGAATAGTATTTCTTAAATCGAATTATTACTCTTTCAATATTTTTGCATTTTGAAAATTAATTTTAAAGCTCATGAGTTAAGTATGTTTGATTTTTAAAAAGCCATGTGTTCTGCATCAATGTAATTTACTTTGTCTGAAACTAAGTTAACTTCAATTATAGTTTGCTCCTCCCATTTGAGCGATTCATGGCAGGCATTGTCTACAAACCAGCTCAACGTGGCAAGAAGTCTCAGAAGAAACCTCTACAAGATGGGGAGGAAGTTGGCACTGCCATCACTACAGCTGCAAAGGCAGAGCCTACTTCCGATGCCAATACTGAGGCCAATGCCAGCACTCTAGCTGCAGAGATAGAAGATGCCTACAATTTCACTGACTCTAATCATGAAAACAGCAATAGCAAAGACAGCAATTCAAATGAGTTCAATTCCGCTTGTGATGAGCAGAATAACACCAATCAAGCAGTGTTTTCAGATGAAGACAGTAAAACCATATGGAGTATACAAAAACAGCCAGATAATAAAGATGATGTAGATAAAGATGACAGCAAACCCATAAAACCTCTAATAATTCAAGTAATTGATCTTCTTGACAAATTTTCATGGAATAATTAATAGATGTTTTTTTATAAATACCAGATTATGAACATAGCCTCTAATCTATTTCAATATATTTAACTTATTTCTTTTAAGAATTATGCCAGATTTTTAAAAATAAAATAATAAGTGTAATTTTTTCTTCTTATTAATAGAAAGGTAAAGGCTGTGGATTGTTTTAAATGGAAATAAATTTTTAATTTCCTTTATTGTAACTGTATATTTAAATATACTGCACAGTTATGTCAGTTAATTTTTAATTGTGAATTTTCATAATATCCAATTTAATTTCATCCTGCAAGTCTGGTTAATATGATGGGAAAATGTTGAATGTTTATTAATATTTTCAATTTTATTTCATTATATACATATATGTATTGTATATTTATGGTATTGAATATTTATTTATAAAAACAATTTTTGTACTTATTTCATACAGAAAGGTCAAAGTGAAACTTTTGCTGAAAAAGAGCGAAAATGGGATGAAATTAGAAGAAAAAATGCTGCTGAAAGGAAATGGGTATGTGAATGTGATATATTAATTTTTTTGATATTAAATATACAGTTTCAATATTTACTTTGAGAGGAAATATAGTTCTTTGCAATTTTCTTATCAATTTCTCAGACTTAGCAAAATTAATTTGAAGTAAATTAAATATTTATATAGCAAATTTTTAAAAATTAAATAATGGGTTACAAATTTTGAGTGTATTGAAAAATTGTTGTTTTTCAGGTACGCCAATCACGTTCTTCTCGTGGCTGTAAAACTCCTGTTCCCGATGTCTCATCATCAAATCCAGAAAGCCTATCATTAGAATCTGTTAAAACAGAAACTAACTCTCTATCACAACATGCCAAAGTCAAATCTGAAGTTTCTGATTGCATTCCTGATCAAAATATATCAGCTATCTCATCTGTAGCTAAACAATCAGCAGATATTGACATTAGTCATTCATTTCAATCAAATAAGCACAATTCAAATAAATTCCTTCCCCCAGGAATGGCATCTGATATACGGGATATGAAATTAAAACCTGAACATCAAGGACAGAGAAAAAGGAGTGCTGGAAAAGATGGGTTATCAAATTCACAACCTTGTAAAAAGTATTCATCTTGTAATAAAGCAGAGTGCTATGAAAACAGTGCTAAATCTTGGTGCAGCTATCTTGGTAATTCTGAGCAATCTTCTTATCAGTCAACTATGTATTCCAGTGGGGATAATTATGTTCCGTCACATTTAAGAGGTCAAGCACCAACATATTATAAAGCAGGAACACGCTCTGAGCCTGATATTAATCGTGATTATCTCCTGCACACTGGTCGTCATTCTGTTGGTTCCATGTCTGCATCTAGTGCAGTTTCTGCTGAAGCATCAGTTAATGACGATAAACTTTCCACACCACAAAGAAGGCCATCAGTTATTCAACACACTGAATATGCTGCTACTTCTCCCTCTCCTTCCATCTCTCCTAAACAATCCAATCAAGAGATTAATCAGAACATGTATATGAAGAATAATGCTACAAATGGCCCTTTCTCAAGTCCTAAAGTAAATCTCCTTCCCAGCCAACCAGGATATTCTACAAATGGTAAAGTTGCAGAGTGGCTCACTAAAGGTGTTCATGATGTTGTAGCTTGTAAGACTCCTTCAACAGCAGTTGAAAAAGCTATTGAACTTCATGATAAAGTGATGATGCCTTCAAGCTGTAAGACACCTGGTGCAGTTGGAACAAGTAAAATACCAGTGAATAATGTAAAAAGTAAGCATGGTACGAGTGCTTCAAATAATTCAAAGTCGCCACGTTCAAAGTACTCAAGTTCTCACCGTCATCGAAATGCAGATGTAGCTAATGGAAGTTATTCTCATGCTAGAGGCAGTGTGGCGCATCAGAAATCACTCCATCCAACTCCTTCTACATACAATTCTGTGATGACAAGTGTCAGTAGTACTCCAAAAGGTGCTGCAAAATATCACCATCCTGTTCACCAAACTATGAAAAATGATTTTTATCCCAATGGTCCCTATTTCAATCAAACAAAGCGTCAAAAAGTGAATAATGTGACTTCATCTATGCTACCCCCAATCACTCCACGCCCCTCTCCATCTCCATTTGTAAGACAACAAACATATGTCACTCCTCCTTTGAGTGATATTCCCAAGATGACAGCTGCTACGCACAATGACTATGAATTTGCTGTTCTTGATCTAAGTGTGAAAAAACCAACTGTTCAAGCACCTCCACCAAGAACTACTGTCCCTGTGGTACCTGTCAATGCTTCACCTGTCCCAGAAGAAGATGTATGTTTAGACTTGTCATTGAAAAAGAAATCAAATCTTAGTACTGACAATGGTATTGAAAATATAACGCCCCCTCTTCCCCTTTCTCCAAATCCTGCATCGCAACAAGTTTCTTCATATATGCAATCATCTCTTAAACCATTACCAACTCTACTGGCTCTCCAAGATTTAGCTGCAGAAGAAGCAGCTAGACGTGGTTATTCTTCTAGCAGGAGGAACGGACCTCCAATCATGTCTGGTACTGTGACTACACCAGTAACTGGACCATCCCTTAGCATGCCACCAGCCACTGCAATGTTCCCTGGAAGCACGCACAGTAAATTGCCACCAGGCCTTATGAATTCTATTCCACCCACTGCATATTCTAAAGACATTGCCAAAAATATGTACATGCCAAGCAATGCACGCCACTCTCAATTTTCCCCATATGTGATACCCCCCTTTTTCCCCACCAGTTGGACTTCAGTAGTGAACACCTCACCTCCAAATGCAAAACAAACAAACACTAATACCCAAACTAGTCCAATGCCCTATAAAAATATGGTTAACCACAGTGTCTTCCCGAAAGATTATCCATATAATGTTAAATCGCAATATCATCCTGTGCTTTGTAAAGAGAGTGGGCGTTATCCATCCAGTGGTAAATGATCATTTGTGAAGAGTTTGTTTTAGAGCTTTATTAAATAGTGTTTGCAAGAATTAAGCGATAAATTTTCTGAGAAATAATATCAAAAAAACTTTTATCATTTGCTGATATGTGAAATAAGAACAGTCCAAATGCCTGCTAGTCCCTATATCTTATACATAGGATTGTGTTTTTAATAATCATTGAGACACTCCTATTTTGGCAGGTGTATGTTTATTTTTCAGAGCGGAAATAATTAATTTATGTGAAAAAGAGCTTTATATATATATTTACATATATGTAATTCCTTATTCATAAAAATTTTTTAATCTCACTCATCTAGGCTTGTATATGCATATTGCAATTCAGTATAAGATTTTTTGATAAAATTCTTTCAGAAATTAAAAGTGTTGTATATTTTTTACTTTATAAGATTGGTATTTTATTAAAAAATTTAAATCTTGTTAAATTATCAAACACTAAATTGTGAAAATTATGAGACTCTTTACTTTTTGAATATGTATTAATGACTTAGATGCCAAAAATATTGAATCATAATTTTGGATTTACAAAAAATTTACCATTCAATGAAATTTTTCGCTAATTTATTTTTGTAAAGATTTCACACTGATTTAAATAGAAATAAATATTTTTATTATTTTATTCTGGTAATAAACTTATCTATAAATTCCATTCAATATCATATATGGATCATTATTTATTGCAGTTGTGATTTTGTGACCTTTTAAGAAATGTTGATTCCTAAATTAAAATATGAAGAATATCTCCTGAGACAGATGATAGTTTACAAATTCTTGTGGCTCTTGTATTCTTTAACAAAAAAAGTTTTTGTGTGAAATGGATCATTTGACTAGTTTACTCTCAATCAACTAAAATTTAATTTTTGTGCTAGAAAAATTGAAATTACTCGGCATGCTGTATTTATTAATCAGCAAAAAAATAATTTTTTCATAAATGTTTTTAATGTTTTTTCCAATTAACTGCAATTATCATTTTCTTTTAAAATAAATTTGTAAAGAAAATAATTTTCAGTAAAAAAAAAAAATCCTGCTAAAATTCGTAAAATTTAAAATGTAATCAATATAAATAAAAGTAAACATTATACCTATATAAAATTCATCATATCGATTTATCTTATTTATTATAACAGTACACCCTGTACAAATATCATTTTCATCCAATCATTTGTAAAACAACATTTTGCTATATTATTCATTGAAATAACTTCATTTTGTGTGTTCATTTTTCGACAGCTATCTTATATTAATATTTACTAATCTTGGTATCTAAGTCATCATTAAAAACAATGATTATTATTAAATTCATTGATCATAAAATTTAATTATAGAACTGTTCCTTCACATAAAAATCAGCAGAGATGTATATTTTATTAATGAAAAATTATTGTAGAAAAACCTGTATTTTAGACTTATTATTTTGTTCCAAATTATTAAGTTATTTTCTTTTTTCCATTCATACAAGCTGTGTATTTTTATTTATAATTAATATGCAATGATTGTTAAAAACTTGTAAAAATTTTTCTGTATAAAGATTTAATGATTGTTGTATATTTTATATATTACATTTGTACTTTTATAATTTTTGTTATTTGTTAGATTTATTTTGTAACTGAATATATTCATGTTCAGATGTCTTGCTTTTTGAAATCAAATTATTTTCAATTTTGAAATTTCCGACATTTGACAGTTTATAATTGTCTTTAAATTGAGATTGCAAAGCAGCCTCATCGTTTTTTCTATAGTAATTGTCAATTTACTGCTATGTACTTAAACTTGATGCATTTTTCATCACAAATGTTCTTCGATGTTGAAATTTTTTAGTTAGAACAGTTATAGGAAATTTTAAAACTAGATTTTCAGTGTATACGTGATATATTTACACAAAGTTGCTCTGTGTACAAAGCATGATATAGAGGTGTTTATAGCTGAAAAAATAATTGATTTTAAATTGGATGTGAAGGAGAAAGTAGTTTTAATTCTGGTAATAAATTATAATTGATGAACCTGTTTCTACCAGAAGTGACTGTGTATATGAAATGACTTACATAAAATGTATTTTTGAGCCTGAAAATAAATATGTTAAAGAAAATCTCTTATAATGATGTAAATTTTATTTGCCGCCACCATCATTTTTGTAAATTCATTCTGTATTCATCTTTTTAAGTGATCTCATCGATGTGCTATTCAAAACACCATGTGATAATTCAGTGAATAAGTAAATTCTCTCAAATATATTCAAATTCAGTTAATATTTGTTGTAAAGAAAGAGAAGTGTTTCTCTGTATTGTAAAAATATAAATAACTCAATGCAAATGTTGTTGTGTTTTTGTTTATTTTTAGGATGTGCTACCTCCTTTTATCTCAGTGCTTTTGTGTATGTGTTAAAAAAATGATAAAAATGGAATGGAATTTCTGATAAAGAGTAAAATATAAACTTGAATACTGTCTTATTTCTTATCTTACTTAAATTTCATTCTGTGACACAAATCCTGCAATAGGTATTTGTAATGTTATTCTCTCTCTCTCTCTCTCTTTTTTTTTTTTTTTTAAAAGACTGTTGGTTGTTTTTAGAAGAAAATATTTATATTTTTTTACTACTACATATTTTTAACAAAGAATTTTCTTAAAAACAATTCTATTCAAATTTTGTTATATCATTAAAAATGTTGAGAAAAATGACAAGAGTAAGGTTGATAATTATGTTTTATGGCGACTACCTTAGTGATATTTGACAGCAAAAATTTTCATTGGCGGTTCGAACCGTGATATAATATATACTCTTATGTTTTAGTACCCTCTATAACCGATATTAGCGCCTAAGATAGTCACATATTTTTTCGTTCATCAGTTTTGGTAAAATATCTAGGTAGTCTTCATAATACGTAAGTACTGTAAATTTAATTAATATTGTTCTTTTTGTTTAGGTAAATAAAGTGCTTCAATGATAATAATTCTAATTAACAAATTCCATATTCTACATTTTGAAAATACAAATTATGAAAATAGTAAAAAAAAGCTAAAAGCGTTATATCAGAATTTGAAATTTTAATATCTTTTCATTTCCATTAAATTTTTAGTAAATTATCTTCAGATATGAAATTCATCATAAAACATTTTATAGATTCCTTTTGATTATTTAAAATGTTCTAAGATGATTTGCTTATGTTTTTTTGTTGAAAAATTAGTTTTCATAAATTGCTGACTACTTAAATTATTTCTTTTATCAAAGAGTAGGAACATTTTAAACAAACTTAAGTTCTTACTAATTAGTGTCATTACAGGCAATTTTGTGACGATCTTATATAATGCCACAATATACATATAGATACAACAAAAACCTAGGTAAACCTACTCGCGTGTTTTATTTGAAATAAAATTAATGGTTATATGATAAATAGAATAAGCTGTTGTGACGCTAATATATAAGTACCCAATATTATTTGCTAAAATTGTGCAATTTGTAACTATTGTAAAAATGTTTAACATTTGATTTTTAAAATAATCAAAAAAGGAAACTAAGCTATGCGTGATCCAATATTTCAAAATATTTTTGATTTTTAAACGTATTACACTACAAAAATATTAACTTTGAAAATTTAGTGATTAATAGTTTTAACTTGGATGTGCATGCTTAAATTTTTGTGTGAATTTAATTTCTTAAATCTAGATTAGTTTCACATGTTTTTTGTGCAGTTGACAGTTGTTACCCATCCCTTAGAATATAAACCATTATAAGTTTTCTAAAACTAATTATATACATATGATTGAATTTTTTAAACGTTAAGAATATCTAAAGAATTTAATTTCAGACGTTCATAATTTTATTTGCGATAGTAAATTTGTAGAATCTATACATAAAAATAAAGGGTAGAATTCCATTATATCCTTATCGTACGATAATATCGGCAGTGGAAAAAAATCGTGATTACAATCAATTGATGGAATATAGTAAAATAAAACCAAATAAAAATTTCAAATATATAAATGAAAAAAAAGAAAGAAAAAATTGAAAACTTTAATATAATGAGAAAAACGTGCTACATTATATAAGCTAAATACATATATAAATTAAAGTATTATGGACATTAATCTTGAAATGAGTTATTCATGGATTTTATTTTTTTCATTCTTTTGTATATTTTAAAATTCAAAAAAAAAATATTAAGGGAAATTACTAGTTAGTAACTGAAAATTAATTTAAATAGTTAATTTCATTTCAAAGTGACTCATGATTTAAACTTATAGATTTAAAATATTCAAACAACCAGTTAATTTTTTTATCCAGAATGTTAATTTTTTGATCTGAAGAAGACTAAATATTTTATTGAAATTTTAAGCTAAATTTTCTGTCATAAGTTTTCATAATTTGAATTAAAATTAACTTGTAAATTTTTGCGAGTTATATAGGAAATATACTTCTCTCTTTTTATTTTAAATTAACTTTAAAATAACAATGAAAAGATATGAAATTAAATTATATATTATTCGCTAGATGGCAGCACAATGCAATACATTTTTATTCCTTAAATACTTTATTGAATCTCATGCCTATAGATGGCAACACCATGAAATACATTTTGTTACAATGCAAAACAAACAATTATGGATTATGTTAATTTATGAGTGAACATTGTCCATAACTGTGTATTATTCAAAACCCTCTTGCTTTGTTCTAGAAGCAACCAAATAATTCTTGAGTTATTAAATATGACACACAATATTTGTAATCATTCCTGCTAGTGGAGTTGAATATGCTTCCAACTGTGCGAAAACTTTTTCTCAATAATAAATAAAAATATTATGCACAATCGTTATTTCAAGTTTCCAGCCATCAGTTTTAGCAGATTGAAATCATTAAAGATAATCTCGTAATTTCTAATCATGGTTAAGTTATGAGGGCTATTGAGCAAACTCTTCCTTTACCCTTCAAAATTTTTTTTATAAAATCTTTGTTTATGAATTTAATTTTAATGGCACAAAACTCAAAATTGATATTATTTTTCCATTGCGTTTGAAATTTTCTGCATGAATGGTGTTCTAGAAATAAGATACAAGTTTAAATTTAACAGTGAAATAATTTATTTTTGTCTTGGTGTGAAGCTCCACCTCAATTTGGTCATACTTAACGTCAATTCATGGATGATAGCTCGTGGCTTGCTTGTGGATAGTTGATAGTTATCCAATCTGTCGGAGTGACAAGTTTGCTGCCTGCCATTGTAAGTATTGAAAAGCATACAAGAGTTGAAAAGAAATGTGCATGATCAGTTATAGCATATAGGAATTTCACATGGGCAAAGGAAGATTCGGCTTATAAGCCTCGAGGTAGATTTTAACCTCCGTTACTCCTTAGGCAGGCAGCAAATGAGAGCAATTTTGCCGGTAAAACCTTAGGCAATGAGCAAGCACCAGATTGCTTGTGGATGGTGTCTATTTTGTAGATAACTAGTGTTTTGCGAATTTCTGATGTATGGTATACTTGCCAAATAGAAAAAAAAACTTGATTAATTCGTCTGTTTTTCCACATAAAGCTAAATCAATTTGGAGAATATCTCCAATTATATATATATATATATATATATATATATATATATATATATATATATATGATTATTGTATATCTAGTAAATTGTAAATGACATTATAAAATTACTCGAAAGAAAAGTAGAAGTAATGAAAATATCAAATTTCATTAAAAACTTAAAGGACCCAAGTAGTATAAATAGTTTTAAAATATAATAAATCCATATTACGGGTAAAAAAATTTAAATAACATTTCCAAAACTTAATGTTTCAGTTGGATGTGTAGCCTATATCGAATAAATTTAAACGTAATACTTTTTGATATAAGTTCTTAAATTGTACTAATTGTATTGATTGAAATGTGTGTGAAATCATTTTACAAAAACTTATACTCAGTAAAATTTTTATGTATAACTTTGCTTTGTATTATTAAATTAAAAATTTCAATTCAACTAATAGTTATATTACATTTCTTAATCTATTCCATATAATTTTTATAAAATAATTTAAATAATTTTATTTATCATATTAAAATTCTTGGAAATTAATGATACGTATATAATACAATGGTAACCAAAGTAAAAGTTTTTCAATTCGAAATAAAGATAGTTTAAATTAAAATTATTAAGTTTTTAAGTAAACTTTTCTTAAATTACAAGAAATATCTCTACCTAAATATATTTTTCTAGTTTTAAAAAACAATTTCCATGAAGTTTATTTAACTGAAAAAATATATAGTTCTTAAAATATTCTGATATATGAAGAATTTCTTTTTCAAAATGATTGTTGATTAACTAGATAAATTTTTATAATATTTTTATTTTATTTGAAATAATTTTCATTGCCTGGTTATCAAAAGCAAATGTTAATTATAATTAAAAATCAATCAAATAATAAATATAATATATATATTATAAAAAAAATACTTTGCATGAAAATCTTCACCTCATTTCTGTTATACATGACGTCATTTCGTGGAAGGTAGATTTCGTGGAAGGTCGTGGTCACAGACTAGTCTCTGGTCGTGGTTAACTTGTGGATAGCTGGTGGATCCAGTATATCCGCGGGTGACAGTGATCATGTTTGCTGCCTGCTTATTAGAGTAGCAAATTCACGGTGACGAAAATATGACGTAATGTGATGTCATTGTGCTGTTAAACCAAGGAAACTTTATTTGCATCATATTGAATTCTTGTTTACATTTTGACTAATGAACAATATTAGATATCAGAAATTATGACATCTTATTTATTTAAGCATTTGACTTATTTATATTTAGGTTTTTTAAAATTATTTATATTAAAACTCAAAATGTGTACTTTATTGACATTTTTTTAAAAATTTCGTATATTTTTAGATTATCTAAAACTATATCCAACAAAACTAGTTTATTTTTTATTAAAATTTCATGTATTAAGTTTAGTCTAACTCAAAGCAAATATGTAATTAAACATCTTTGTTTTTAATATATAATATAATTATATTTTAAAAATAATTTTTTTATGATAATTTTTATAATAACTATAAGTTTTGATATAAAATGCAAGCAAACTATCAACACGATTCAAAAAGTAGTATTAAAATATTTTTCATATAAATTATTTTACTGAAAACAAATAATGTAATAATGCATTCGTGAATTTTAAAAATCTAAATTAATTCTGCAATAACACAATTTTTTCAGTTATTTATATTAAAAACTAGAATAAATTTTTTCGATATTTAACAAAATACATTTAAGTGTAGAATAAGTTCTTCTTTTCTTCATAACTATTTGACTTGTCCTATTCTAATAACTATTTTTAGAAACTTAATTACCTGAGTCAGTTTGACTATATACACTGCTGGCCACCATAAATACAACTTGAAGAAAGCATGCAAATAACATGAAATTTACAACATGTATTAGCGGAGTTGAGATATGCAAACGATTAGAATTTTAGCGCAGACGCACATCGCCGCGCCTGGAGATTTCAACAATTTCAATTTCGGCTATCGTGTTTCTCTCGTAGTTTAAAAATAAAAAATGATCAATTATGCTTTGTAGAATGAAGCACTCATTTTTTTAATCAAGTAATCAAGATAGACAGGGAAAAAGGATAGTGGCCTTCATGTTGGACGATATCAAAACCTGTAATGCAGATATGTGATCGTTGGATGCAGGTAGGTACGACGAACCGAAGTATTCGATCGCTTCCTCCTCAGTGCACCATTTCACGTAAAGACTGGCAAATTGTGCGCAGGGCAGTGAAGGATCACTCAGCCACATCACGAACCACTGCACAGTACATTCAGTCTGTAACGCATCATCCAGTGTCTGCACGTACCATTAGACGCCGTTTACAGCAGAGTCTACTGCTTCGTACACCCTTGACGCAGAACGACAGACGTCTCCGCCACAATTTGTGTAAGGGAAGAAAGATGTAGACGGTAGACTCTCCATTCTACCGTAAACATATTTGAATGAAATTGTCTTTACTGACGAGTCACGATTTTGACTGCAACACCACGATTTTCGCATTCGAGTCTGGAGACACCGTGGAGAGAGGATACTGAACAGCTGCGTTATGCACCGCCACACTGGTCCTGCACCGGGTATTATGGTATGGGGAGGTATTGGATATCACTCTCTCACTCCTCTAGTACACATTGCTGGTATTTTAAACAGCCAGCGCTACATCTCCTAGGTGTTGAATCCAGTTACCCTTTACTTTCAGGGCTTGCCGACAGCCATTTTTCAACAGGATAATGCAGAGCACACAAGGCTTCCAAAGGTTCTTCATCAATCACCAGATTGAATTGCTTCCCTGGCTGGCTCACTCTCCGGATCTTTCGCCGATAGAAAACATGTGGTCCATGATTTACCATAATTATATCCCTAGCTGCCACACCAAATCAAATTTGGCAACGTGTGGAATCTGCTTGATCTGCTGTATTCCAAGAACAAGGTCTCTTTGAATCAATGCCGAGGCGTATGGCAGCGGTGATCTACAACAATGGCGGCTACTGTGGCTACTGGTTTTGGCAGGAACCATACTTTAGAGAAGTCTATAAATTTAATTATATGATACTTGGTCAACATGTTGTATATAAATTGAATTTGATGTGATATCTCTTGTCATTCTTGGTGTTGCAGTTATTGAAATTTTTGTCGATAGACCACGGCAATGCAATAATTGTTTTAAAATTAACCATAAAAGTTATGGGAATTGAATTTGCAACATAAAGTTTAAATGCTGTTGATGAAAATTTATTTGGTTTTGAATGAGGAATGACAGAAATTTCAGCACTGGTATCAATTAAATAATGGCGATTACTGTTTTTATTGAAAAGGAAGAGGTGAGAGTTTACTTGGCCACTCTCCCATCAACTGGCCTGCTAGTTTTCGAAAGACGCGATAGATTTTTTTAAATAAACAGGGATCGACATATTTATTTGCATTTTTCAAAATTTTAAGTGATACCAACAAAATTTGTAACGTTTTGATCTAGGTTAAGATATCTACTTTGATTTTTAAAATACTTTGATTTGCTAAGTGATCTACTACGAAATGAAAATTCGTCAAATTTTTCTTAACATACTTATTTAATGAAACAATACTTGCTTCTAAAATATATCTATTCTACTGCTTTCAGATATTGTTGATTTCTTGGCGTGAGGTATTCTTTTATGTATAGAGCATATTTCTCCTGAATTTCAGATTTAAATAATTTTGTCTGCCATTACTGCAATAATATGTAGCAGATTGACAAAATTGCGACTTATTATTGCAGAAATTTTGTTTACGTAGAGACAATAGTGCTTGCATTTGAGGTAGCAGTCTTTGGAGCCAAAGCGATTTAATAACCTCTTCGGAAATGGAATTGCCAGCGAGACTTCATTTATAATAACAAATAAGATGGGCTTTTATCGCCAAGGTTAGTAAAATTTGTTAGTAAACTTTTTAGGCGTGATTCCTCAGTATCACTCAATCTACTGAGTAATGCATTTTTTAAAGCTTTATATTTTCCTTCATGTGGATGATTTGATAGAATATCGGCCACAAATTACAAAATGTTCTCACCTAATACTGCAACAATAGCGTTATATTTAGTTAAATCTTGACTCATACCGTTGTTTGCGAATTGAGCTGCGAGTTAGAAAATCCACAATTTAGGTTTTTGTCCCCAAAACATTGGTGGCTTTATTGAAGTTCGATGTAATTCAACAGCTTTATTTTGAGACTGAATATCGTTTGCATTATTTTCATTCATATTGCAATAGAAGAAATAATTGTTCTAATAAATTGTAATTTATTACATTATCACGTGCGGGTTACCAATGTTACTTGTTCAATGTTGTGTATCTCTATGATATTAATTATATGTGGATTTCAAAACAAATAACAAAGCATTTATTTTCGATAACATAATTCAATATTAGAGAAATTATATAAATAATTTTATAAATATTGATATAAACATTTTAGTATAGAAAAACTTGTAAGCATAAACTGTCAGAACGATGTAAGAATAGAATTCTATATGACTATTGTAATTTAAATGTAACTCTTATGAAAGAAAAATATTAAGCCCCTATTACATTAGAGTGGCCGATATTTCAATTTGAGCAACTCCCATAGACTTAACATTACGTGACGTCACAGCTCGATTTTCGGCAACTCGAGCTCATCGTCCAATGAATGTTCGAGATTTCTATTAGGTTTGCTATAAGTAAATAGCTGTTTTACTAGATTTATTGACAGATAGCTTTTCTGGCTAACATTATTTAGGTTGCCATATTTTACTCTGTAGTTCTCCAGATTTCATGATGAATTCTTATTTGGGAATTTAATTTGTAGCCAAAATTGTTTACATTAAGCCATCTTGATATTGTTTCATTCAATTTTAGCGTTTGAAACTTCACGTTTAGAATGATAAGAGCTAATCTTTGTCGACGTGAAAAGGAAAAAATATCTGGTTAAAAAATTTCTTAAAACTTTTGTGTCAATTGCCTAAAATAAATAATATTATCAAGACCTAAAACAAAACTGGTATTTTGAAAACATAATATTTATTTATAGTTTTGATAAAATAAAGAGATCACTCAAACAACACAGGTGAAAATTCTTATCAATTGTAAACACATCTTTATAACGATGATATTTTAACTTTAATTCGGACGCTATTTCATCATACGTCCTTTGTTTTAATTTAGTCAATTTATATTGGGAATGTGAAATATCCCATATATGAGGCTTTACTCTTATCATTTCAATAAAATCAATTTCCATTTCTTTTGTCCATTCAACACAGATATTTGCCATTTTCAAGTATATATATTTATCACATGCACTCATTTACAATAATGAAAACATGTTACTTCTTAGCATCTTATTATTTCCGCTTGGCGAAAGTAAAAGACAACACCAGTTCCGTTAATCATCTATTGGCGATACGAATTGCTCGAGTTGCTGCTGCATGCACAAAAAAATTGCTGATTTTCGGCAATTCATAACGCCAATAACTTTCATTTGGCATAAAATTTGGCGAAAAATTGGCAATGATAAAATTTCAAATGCGCAGCTGTAAAAAAAAATCTGAAATATCATTGGACGACGTGTCCGAATTGCCCAAAATCGAGCTGTGACATCACGTAATGTTAAGTCTATGGGAGTTGCCCAAACTGAAATATCGGCAACTCTAATGTAATAGGGGCATTAAAAACAAAATAAAATGAAGCTTTGCACTAGCTCAATTGATTTAATTGATTGAGTTTTGAATTCCACAATATACGGCGTTCTAATGTCGCTATATAATATAACAGTGACGTTTGAAACTTTTTTAATATGTCGCTGTACGATGTAACTGTGACGTAGATAAAATATTATTAAATGTCATAGATATTTTAAGCCAATCAGAATTTGTTTATATTCCCGTTGCATTTTCGGTCAACTCCCAAATTTCGTTGTTGAATATTAACAAAATATTATTATCTAATGATATTTTTATAATATTTTATGAGGACCTAATTAAAGAAAAGGGTAAGAGAAAACTTAAATTTAAGTTTTGCTTGATATTTTTTTTGGCAATAGGAATAAAATCTCTTATATCAAATAATATAAAATGGACACTACAAGAGGAATCTTGAGTGCAATAAGTACATAGCACATCACAATATTCTACTATGCTTTCAGGAATTATTTATTCAAACTTATATTTTCATATCAATTTGTACTATACTATGTTCAAGTTGTGTTAACAATAAAAGATTTTTAAATTAAATTTATTTTAAGTATTCTTCAAATTATTAAGGTTAAAAATAACTCCTTCGTATAAATATATTTAAAGTTATAATTTGATTTACTAATATTTGTCAAATAATATAGAGCTTTTATTGTTTAAACTTTATATTATTTAGACAAGTTTATCACCGTCTTTAATAATATAAACACGAATAAAGAGCAATTTTCTTTAATTAATGGAAATTATATTAATAATAAACAGAATACATAATATCTGAATATATTAGAATACCATTTAGAATATCAAATATTTGGAATTAAACAATTAAAATTGTTGATAATTTCAACGCAGAGGTTAATTTGTATTTAAAGAAAATATTTAATTATATGAAAATTAGGCTTTATTAATTAATCAATATAAATTTTGTAATGTTTTTTGTTTGTTCATTAAAGACAAGTAACCAAAAGTTTAACCATAATTTTTATTAGTTACAACAATAATAGTAAATTGCGAATTATATAAGCTCTCCCTAATCACCTTGCACATCTAAAAGCAGTACCAAGTGTTGCCAGATACAGGTTAAATAATTATAATTTATTGAAAATACAATATTTATATATCAATTACATCAGAAATCTTATATTACCTGTAAGAGTCTTTTGAAAAGTTTCAACAAACGGTGAAAATGTTATATTGGTACATTTCTTGGCGCGTTTTCAAAATCGCCTATGCCATGGCGAAAATTCTACGGCTATTTCAAAGTGAAACTTAATTAGCGACCAATGAAAAGGCTAAAACCAAAGAGTAATTAATAATCATAAAAAGAGCTTCAAATTCGCGAGTTGGCGAAGTAGGGGACCTAAAGCGCAATTTAACCCAACAAACATAAATGTTTGCTGAAACTTATCAAGAGACTATTACAGAACATCAGAAATATATGTGGAATTTCTTTAGTAATTTGACTTCTTTTGTGCTTATCGAAATAAAAAACTGTCTTTAGGGTCCCAAAGGAATCGATGATCTATATAAGCTAAATAAAATTAGTGAATTATTAAGGCGCGCAAAAATTTAAATTACAAATAATTAAGTTTTTAAAAATTATACTTACTCCTATAATATTATTAATTAATAATTTTGTTAATAATTATTTAAATTAATAATTATTAATTTAAATCCTTGAATGTCGATGTTTTGTATGTCATGCACGACACATCTCACACGATGTTCGACTGATTTGCCCATGATTTTTATAAATATTTGGTTTGTGGACAGCGTAAGCAAGGGACTTGATATAAAAGTTGCAGTATATGCTTTAAATATTATGAATAATGATTTGGCAACACATGATTTTTGTATTGTCTTTTTTCGTAATTATTGTTGGTTGTAGCTGACTGATGTTTAGATTTCGGCTTATTATTGAAAATAAATAAATAAATTAAATTCTTAAATTTTCGTAGTTGAATTCACATACTATATTTTTAAGCTTTAAAATATATTACAGGTTTTGAAAAAATGTCTCGAAAGAAACCTAGAATTGATTTGGAGGATTCTCACGTTGTGAGAAAGTGAGTTGTTTTAATATGAATTCTAGGCTTAATTCATAAACATTTAAATCACATTTGTAAATTTCTTTTTTGTTATCAGATTTGAAAACTAACATCTACTCTTTGGTTTTAATTATATATGGTTCAAAGAATGTTATATTCGAAGTTCATCTTTAGTGAGAATCATCTAAATTAAACATGATATTTATATAGTTGTTTTTGCTTTTGTAATTATTTTTTTTATTTAAATTAATGTGTAATTACATATTATATATTTCATAAAGTTTAAAAATTTTTTTATGTGACTATCATTGACTCTATGGTGGTTATTTTGTAAAGGGTTTGTGTTATTATGTGTATATACGTATGTGTATATATAATATACTTATGAATAAAAAATGTAGATATTGATCGTAATACTGGAACTCTAACATTAATATTTTTTGCTTCTTAAACATTTTAATTATTTTATATTTATATTAATCACATTGTCTTACTCTTTTGACAAAGTGCTGGTGCATATATCATTGACTTTTGAGATCAATTTAAAAAATTATTTTATTAAAACTTGCATTTACATATTAATTTGAAATATGTTCCAAATTTATTATACAATTGAATAATCAATTTTATCGATATTTAAAAATTTTATTAGTATTTCAAGTATTTTGGAAAAATCTTACAGATCTAATTTTTCTTAGAAAAATATTTTTAAAATTGAAGTTCATCAATTAGTTTTTTGATAGCTGTGCCTGAAACAACAACATTACTTCAAAGCAAGATCATATTGTAAAATGTTAGTGTGTTGTATGTTAATAACCTAAGATAAATAATTGGTTAATTCCCAGTGAACGGTACGCTCTTTGTACGGTATGCATATATACAACGGTACGCATATATACAATTATAATTAATTGTAAATAATATTGCATAAAATTATATTATTTGTATAAAATTATATATTTTATATTATATAATTATATTAATTGTATATTGTATAATTATATTAATTGTATAAAAATAGCGTACCGTACACTGGGATAGAGTCAAATAATTTTCCTAGTGTTTTTTAAAATTTAAGTATAAAGGCTTTAAACTTGCTTCATATGTAATTACACAATTATAATATGCTTTAAAGTGCTCTTACTTAGTAACAATTAATTTAGCATAGGATATGTTTTTGAGAAAAAAGGATAAACACATTTCTTTCTGATTATAATTACTTACTATAAAAATATTAAAATGCTAAAAAGTAGAAACTAATTTTCAGCAAGATTAATAATAAAAACAAATACAAGCAAAGCATCACACAGGTGACAGCTGGACAATGAAACTAAATCTATAACATAAATAAAATGCATTTTTATGAAAACTTGAATTATGATCAACCGGCAGTGGTACCCACCTTAAAAAAAAAAAAAAGATTCAGTGTAATGTAATTTAATCCCAATTTTAATCAAGCAATAAAAATAAAATCGATAATGTAAGTATACATTTTTATAAAAAAAACAGTTTCTATTCTGCCAATTCTTAATATATAACATGAAACAGTGATATTAATTAAAAACATAAAATGACTCACTTAATAATTGCATAATGCAGAATTATCAGCACTGGTAATATAGTTTTCAAAATAATTCATTCATAATATTCTCAGAATGATTATGTGGCCATATATACTATGCAAGGAAAAATAACAATTCCATATAATAAAAACTATTTAAAAATAAATTTGTATTTTGAACTTTCAAAATTTGTACTTGGAAATTTAAAATAAAATTTTATTGCAAATTAATCTTCAGAAACTTAATTTTCAAAAAAATTTCAAAACATTAACTTTTCTATTTCAAAAGCCTAAACTGTAATCAAATAAAAACAAATTACTAATCAAATGCTTCAAGGGAATTACTAGCAAATATAATAAATTTTGTGCATGCACGCAATCATGTTTCAGCATAAAATGAAAGTTATTCCTTTCAAATTCATTCCGACCTGCTCTGTTAGTTTGGTGCATTTTATCAACCATAGGGAATCCTTGTTATAGGGCTCTTTAGCATAAAAATGACGATAGTGTTATGTGATTGTGGATCCATAATCAATTCATGACCAATGATGCAGAGCTTGTCCCATTAAACATTACCATCATACTACCCTTTAAAGTTGAAATATTCAGGGAAAAATTTGTAGAGGCTGTCTATTTAGTTCTTAAAGAATATACAATAAAATTTGGTAAAGATTCACTTTTCGATTTTATGGATGTTTCCTCACATGGAGCACTGTGCCGCAAAGGGCTCTAAAAAGCGAGCATTGAAGTGAAGCACGCTAACGTTCAAATCTTTCGCATATGAATAAAAAAAATGCATTATATCGGTGTAGCAGATTTAGCATAACCCAGAGTACATCACAAGGCCTGCTACTCTACACCCCCAAAAAATGGAAAAGGGGGGAAGAAAAAGTGATTTTTATGCTATACTTGGCTTTTATAAATCTTGATTATATTTAGTTTCTCTATACAAAATCATCTATTTTTTCATGATATTTTTTTAAACATGTCTCACCTTTTTGAAAAAAGCATAGTCCAATATATCATGTTTTGCATGAAAAACTTGTTTCGTGTGGTTTGTCTTTTATACTGCAGAATATTCATCTTCTTCTGTTACCTTTTATGGGAATATGCTCCACATTACTGTACGTTTGTCACTAATACCTTTTTTCTTGAAACTTAGAGTTTCTTCAGGGCTCGAAGGCAGTCGTCCCTTTAGGTTGGTTGCTGACATGTTAAATTCTGGCGGTATTCTTTAGTCATTTTAATTTCTCCTCCAGTCACCATTGTATGCAATAAATAGCTGTTTACTACAGCTGCATCTAAATAATGGAAGAATATACTATGCCACCATTTTCTTCTCATAAGGTCAACTTCGTAAAGCAATATTAGCTGATCAAACTTGTCTATGAAGCCCATGTTTGCATTATAATTGCAAATTGCTTTTGGACAATTTATTTTTACCTTTGTGCCGTCTTTCTCTTTCCATTCAATTTGAATTAAATCATTGGCACCAGGCAGAGAAGACAGGATGGTGATGCATCCTTTATCCTTCTATTTCAAGCAAATTAGGTTATCACTACTGACAGCCCAATCAAATTCTCCTCTCTTGTATTCATTCTCGAAGTTGAGCAAATTCTTTGGTAGATATTTTCTGTTTATCATGGTAGTTCCACAAGCATATAGATTTTTAGTCTCTAAATAATGGAACAGTTTATATGTTGTGAAGTAATTATTCATGTCTTATGATTTTTACCATGGAAACTTTCTGTCAATTGCTTAACCATATTCTCCCGCTGGTTTTTGTGATTTCCTTTTTGTCCCAATAGATCTCGAATTGAGATGCAAAACCATTCTTGTAATATTTCATCCATACCTTGAATCATCGTTTGTTGGTTTCTTTTGCATATATTGCTTTGTTGAGCTACGACCCTTGAATTTTATCATCGATTCATCTATCAAATGGTTTTCACTGGGATGCAGTGCATGTAAAAAAATCTCCGATGGATAATTCAATAAAGGACAAACTTTATAAAGGTGATCGAAATTTGCATCACTCCTTTGTGGTTGCAGCTCATTGTCATTCAAATGAAAATTGCTTATAATCCACGAAAATCTTTGGCATGACATGTGACGAGAGACAAAGGCATCATTTAGAGCTTCCTCAATAGCCCAGTAATCTCTGTAGCTCAGCATCCTCTTTATACCCATCAGCATGTTTACTGTCAAAAATATATGTAACTCCACTAATGTGAGTGAAGAAAGTGCTTTTTCACTCTGTGTGGTGTAAAGATTTGTTTGAAAAAGAATAACTTTTTTTTAATAAAACATTTTTTATGTTATTCTGAGTATTTAGTCATTTGAAGAAGAGAGTGTGTTTTAAAACTGTAAATAAATTGATCTGTGTTGTTGTAACCTAAAGAGTTTTAATTGAATGATTCATTACAACAAAAGAGTTATAATTTTTTTTTGAAGTTGAAGATTAAACGGGACACACAATACTAAGCCCGTATTTAGAATTTTGTTGTAAATCAAGGTGAATAATGTAAAAAACATCTATTTTTTTTTAAAATTCAAGTTTCAAATTAACCGAGTAGTGACACACATGTTAAAAAACATCTGATGCAATACATCTTATTGTTGGATAAGAGCCCGGCAATAAAGCTAAATCAGTAGCATAAAGAACATCAATTTTTATCACCCGTAGAAATGAAAACCCTGGTTTCGAATTAATTGGGCAGTAATGCCCACTTAAAAAAAACCTTTTCTGAAAATCAGCCACTTAGCAGCTAAAATGTTAGATTTTATGAAAGACCGACAAAACACAAGTTTTTGCCGAAAGCTGAATAAGAAAATATAAGCTTTTTCTCTGGGATTGCAAATGGGGAAAATCTAAATCCAAGCTTTGTTTTTACATTACTGTAGTAATCTGTAAATAATTTCAATGTGAACTTTGTAATTATTTCTGTTTTTATAGATTGCTGAGTAAGTGGAAGTAGACCATACAAAACAAGTATTTTTTATATATTTTTTAGTTAAATATGAAAAGTGATATTAAGTTTAAGGAATACTTAGTATGGACGTAATACTTTTACAATATTGTTAATAAATTAATAAATATAACAGCAATTTTAACTGAATAACACAGGAATTATAAAAGTACTCTCCTAATCATTTGTTGAAATATTAAAATAAATTTAAAGTAAAAAATCCCAAATTTAGTTCATCATCATCCATACATTTCACTAGCAACATTCAACTTCAACAAATTTTGGATTTTATTCCTTTCAGAAACAAAACAATTCTCTATAGCACAACTTCAAACATAAATGTTTCCAACATAAATGTAAAAAAAACAAAACATTTACCAAAAGCTTCAAGGATTACTATAACTCTAAAAATTTTTTTGCATACACACACACATCAGGTTACATCATAAAATCCCATGTTATGTCAAAATCAGAAGAATTCACTGTGGTGCAGTAATCTTCATGTTTGATGAATTTGGCACCTGCACTAGCTCGTAGGATTTAGCCTTTTGTTTTTTTGTGCATTAGTATTTGATTCAATAATGATAGAGATTGTGGGATTTATCTTTCTTGTTTATTTTTAAGTTCTTTCTTGGAATGGCTCATGCATATTTTTCTTGCAGCACTTTGAGGAAACATAAATGCAGATATTCACACTGTTTTCAGGATTTAATTTCTCTTAACAAATTGGGACATAGCAACAATAAGACATCTAAGGGACAGGAGGGAGAACATGACAGGATTATTAGTTTTTATATTATTTATAACATTTAAATAATATAAATCTAATGATCATAAGCAATTTAAAGTTTACATGTTGATGAATATAACAATGTTATCTCTTATGAGAAATTAATTATTACTAATCACCATTCATTTTGAACTATATATATTAATAATTAACTTTAATAAATTAATTATTTTCTGTAAATTAATTTAACAGTGTTGCATGTTATTTGTGTAAATGGCATTAGGAAAGCTCTTTTTTTCCAGATTATTTCACTCATTTACATCAGTGATGTCATAACTAGTTTTTGTTGCAGACAGCAGATAATATATTGTAAGAAGTGTTGTGTTTAAATATTTAAATAAAAAAACAATTTTTTTATAAAATTGTTCAAAAATTTATTGAAAACTAAACTTTCATTATTTTTTTTATCCATTTTAATGTTATAAAATTTTGTTATACTTGAAAAAGGCTGTACTTGTTATAATTGAAATTAGATGTATTTTATCTCTACCTCAAACATAAAACACTTGTTTATTTTTTACTGACAACTGTATTATTTTTTTGGAATTCAAAGGTATAGAGTATTATATCTATAATTGATAAAGGTGAAATTTTAGGAGAACAAGTCCTCATTATGAAAAAAATTATTTTTCATTTATCATTGTTACTTATGGCACATCATGTCCTTTTTTGGACCTTGGGTCATAAACCCAACCAACTAGTGTTACTTATAAATATTATCTTATTTAAACAATCTTTCTTCATTTCATGACACTCTTATTTTGAATAAAGTTTTTTTATTTTCAAATTAGAGAGGTTTTTTGATTATTTCATTTTAAAGATGGCACTTTTAAAATATACATTCATGTTAAAGTACTTACATTACTTTTTATGCATATTGATCAAAGTCCATCTAACAGTTGTACTAATAATCTCACTTTTCTAATTTTCAGATATCTTGACTCAACTTTAAATTAAGCTTTAGTCTGATTAGTCCCTGTGCATGAAAATGATCATTGAGTAATCCAAATCAAACTTTGTTCATTGCTCATGAATTTGATTCTATTTTTTGAATGTCAATTACAATTTGATCAATTAGAATTTTGTATGTGCAAAGAATGTCTTTATAGAACAATAGAATGACCTTCTTATTGAAAAAGTGTGCTAAATTTATATTTTAATTACTGTAAAATTGGAGATATATTTTTTTTTATAAAAATTTGATAAATAGTTCTATAGCTTTTGAACTCTTAAGAATTAATATGTAAAGAATATTGTTTATCATGTATTTAGTTTCTAAGTGTTACATTATAAATTGTGCTCTAACTGTATGCGTTATATTCTAGGGAATATGAAGTTCCTGGTAAAAAGGTTACTGATGAAGAATCTAAAAGGTACATAGTGAAATTACCAGCAACTGATTTAATTCATATTATCACTTAATTTTGTTGCTGTATAAAATTATTTTAGTAATTTGTTTAATGTGAATTTAATTTTTATATTGTTTACTATACTTGAAAGTATTGATTGTTTGCTATATTTGAAAAGTATTGTAAGTTCTTTGACTCTTAAGGCTTGTTTACACGCTCCGAGTTTCTCGGAATCCATTGGCATCCTCAATTTAGTGTGTGTAAACATGTTCTCAGAGATTAAGCTCCGATCTCGGAAAGAAGTAAAACATTTTCAACTTTTCTATCCGAGATTTTGTCCATAGCTAATCAGCTTTATGGAAGAGTGATGTCATTGGAAGACACAAAAATCAAATATTTCAATTAGAATTTTTCTCGCGTGTGTTATTTTTATTTTTTAAACATAAGTTGATTGAATAATTCATTGCATATGCTTTATCGTTTTCAATGATTAAATACAATTTGATATTGCAAAGAGAGCATTTTTAAGAATCATTGCCATTTTTTTCAATGTTAATTTAAAATAAAAATTTGATTATACTTAGAGTAAATTTTTATTGACAACTTGTTGATTTTTTAATGTTTAATTACTCTAATGAACATGATTTATTAATTTAAGAGTGAAATTAAAATGTAGAAATGACAATTACTTAAGCAATAGATTTTCATTTGTTTTCAAATCATTACTTTTTTCGTTCAGTATTAATGTTTTTATAAAAAAAATATTTTAAAAAGTCAAATATTATTTTATCGAATCATAAGTCTAAAGACTCATTATATGCATTTTTAATTATTTTCATTAACATGTCTTTAAGCCTTAAGATTCAAGTTATTTACATATTGTGAATTTTTTTCAACTGTATAGGAGGAATAGTTCAGATGATTAGTAAAATCAGTAGTTAAAATCACCTAATCAGGCAAATAGACAGATTAATTTTATTACTATAATATGAATAGAAATTTTTAAGCAATTTTTCCCTTCAGATTGATATAATTATAAAATTTAAATGTTTTAAGAAAAACTCATTGGTTTTATCAATTTTGTTCAAAAATTACTTACCTATTATTTAATCAAGTTTGATATGTAGGCATTATTTTTTTGTTTATTTTAATGGAGAAAACATTGCTTTGTTTAAATATACATACATTTATGATTCAAATGACCTGACTAAAATCATTTGTAATATTATTTTTGTGAAAACTGACTATTGTTTAAATTATATATCATCATTTATATAAGCCAATTAATCTTCTATAAGCTAAAAATAGTTTCTAAAATTACTTATAAGGCAAGAGCACTGTTCATTTATATTTGAATCTGATTTCTTCGCTTTTAGAACATGTAGTTTCTTTTATAATGTTAAAAATCTATATTCTGTATAATCAGCTACATATTTTGATGAATAGCAAAATAAAAATTTTTAATGTTATTTCTTATAATTGCAATGAAAGTTACTTTCTTACACTGATATCATTATATTTATTAATATTGACAACTTATTAATATGAACGATCGATTAGGTTGCAAATTATAATTTATTGTGCATTTCTTGATTTGAGTTTTTATAGTATACATTAAATTTTTTTCATACAAAAATAAATAAAATAAAATAAAAGAATTGAAACATTTTACTAAAAAGTTGAAAATGTTAATAAATATTTTAATTGAAGCAAGTTTTTATTTCAATATTTTTAATGTTCTGTTCTAATTATTAAAGTACATATTCTATGTAAAAAATGTATTTATATATATATGTATATATAATTGAATTCTAATGTTACAACATCTGTAAAAAAAACAGCAATCAATGAAAATCAAAAGTGAAACTACGATAGAAGTTTAAATATCAATTCCGAGAAATCATAACATGTAAACACTACTCTTAGATGGATTATCCGAGAATCTGATTTCTCGGTCTTGATGACGTCATATTGTTAACTCTGATGAGAATATCGGAGCATGTAAACAGGCCTTTACATCTGAAGTTTTATTTTATATTCATAAGATCAGACCTGCCAACTTTTATAGAAAATAGCTCATTTTACGCTTTTACTGATAGCATGAAATATTTTACATGTTTCTGTTCCTCTGGGCAAAGTTGAAAAGGAAAACTTTTTTTTTTAAAGTTTTAGCACATTGTGATGATTTTTTCTTGTTAACCATTGTAAGAAAGGGAACTTAGCATCTCCTTTCAACCCATCTGGGGTAGAGAAATAACTTCCCAGGTTCTGTGTCATGAAGGCTCTGAGCAAACAACCCTTTTCCTATCAGGGAGAAGAAGGCTTAAGCTTAAGAAATTATAAATGGGGACATAAAATGGTAAAAGTATAATCTTGTTCTCTTTTAGTTATGAAGCAAAACTTGGCATCATTCATTTTAACTGTTATAAATGAGTAGAGTTAACTCTGAGGCTCTTATGTGAAAGCAAGCATTTGGGCTTTGCTGTGGCTTATGCAGTTGATGATAATTGAAAAGTGGTTAACAGTAATCCTAATAAATTAATATTTTTCTAAAATAATTACAATGTTGAATGTCTATGCCTTAAAGCATCATCTGAAGGAACTATGTTTGTTTGTTTGGTTAGTTTGCAATTGTGATTTTCATATATCTCACAGCAGTCATTTTGATATCTCTTGTCATGTCAAATGCCCAAAACATGTACAAGAAGCAGAAAATACAGCAAGTACTTGTAATATTGATGTTTATTTTAAAAATGATATTTAAGAAGTCACTTGATCAGAGTTAGATTTTACTTCATTCTTGATTGAGCTCAACATACCAGTCAGAGTTACTGATCATGCTCCCCTTTTTAGAAAAATGTTTCCTAAAAGTAAAATTGCAAAGCACTATGGATGTACTCGAACCAAAACTTCTGCCTTTATTAAGGAATTAGCATCGAACAAAAGGGCAAACATCGTTAAACTCCTTTGTTTTTTGCTGCTTGTGATAGGATTAATGACAGCGATTCAAAATTGTATCCAATTGTTGTAGACATTTTTAATCCCATTTGTAAATCGTTTCAAAGCTTCTTATTGTCATTTCCAAGTTTATCAGGAGGAGCAACAGGGGAAAGTATAATTACTTTTAACTAATTTTAACGATTAAATATCTCTTTTAAACATTGTATAGCATTTGGTGCTGATAATGCAGCAGTAAAGCAAGGGAGGAAGAATAAAAGTGATAATCTGTTTAAGGAGGAAATTCAATAGCTATTGGTTTCTCTTGTCATTTGATAAATCTTGCCTCTGAGAAATATGCTCAAGTTTACCAATTAAAGTTGATGAAGTCATAATTGAAATTTATTATTATTTAAATTAGAGTTAAAAAGGAAAAGACTGTCTGAAAAAATTTCGAGAATTTTGCGGCAGAGATGCACAGAAAATCCTTAAGCATGTATGCACATGTTGCCATTCTCTACAGAAAAGTTTTCAATGATACTTAGATCAAATGGGTTCCTCTTTCAAAATATTTTCATGATATAGAAAAGTGTACATATTTGAAAAATCTGGCATCTTTCAGCATATGAAGAATGACTAACAAATTCTGAAACGGCTATATGATGCGTCAAACCAAATTTAAAAGAGAAAGATATGAAATGGAGTCAGAGAATAGTACAAAGAAATCTTTTGTTGTTGTTGTTAATAAAACTTGGCGACGCCAAGCCCGCCAGTCAGAGAGACTAGGCGAATGAAGTCAGAGAGGGAGCGTCTTCCATTTTTTAATAGAGCACCCTCATATGAAGGTGGAAGTACGACTTTCGGCTCATAGATGGCAGCACCACCAGAATCTTTCAATTTAGAGAATGAAATCAGTGAAAACCCAAAAACTGGCTCCAAACACCCCCAGAGGTATTAATTTGTAATGGGAACATGGAGGACATTGCAACCCGACAGATTTAACGTGCCCCAGTAGCCATTAGTGAACACGATAAAGATAATAAATTGAAATCTCAAAGAATATCTAAAGAAAAGAAACATTTTCTGTTCTTATCATCTTTTATGAATAAAGTTTATACTGTGTTTTACACTGTAATGATATTTGAAAAGTATAATTTTTATTATAGTCTAGTTTCCAGAAATAAAGTAGTCTCCATAAATATGTCTTAAAGATATCATGTATAGCTTTCTGAAAGAACTATTAACTAAGTTTGTTAAGCCATTTATGATTTAAAGTATATTTTTATTTGAAGAGGATTATCATTCTTGTAATAATTAAAAAGAATCCTGTGATTTATTCCTAGAATATAGTACTTCTGATGTTGTAGCAATATTGTCTGATGGGGGAGGGAAAAGAAAACATTTTTTTCTTATGTTTTGAAAATATTTCACAACTTCTTGTGAATATATTTAAAACAGATTTCCAATAAAACTCGATCTTTTGCATCATTTGCTGTTGCCAGATGTGGATAAATTAGACGAGTCCATGTTTTCAAATGTGAGGTACTTTGTTTAAATATTGTCATTTTTGCTTCCAATTAAAGATTGTGAAACTGAGGATGTGGCCACAGATGAGCTAGAAAATCAGTTTTCTTCATTGCAAACTGAAAATTTATCCAAGTTAAAAAAATGAAGATTGATTTTCTGTAGTTTCAAATTGGTGCTATTGAGAATGTTGATAAAAGTGACGAATATAATACAATATATAAATTCCTGTTATTTTTATTAGTGTTGCAATCCATTACAATGCCGAGTGTGAAATTTTTTTTAGTTTATTATAAAAGAATCGAAATGAATTTAGAAACTTACTATCCAATTACAATATAGAAAATTAGCTTATTGTGAAATCTTTAAGTGATGGATTTCGTTATGTGCAAGAGTTCAGTTAGATTTTTTAAAAAAGCAATTTTCAGCATTGAAATCTAATAGTGTGTAAGATATTAAAGAAATTAAGGAAATTTTCATGGAGTTTTTAAAAATCTTTAACCCGGTCTAATCTTTAACAATTTAATTATTAATTGTTGGTGTTTCTCATTATTTACTTTATTACATTTAAAAGCTATTGTAAATGTGTAACATGATTATGTTCAACTTATTTTTATGATAAAATGATTGAAATAAATATTTCAACAGATTGCAATTCAGTTTCATTGTGGCATGCAAAATATTTCCTTATAAGTATTATTTTTAATATTCAGAAAGCACATGGTAATATGTAATGAATACATTCTAGATTTTATGAATTTAGTACTACTGAAAATAAAATTTTATTATTAAAACTTTAGTTGAATTAAATTCTTAGGATCTACATTTTAACTAATTGATAATTTTTTATTAACCCCTTGCCTGCCGCGGGCATATATATATACGCAGCGCTTAGCCGATGCGTTAATTGCCCCGGGCGTATATATATAAGGCTTTCGAAAATACGCTTCTCTGCAATACTCAGCTATCATTAAAGATTGACCCATGGCTAAGGAATGCAATAGAATGTCCTTGAGATTGTTTAAAATATCTGTTTTGATGATGTGTCATCTATTTCAAACGTGCCTCTTCTTTTCCATCGATACACCGCATAACTACGATCGCCTCTGTGAAAACTGCTGGCACTAGGGAGCGAATGGCGTAAGTTTTCCTTGGCTGGTAAGGGTTTAATTTAGTTTATTAAATTAAGAAATTAGATACCTGAAGTGTAATTTTGACATACAAAAAGTTTTACTGAAGCACTTTTCTAAAAGTTGATCAGTTTGTAAGATAACCACCTATAAAATAACATCTTAAAATATTTTTATGTAAAACTAAATTGAATAATATTAAATTGCCATGTTGAATAATAGATTATATGAAATAACTATATTTTTTTGTTAGACACATTTGAATCTTAAATACTTTGTTTAAGTTTGTTTTTTTGTTAATATGTAATTCTTATAAATAATAAAAATTTTTGAGGAATGATTGTATAAATAAGTTTTCAACCTTTATGTGCTCTGGCAAGTAACTTGTTAGCACTTTGTTGCTCAATAGTTAGTGGGATTTGATTCCCACTTGAATTGTAAATGTTTGATTTTGAATCCATTTTTTTAAAACTGTTGACTTCATCATCGAGCATCCAGCCTGACTCTATAACTAGTTTTTTCCCCCACAAAACATTTAATCTGTTATTTTTCTAAAATTTTTCTGTATTTCTTTTTAGAAAATTTGGTGAAGATTCTCCCCCTAGAAAATCCAGGTTAGTATGCTATTAATATTCAGATCCAATAATTTATTTATGTTTTAAAGATAATTATCATTTTTTGTCGTTTAAATGAATAGTATCTTACAAATTGTTTTCTCCTAACTTTCAACTTTGATTTTATATATAATAAAATATGAATTATAAATATAAAATTCTCTATTCAGCAATATTTTTCTTTGCTTAGATATAAAAGTAATTGATAAAATTTTTATTGGGGTTTTACTTTCATGTAAGTTTTATTAATTTAAACCCTAATGTCTCATTCTTGAAATCTTATAAATTTTTAATAGCATATTATGAATAATTTTTTTATTAGTAAAAAAATTATAATTTTTTTGAAAACCATTCTTATAACTATTCATTTTTGTGAAAAATGTTATGATTATTGTTGTTATATTTATCGATAGAAAATCTTTTTTTTATTTGTAAATAATTTTGTATCAATGAATTCTTTTTTTTTCCAAAAAAGTTTAATCATACACAGTCTAGTAAACAGCAAACAAAATGCTTAATGTTTTCTTTTGTAATTTATTTGTTAAGGAAAAAGGTTGCTCTATCCAACATGTGTTGCAATGTATAGCAAATAAGTTTTCATCTCTAATTATTTTCAAGCTTTTTGTTTTATGCTGTGACACAAATTTATCTTAATCCTAGTTTAGTAAAAACAAGTTACTTAGGTTTTAAAAATTGTTATTGAATATAATAGTGATCATTATAATTAGTTGAAACTTTGATGTACGAAAGCACAGAGGGAGTAATATATATATCGTGACTATTTTTCATCATGAAGTGCAACTTGCCGTCATAATTTGACTGCTGGTATTGTAAATTATAAAACAATGATAGTGGTCTGAGATTAATACTTTTTGAGGATAGATACCATGCATATGAATAATTATTAGAAAAATATTGTAATATAAATGATTATAATAAGATTATTGACTGTGATGAATCACAAAAGATTTTTTATAATCAAAATTTTTTTTAAAAAAGGAAATAAATATTTAAAAAAGAAAATAAAGGAAAAGTAGATAAATTTTAATTCATAGAATAACATAGACTTTTGAGATGGTTTAGTATTGGGATTATTCTCTTTATGAAATTGAAAATCTTATAAGAATTTTAATTCTTTCAGAATTTATAATATTGACTTTTATAGTGCATTTTTAGTTTTTCCTCAATAACATGCTACATTAGTATTCATCACTGATTGCTTGATTATCTTGTTTGTATTTAGGTTGGAAAACAATGGTGAAGACATTGATAGAAAGAAAGGAAAAGAAATATCTAATAATTCCATTTATCTTGAAAACACTCCAACTCCAGCTTCAGGATTGATTAAAGTAAATGAACATTTATGTATTGTTTTTTTCCCCTGTATTAAAATCGATAAATTTTAATTTTGATATTAATATGTTTAAAAATTTTTCAGTCTATAAATCAGTTCAATGGATTACCTCACACTGCTCATTATTATGAGCTGTTTAAAAAGCGGATAACATTACCTGTTTGGGAGTATAAGCCAAAATTTTTCGAGATGCTTAAGAAAAATCAAATAATGGTTTTAGTCGGTGAAACTGGTTCTGGAAAAACAACACAGGTAAATTTCACACTGTTTTATATTCTTATTCATTTAAAGTGATTAAAATTGTTTTCCCAATAAATTTTAAAAATTGTCCAGATTAGTTAGTTAATCTAATATTTTAAGATTGAATAGTAATTATATAAGAAACTATATATTTACTGAATGTTTATAAATAGTTTCCTATATAGTTACTAACTTCACAGGTACTACCTGTGGATTCACAAAATTATAGTATGTTTTGCCAATTGATTCTATTATCTGCCTCTGCTTATCTATTGTCACTAAAAATAGAAAAAGGATTCTTTTTTTAGTCATTCACACTATTTATGATATTGGCAAAGTTGCAAAAATAAGCATTTGTCAATGTTTAGGTGCATGCATTAAGATTTGTTTATCATACCATTTGGAACAATTTTAATCAATAAATTGCTAAATATTTCATTAAGGACTTAAAAATTTTAATTTTTTTCACAATTTTTAAGTATGTCCCTGAAAATGAAATTTTGAGACAAGTAGTTAGAACTTCAAATTAGAAATAAATAGCTTATTAAGATATGTCCAAGTGTCAACAATATTTACTTTGCTGAGGGCTTTGTGTTAAAACAAGATTTAGTATTTCAGATGTATATATATATATATATATATATATATATATATATATATATATATATATATATATATATATATAATCTCAAATGATTGTAAATGTATATAGAGTGAAACAAAAAAAAGCAGTTAACTGTTATAAGAATCCATCAAGTCATCATTGGCCATTATGAATAATAAATCATAGCTTCCAAAAATGATACTGGAGCTGAAACCATACTAGTTTCGACAACTGTAAACAATAACTATTTTTTAAATTATTTATGGTGAAATATTTAATGATTCGACCATAGCAAGTCTCAAAGTTTGTCAAAAAGTCAAAAATGTGATTTTTTAAAATTTATAACATATTTCAAAAATCTTGATTCAGAATATTAGTACTTACTAATTTGTTTTACTTTTTGCATTGTTCATTGAGCGTTATGTAAGAAAATTGACGATATTTATTGTAATATTGATAAATTGGCTGTAGATAATTCATTTTTTAAAATTATCTCTTGCAAGAAATAAGTTCACCATTTCTTACAATTGGAAATGGTCAAAAAAACTTTATCTAAATATAGTTTGTTAAAAATATTTTGAATCATTAGTTGGTTTTTGCATCAATTTTTAAGATAATTTTTGAGCAATATGATGTTCTAAAAGTCTACTTTATGGTCAATTTCTAAGAATTGGAATCTCTACCTAATAGATATCTTTAAATTGTAATATGTTAAAAGATCTTAAAACTGGTCTTTCCCCATTTAATTTTTTGTTAAATATTTTAATTTTTTTAATGCAGAAAGCTGAGTTATTATTGTATGTAATGTACAGTAAATTAAATGAACTAGTTCGCAATTATGTTTAAATTTTAAAATCCAGAAGAAATTGTTAAAAAAATTGAGTTTTTACTGTTCCGTTTATCACAAAAGAATGGATTGTGTTTAAAATTTTTAGCAGAATATACATCATATATTGAAAAATAAAAAGATGCAAGGTAAAACTGAAAAAGACATCCTAGTAGCTACTTGTTAAAAAGTTAAACAATCCCATTTGTTAAATAAGATTCATGAACTTGGGGAAAAAACTGCTTGTTAGCATGCAGTTTAAAAGCTTTTGTATGGTGCAATAAAGAAAATAGTGTGACTATTAGTGATATTAAAGTTGGACAGATATGGCTGTTAATGCAGAGATAGTGTGTGTTTGAATCAAATACTAATGCATCTGGTTAAACCTGAATATTATTTAATTATACCTAAATTTATTGCTATCTTATGCAGTTTTCGTAAAAGCTGTTATGTTGAAAATTTTTTTGAAAATTAATATATTTAAGTTTAATTTGTGTATTCTTTCTCATATTGTTTTGCAACTAATAAAATGTTTTTTTCTCAATAATTTTTAAATAGTATATTGCTCTCTAAAAAGTATGACATTTGTATTGCAGAAATTAATGTTTAATTATATAAAATTAAATTTGGGTTTTTTTTTTTAGTTATTGAAGTATATTATGAAATTTGTCCTGACAGTTTTTGAAAGTCTTGTCCTGAAAAAAATTTATTTCCTTATTCCCTGTCCTTGAAATACACATTGTAAATAGTTCTCTCAAATATAGTGCATCATATAATTATTACAAATGCATTTATAGAGCACTAACATTAAATATTAAACCAATATATCTAACTCAGATATTCTGACACATTCAATGAAATTACATTTATTTGTATATTATGAACTGACCATTATAATTATTATTTATAAGCAATTATAATTTTTTTATATTATCAAGGTAAATTGATAATTTTACAAAATATTTATAAAAAATTTGACTATTGAAAGAAGAACCAATGAAAATGATAGTTGAGATCTATTTAGATTTTAAATTTGATTTAATAAGAGAAAAGACTCAATAAGAAAGGAATGCCAATTATTCAAGCTCAAACGACGCCAATTATAATATCGGGAAGAAAAAAAGTTTTTGTAAAAAAAAAAAAAAAAAAAAAGAGAGAGAGAGATAATGATTGAAGTGAAGGAAAGGGTAGTGATAAAGAGTTATAACAAAAATGTTTTCATTCAGTGTTTTGTATTGATAACAATTTATAATTTTTTATATTAATCTATAAAATTTGTGTTGCATTCTTCTAAGGTTGTACTGTGGTTGATTATAAATTAAATTTCAGAATTCCAAAAATAAGCATTCTTTCCTGTTGGGAGTTAAACAAAGTCTATCAATGTGTACTTTGAATGGAGTTAAAACAGTATTGTTGAGTAATTTTATTATCTAATTTAAATTATTAGTTTTCAAAACAACAGTAAAAGGACCTGTAAATTTTGATTTATAACTGTTTCTAGATTTTAAATAATACAATGTCCCCTACATTCTCTCATTTTCCTAAGCTTAGCAAATTGATGTTGATGAGAATTGTTCGATTTGACTCCTTTCTTTTTTAAATGTGTGTGATTGTAAGAAACAATGTATCTTTAGACAAATGGACTTGTCAATTTAGTTGAAAGTGACATTATTTTGGTATATGTCAAAAAAATTGATATGTTTTTGCCAAAATATAAAAGATTAAGGATAAAGGAATATACCTAGTTGCTCTTGATATTCTTTCTGTTGTAATTATATAATTTATGAATACTTAAAGCTATGGGGAAAGAAACTTCTTTGTTCACGAAAAATGATTATAGAAGATTTCAAAGCTGTATTAATCTTTGCTGATTGCTCATTATATTAGTTTTGGTGCAGCTAGTCCTTTTTGGACCTTGCGCCATAAAAAACAACAAACTAACCAGCCTTTACAATCGTTATGTTTTGAAGTTGTCTGATTTAATACCCAACACCCCTTGTTGATAAAAAATACTTTAGAATCAAATTGAATGAAAAGAATCAATAGCAACATAGAGGGGATATTTAATTAAGAAGTCTTGTGATGTTGTCATCTGTTAGATTATTTAAGGGGTATAGAATCATTTTCTTAGAAAAATTATCTAAAACTGTTAACACATGCCCACAATATCAATAGCGACAAATTTACTGGTCTATGGTGTTAATTGACTAATTTAAACATTGATGTTAGAGGAGTGAATTAGGAATTTGTTGTTTATTCCTAATGTAACAGTCACAAGAAAGAATAAAATTACACATATCACCATGCATTTCTATCCAAAAATAAGGTAGGAACTTTCTTAGTTTTTCCCATTTCCAATATGTGTAATATAGGCAATATTAAAAATTTGGTTTTGACAAGGTTGGTTCTACACTGCAATAAATTTTAATTTTAAAATTTTATCAAATTTATGATTTATATGTATTAATAATTCAGTGAAAGGAAATGAAGGAAATCCTAAACAAATTTCATTGCTGTGGCAGCACTGTAGATGGCTTTTGGAATTAACATTTTTGACAAATATTTTGATAGTTGCTGCTTTGTCATAACATTCTGTTTATAAAAAGTATCTCTTAGCTACAGTTATTTGGAGAATTCAGATACTGATTAAGCTTTGGGGTCACTTTTTCATAATTGTTTTCCTTTCAGCATTATGATGTACTTCAATATTTTAATTTCACTCGACTTTTCCTAACATCCACTTTTGTGTTGGTGAGTTTTTCATGCTATACTGTTATAATTTTAGACACTATATTTTTAGAATGTCTAAAAGTGAAATATTTCAATCACAGTTGTTCTAGCTAGTAAAGTATTTATAATTTGGTCTCTTTGAAAGTCTGTGGGGTCTGATATTTTATGTTTGATAAAAGCTTTAGGCATATGCAACTTAACTAATGTTATCTCATACTATAGGTTGATAGATTTTTTTTATATTTAAAGGCTTATCATTAGGATCGTATTTATTACTTATGAAGCAAATTCTTAAATGTCACTTTCATTCACAAACATTTCCATTATTTCGATAGCCATTTGATATAGTATTGTATTATTTCCATGTAAATTAAAATATAAAATACTTGCTTGGAATTACATAAAAAATAATTTATCATATGTTTTTAAAACACCAGAAGTTCCTTAAATATTGTTGTTCATACATTGGCAACTTAGATGAGTTTTAATGAGTTAAACAAACATAGGTATGAAGTTCAATAAATTTTATTAGGCTGTAAGATTCCTCAGACATTGTGGTTTAACAAAAGTATCTAAAATAAAGAATAATTTTTAAGGAAATTTATGTGATTAATTTTTGCTGACTTTTCTCTCATAGATTCCTCAGTGGTGTGTTGAATGGCTGCGTGAACAAGGAATTCGGAGAGGAGTTGCTTGTACTCAACCTAGAAGAGTAGCAGCAATGAGTGTGGCTGCTCGAGTTGCTGAAGAAATGGATGTGATGTTAGGACAAGAAGTTGGTTACAGTATTCGTTTTGAAGATTGCTCTTCAATGAAAACAATACTTAAGTGAGTTTTGAAATAATTATTTATTCACTATTATTGTTTGCTGACTTTCACAATTAAATTATTTACTTTGATGATTATATCATATAACAGTAGTTATTTTAATTAAGGAAAGCTTTAAATTATTAGATAGTTTTTTCTTGACAGTGTTTTTCATTGGAAGTAAAATATTATTTACTTTTAAAGTTATTACTTTTATATTTTATGAGAAAGTTGTAATGGTTGATAAGATTGTAATTGTAATGATGGCATGAAATGAAACTTTTAATTATATTTATACGAAATTCTTTATTTATGTGGTCTTAATTTGTGGTTGATGTCTGAGCTGTTGTATCATTTTTTGTTCTTATCATGCTTATTATATCTTTTTCTTTAGAGCTTACTTAAGACTAAATTAATCCTGATCTTCTATTTATATCCATTCCTAATTAAAAATTTTCTTTCAAAGGTAATAAGTAGTTTTCCTTCTTTCCGAATAATAGTTTCTGCTACATTGGGCCTGATAATAGTTTTATATAGTTTTATTTTGAACATTTTTGAGAGAACAGAAGATTTATACTACTTAATCATTAAAAAGTAACATCTGTTTCCAGCCAGCTTAGCCTTTATCTCTAGTTTATTTAATTTTTTCGGTGATAATTGAACCAAGATATATAAATTTAGTCACACTCTCAAAAACAAACTCAATTTTACTGCATTGGGGCCAAACCACGTCCTCCATTGATAATAATGTACGTAATTTTTCCCTTATTACTCAGAAGTTCCACAACCTTTGCCTCCTTTTTTAGGTTTTTTTAGTTTTCAATTAGACATTTATTTCAATTCTTGATATAGAGTACATATCTGCAAAGGCAGTTTACAAGGATCGGTTTATCATTGTGCTCCCTCGATTAAAATTTTCTCATGATAAATAAAATTTGTAATTCCATAAATATTAAAATAAATTGCAAAATTGTTTTGTATTTCCATTAGTTATTTGAACAATATAAAATACTGTTTTAACTTATGTATTAGTAAAAATTTTCACATTAGTTTAGATTTAGTAAATTTGTTGGTATGAATATTTCTGCATTCACCAAAAATTTGTTTTGTTTTTATCTTATATATGAAAATTTTGTAAATTCATGTAACTTTTAATATTTTAGATATATGACAGATGGTATGTTGTTAAGGGAAGCGATGAGTGATCCCCTTCTTGAAGCTTATGGAGTTGTCCTTCTTGATGAAGCTCATGAACGTACTCTAGCCACAGATATACTTATGGGTGTTTTAAAGCAAGTGGTTTCTAAACGTTCAGACATGAAAATAGTGGTTATGAGTGCCACATTAGATGCTGGAAAATTTCAAGTTAGTAATATTTAATTTTTATTTGTTATAAATATATGTATGATTGTAAGATTTTAAAACAAGTTCATTTGTTATTGATAATATACATTTTTGATGAAAAAATGCAAAAGCAGTTATTTACTAGGATCAGGGGCTATTAAGACAGGTTCCTTTCAAAAACTCTTATCTTATTAAAATCGGAAAGAAATAAAAATGTACAAATTTTGTGAATATTATAATAAATTGCTCAATGAAAGCAGATTGTTGCCTGTTAGCATTGTGCAAATATTATTTGTGTTTGTTTCATTTTTATTTGTTCAAGACTTATTAAATGTTTTTATTTCAGCTTTATTGAACAAATAAACTAAAATATGATAGTAACTGCATATTTATATGTATTTAATTTTGTATTGAAAACTTATGGATGAAATGCTTTTGTAGTTTGAATTATAATAAAGAACAATTTCATCGTGTGAACAATTAAAATTTGAATATTTGATTTTTAAGTATTAATTCTTTTTGAATTAAATTAATACTGTGAGTATATTGTTTAAAAATTACATGGTAATTTTTATGAAATTCATACTGCATTCATTATGAATTAAAAATATATCACTTATTCTGTTATTTAAGATTTTCTTTTCATAGTTGTCTTTAAGACTTTTGATTAGAAAGTTAAAGTTTTTGAAATATTTTTTCAATTCACATTTACACATTCTTTAATGTATATAAATGTTAAATTGTATTTTTAAGAGTAATTCATCGAAAGACTACTTGAATTTAAAAAATTCAACCTATGGTTACTATATCCAAATTATAATTTCCAATAGATTTAATTTCAATTTTTATGTATGCTCACATTTTTTCTCTTCCATTTCAGAATTATTTTGACAATGCTCCTCTTATGACAGTCCCTGGCAGGACTCATCCTGTTGAAATATTTTATACTCCAGAACCTGAAAGAGACTATTTAGAAGCTGCAATTCGTACTGTCATCCAAATACATATGTGTGAAGAAACAGAAGGAGATATTTTATTGTTTTTAACTGGGCAAGAAGTATGTAAATGAAACTGCAGTTTCATATTAATGATTTTTTTTCTTTTTATGTATGAATTATTTAGATTAAAGATATTGATGTTCTTTTTCTATTAAAATATATATTTCTATGATGTATCATGACTTAAATCAAGGGGAATGTTAAGTTAGTATCAATCCATCAGTGGACGGCCTAGATATTTTGGGGTGAATATGTACTGAGTGACATGACAGCACATATGGGATCTGAGGTCCACAGTGTCCATATAGACACATACTAATCAAAACATTATAGAACACATACAAACTAGAATCAGCTTATCACAGTTCATGCAGCTGTGTTTTTCCTTTCAAATTAGATTTAGTGTCAAGGTAGCTCTGCTAAGAGCATTTTGTACCAAGCTGTTAATCCAAAATAACCTAGCTCCATTTTTTAGGGTTTCCCACTCTGTTTATGAAGTTAGAAAGGTCCTTTATGGGGCTGTAATTCTGTAGAATCGAGAGTATCTAAAGTTGTCAATTGATTAAGAGCAAGGGCATCACATTCATATACAATGATGCACTATTTCCTTGTTTTTTAGGTATTTTCTACTTGTTAAAAAAAGCCTCATTGTATAAAGTTTTTGGAAATAATAATAGTTTGGTGATGAATCGTATAGTTGTTTGTGTCTCTTGCATTTAAAGGTTTCAAAAGCAACTTTTACAGATTGTTTTTAAATCATACTTTTAGTGTGTCGTCCAAAAGATTCAAGCCAAGCTTTATTTATCTTCAGTTTTTCCCATTTAAAAACCCCTCAGCAGTTTTTAAATTGTCTCACACAGTTTTTAAACTGATGCCACAAAAAGATGCATGGTTTACTTAAGCAAATGATATGATAAAATTGTAGACGAAACATGCTCTTTTATTGTATTTTTGTGGTGATACTTAGCATGTTCACTGCCATTATATAGGGAAAAAGGATTATTGTGATAGTAATCATAAAAGGAGCTTTTCCCTCCTACTTGTTGGCTATGTTCCTGCTGCTGGCTGCATCTGTTGGCTAATAAACATTGATGCTCACTTCTGGTATTTTCACAGATAGGACTTTTTCTTTGACGTCATGCTCTGCAAAAGTACAAAACCCCAAAGTGACTGTGTAAGTACCTATATCAGTTAAATCAGCAATTTATAAACATTGATCACTTGTTTAATTGAATGTGTCCATGTCCTATTGTTTAGTTGCCATTCATAGTTGTTGAAATATTCAACTTGACAATTTTATGTTACTTGTTTTTTGTAATAAAAATAGTAATTTTTCATTTTAAAACAGCAAGGTGTAATATCAGAAATAAGTGTTCTGAAAAGAAAAAAAAGTAGGATTTTAATACACAATGGGGAGAAAAGTTTTTCCTTACGGTAGTGTGACATCTTAAAAAAAATAGGAGTTTAAGTAAAGGTGTATTCTGGCCTTTCAGCATTTCATGAATTTGAATCTTATCTTGGACATGGATGTTTGTAATAGCTTGGAATCTATTTTATTCTTTAGTTGTTGTCTAATTAACCCTTGTGTACACAAAATGTCTGTAGAGTACATGAAGTTGAGCAACGCACAAACCAATCCAAAAAGGGAAAAATAGCTAAAGGCATTTCAAAATATGCAAGGAAGTTTTCATTAAATTTTTTGTTAAAAAATTGAACTGACAGCTGAATGTTTAGTGCTCTGGCAACTATTCATGGGTTAATATCCCACCTAGGGATGGGATGTGTAGTGGTTCATAGTCTGCATTATATAAACTTTAGACTTTGATCCTGTTAGCTCTCTTGTACAAAATGATCATTGAGCATCAACCCAAACCAATTTCCTTTAAAAAACAATCTTTGTAAACAAAAGTTAAAAGAATTCAAATCCCAATTAAGCAGACAACAATCACTTTATTAATGCTGATACTATATCTTATACTGCAACAATTCCATCTTTTTGTGAGTCATGTTAGAAAAGCATAATAGACATTTTGCAGGTGGATAAATGATAAAAAGTGTGGAGAATGGATTTTGGATAAGCACATTAGATGATTTAGCAATTTCTTTTCTTATTGCATTACTCTCTGGGTGACTCTCAGTTGTATAATTCTAAATATGTCTTGTGTGAAATCTGCCCAAATCTGAATCCAATTCAGATATGAAGTTTCCAGAGAAGATTTCATGCCTAACTAGTAAAAAACAAGTCTGTTTTCAAAATATCCACTACAAGAGATAAAAAAATTTTCGGAAGCAAAATGTGAAATTTACATTGAACTTAGTTATGGCATTTGGTGATAGATTACCTTTTGTTATAACGAACTATCTTTATGAGCTGAACTTACAGTTGCAAGGAAGAAATCAAATAATAAAATTGATTTTAATTGTTTATACTTTTAAAAAGTTAAAACTAATATCTTCCTAGTTGTATCAGAATTGAATTAAATCAAGAAAGAATGTGAACTAAAAAATTCTTATTTTGAGGAGTTGCTTAAAAATGTATGTGTATGAAACAAATATTATGTTGAAATAATAATAGTTTGAGAGATGTTTTCAAGAATTTACTAGACTAAAATCAAATATTACATTTACATGTTACCTAATGGATATAATGACAAGAAAGAAAGAACTGAAAATATTAATTATATATTCTTTATCTTTTGAGGAAGAGGTAGTTTCTCTCCTTCAAAACGGCATAATTTTAAATATATTTTGAATCTAATTAATGAAGTAAAATATCATTCCTATCATACACACACAAATGATCACTTAAAATTAAAAACAAGATTTAGTTATTAATTGTATGCCGAGATAAGTAAGATCGGCTGACATGCTGAGTAAATTGTTTATAAACGACAACTATAAAAATTAACTTTAGACAGAAAGTGGGATTTTAAAGTATTATGAATTGTTTGATAACAAATGTATCATTTGATATTATTTTTGTGTCTTAATGTTTGTATCTTGTGCTTAGTTATCTTAATTACAAGACACTTATATTCTTAAAAGTCTGCCTACCCTTGACTTAAATACTTCAAAATTAAGCAGGAATTTTCTTAATGTTTATTATAAGTTCATTTATTGAGTTATTAATTTTGTTATTAAGTCTGCATTAAACTTATAATTTGGTATTTCGAGTTAGACAATTCCGATTCCTCTATTTATTTATTAGCTTATTTTAAAATTCAATGTTTTCTTTTTTCAGGAAATTGAAGAAGCTTGTAAAAGAATTAAAAGAGAATTAGATACTCTGGGTCCTGAAGTTGGAGAATTAAAGTGTATTCCATTATATTCAACTCTCCCTCCAAATCTTCAACAAAAGATTTTTGAACCACCACCTCCTAACAAACCAAATGGTGCCATTGGACGTAAAGTTGTAGTTTCTACTAACATCGCGGAAACTTCATTAACAATTGATGGTGTTGTATTTGTAATTGATCCTGGTTTTGCTAAACAAAAAGTAAGTTTGTCTATCTAGTTTTACTGAATGTAAAAGTTTTATTTTCCTACAGTTTTTAAAAAATGAAATTTCTTTGAACATAGATGGGGGGTATTTACCTGAGTGATTGTAAAACTAATTTAAGTGCTTTTAACTGGTTAAAAACTTTACAATACAGTAAGCATTTTAAGGAAAATAATTGATGTTGATCTGATTAACATTGAAAAATCCTATGAGAAAGTGAGATGTTATATGTTTATAATACAAAGAATATTTTGTATTTTGATATTACTGTAGTAAATATAAAAATAACTGCAATTTATAAAAAAATATTTAAAAATATTATTTATTTATTTATTCAATTTGTTATGCAGCATATTTTTAACAATACTAGGTATTTATTGTTTATCTTTTAAATATTTTTTATGTAATATTTTAAATGATGTAAAAGTATTTTTTTTTGGAATTTTAAATGTTATGCCATATTTGCTATTTTAAGAAAGAGCTTACATTTAAGCTTATTATTTTAGATTTTTCATTTGTTATTTCACTTTTTGTGTTATTATGGAGATGTGTCAAAAGTTAGTGCTTAACCCCTTGCCTGCCGCGGGCATATATATACGCTGCGCTAAGCTGATGCGTTAACTGCCCCAGGCGTATATATACAGCTTTCGAAAATACGCTTTTCTGCAATACTCTGCTATCAATAAAGCTTGACCCATGGCTTTGGAATGCAATAGAATGTCCTTGACATTGTTTAAAATATCTGTTGTGATGATGTTACATCTATTTCAAGCGTGCCTCTTCTTTTCCACCGATACACCCCATAACTACGATCGCCTGTGTGAAAACCGCTGGCACTGGGGAGCGAATCACGTAAGTTTTCCTTGGCAGGTAAAGGGTTAAAAACTACCAACAATTCTTTGAACAAATTAAAATTTTTGAAATTTTATGAACTCATTGTCTGTTGTGTGTTGATACTTCTAGTGTTTAGAATTTATTTTGAGATGAATTAGTCTCATGAATGAAGGATTATGTTTATGAATTAAGGACTTGTTTGGTAGTGCTATATAAATCAAGTTCTTGAACAAATTTTATTATTTTAACAATTGTAGAAAAAGTTCTTCTATTAATTAAACTTAGTATTTCTATTATTAAATTTAAAGTGAAGTTTATAATTTTCTTTATAAGATTAATTTAATGTAATTTTTCCTATTAGTTATTTCAATTTATTAACACAAATTATTTTTCTTTGAATAAAAAATCGAGAAAACATTTAAAAATATCTAGTATTTAATTTTATGAGAAGCAGTTCGCTTTTTGATATTTTCAATAAGTTCAATAACATATATTCAAAGTTAGTTTTCTTAGTAAAAATGATGTTATTATTTAAAGCAAATTTTTTGTTATGAAATGTATATTTTATTTTTATGTATAAAAAATAAAAAAGCAAGATAAATTATTAATAGTTATGAGTAAAACTTTATACTTTTTTTTGTTTACAGAATTATATTTAATTTTTTTTTATAAAACTATTAAAAATTGAAAATATTTTAAAATGTTTCACATAATTTGTTTTCAAATTGTTGCATTAACATCAATACTAAATTGGAGTTTGTTTCTTGTAAATTATGAATGTGTGAGTGTCTGGGTATGTGTTGACTAATATTTTATGTATTAAAGCTGGTTTCAATGGTTTTAATAATTTAATTAAAAATGACATGTTTTTGTTAATAAGAATTTTTCTTTCAAATTGAAATATTTGTTGTATTTAAATCAATACTTCATTTAGTTTATAAATTTTAATTTGTTGCAATACTTAAACTGTAGTTCCTTATGATTTATCCATAATTTACCATATTATTTTTTAAAATATACTGAAATTATTTTTTTAGGTTTACAATCCCAGAATAAGAGTAGAGTCATTACTTGTTTCACCAATTAGTAAAGCCAGTGCTCAACAGCGAGCTGGAAGAGCTGGCCGTACAAGACCTGGGAAATGTTTTCGTCTTTATACAGAAAAAGCTTATAAAACAGAAATGCAGGAACAAACTTATCCCGAGATTTTGCGATCCAATTTGGGAACTGTAGTTTTGCAATTAAAAAAACTTGGAATTGATGATTTAGTACATTTTGATTTTATGGATCCACCAGGTACATAATCGTTTTATTAAAATGTTATAAAATAATATCTATATGTATTTGCTATTATGCGAGCATGCAATAGGTTACAAATATTTTACATTAACCATTTTAATTTCAGCAAAATCTATGGATTATCACATATTACTTTCTATGATTTGCTACTTGCTTATTAACTGTATTTAATTAAATTATTATTAGTATTTTCTGTTTATTTGTTCCTGCCTTATAAAGTTGTCTTTATAAAATATACTTCCTGTCCATGCATGATGCATTCAAATGTGTATATGTGTTTAAATGCTTAATGTCTGGCCAAGAAGTAAATTCATTATAAAAGATTAAAAAATTCTATCTTTTTAATCTATTATTTAATTTAAAAATAATGAAGTATTAATTAAAAAACATTCAAATATAGACAGATATTGATGTAGGAAAAGGCTTTAACTGCTGTTATAGTAATTTGCTAAATTCAAGTCTTGATTTTAATATAGAAATTCATAGGATAGGAATGCATCAAAAATAAAAACACTAATTACTTCAATTGTGTTTTTTTTCCAGTCTATTTTTCAAAACTAAATTAAAATATTCAGATATATCTTAAACTGAGAGAGAGAAAAAATATTAATGTAGGTTATTTCTTAATATTTATGGAGAGAATTTACAAATAGTAAGCTTTTCTTAGTAAATTTCAAGAAAAAGGTCTTCATAAGTTTAAAAATTATCTGTAGGACTTGAATTACAATTAAAAAAAATAATGTCTGCAATAGCAAAATTAATTTTTTGCCAGTTAAGACACATTGTTTCTAGGTTTTTCATAAAGCTTCTACCCAAGCTGTTGGTGCATTGACTTTTGATTCAGTAATTCTTAAGTTTGGTTCCCCCCTTGGTTGTGGATGTTGTTATAGTTTGTTATGTTATAATGGTGTTTAATTGCAGCTCCTGTTTTTTTAACCCTTAAATACAAAAATAACAGTAACAAATTTTCAAATTTTTATTAACTATCCCATTTTTTGTTCATTTTGTAAAAGTTTTAAGTGAGAAATGAAATTATCGAGACTTGTTTTATTGCTACTAATTTTGATATTAAAATTTAATATTTCAAAATGAATTTTTCATGTATTTTTTATTGCATATATAGTACAATCATTTAGATGTTTCAAATTGTCATTTTATATGGATGTATCTATAAAGTTTAGATAGAAACTTATTTGATTTGTAAGATTTAACTCTTTTTTGTGAGATAAAATATCTTACAATATTATGTACTATATTTTGCATGGATGCAATTGGATTAATGTACATTTTTACTGCTTAACCCAAAACATAAATTTAAATAATGTAGTAATCAAAAGTAGCTGGTGTATTCAATAATTTTATTTAATAGAATTTGTAAAACCTTGTATTTTCCTAGAAATTGATTATTTTTTTAGGGCCCTTAAGTCCTGAAATTTTGAGTTTTGACAAAAAAAAAAAAAAAAAAAAAGAGTATGTGAAAAAGAAATTATTATTTTTTTAATGAATTGCCGGAAAAGAATTAAATTCTAACAAGATATAGGCAAATTCTTGCTCTTAATTTCTTGAATGTGATTGGTTACTACATCACAAGATATACCCTATTTACATAAACATGTATACATACATATATATACATCGTAAGCTTTGTTGAAAAAGAAAATTATTTATATTGCCCAATAGATTTTTTTTTCTTTTCTTTTTTTAAATTATGAAAACAACTTGATATCTAAGTGGAACTGTTATTTATGATATCAAAATTCATTTTCATCCACTTGTAATTTAGTTTGATTTTGTGTATGACCACTTTAGAAAAATCTATTTAAGATAATAAAGATTAAAAAAAAGGTTCATTAAAGTTATTATATCCTTTAAAAGTATGCTAATGGCATATTAGATGGAAATGCAATCAATCAAGATATGCTCATTTCAATTTCTGAAACTTCATTTATTGGAAATATTTAATAAAAATTATTAATTAGAAGTTAAACATTATTTTTCAAGTACATCATTCATAAAAGAAATAAGTATTGGTGCATGATAGCAATTAAAGTGTTTCATTTGACAGCAAAATTGGTATATTAATAAAAATTCAAGAATTTTCAATCATTATCTATTTTTCAAATAGAATTATTATTTCATAAAAAGCAATTTCAAAATTTGTCTCTTTTTATCTTGGGTTTTAACTCAAGAAAGAAAGCTTAGTGTTTTCATGCAGTTGATTAAATTTTGCTGCACTAAAATTCGATGCCAACATTCTTGCTTAAATCTAAGGGATAATTTCACAACTTTTTATCTGATGCAAATTTAGAAGTTTTTTAATGCATTTTTATTATAATTGTTAAATAAATTATTAATTATCATTTACAAAATTAAGTAAGAATTATTGTCAGTAATATGTAAGTACTAAGTGTAGAATGAGAAAATTATGTAATATTTTTTTATTGTTATAAAAATTATTTAATAAAATGAGAAAATTATGCTAGAAGTAATTTGACTTCTTAAATATGTACAAAATACTTCTGCATTATACTTCTATAAATAAATTCTGCATTTGTTTTTTAAAAAAAATATTTTCTTAATGTATATATTTATTGTTTTTTCATTAAAAAAAATATATATTCTGAAATTATAACCCATGTTCTTTACTTAGCATAAGAAATTGATTTAAATTTATTTTGTTAAATATTTATATTTATTAGTAACTAAATTTAACAGAATTGTTTTACTCCTAATTTAAAGTTTAATTGTAAATGAAATCTGTTGAAAACATTTTATGCATTGGTGAGAGGGATAAGAAAAATTGCAAGGTTTAAATTTTAAATATTCATTACGAAGCTAGAATTTATTTGAATTGTAAATCATTTTTAAAATAAATGACAAAGAGGTTATTAGAAAAAGAACATTTAAAGATGCAAATGCTTCATGTTTTAATACTTGTGTTAAATAAAGAATCTTGGTAACCAAATGCTTTAAGTAAAATGTAAAATTTTTCTTTTGTGTGTTATTGTTTAATGCATTCTAAAATTAACTTATCAGAATGTGATTTTTGTTAAAACAAAATTCATAGCTTTATAGAAAAATTTAAATCATTAGAACTACCTGTTACAGCGTAAAATTATTTTGATTTTATGGTGATTTTATTGGAGATAGATTTTATTTTAATTAACTACTAATTGGTCAAAATTATTTTGATTTATTTAAAGAAATTAATTTGATTTTCCTGTTTAATCCTGGTGAAGCCTCAGTTGAATAAATTTACTATGAAAACTAATTTGATAATAGAAAATTTAAAAAACATTCAATCTTGACTAAGTTATTTATATTACTTCTGAGAAAAAATGATGTTAGCAACATAATAATTTGTTTAAATTATAATGACTGGTCCTAGGCAAAACTATTAGTGTATTTAGATGAAAAATACTCAGCATATAATAGAAAAACTCAACTTTTAATGAAACTTATAAATTAAAAATCCTAAGTATATTTAGAAGACAAAAAAAAAAAAAAAAAAAAAAAACTTTTTTTTAAATTAAATATCAGGAATTTGAAGAAATAAATTATTTCAATCCAAACTATATGTAAATATTTGAACTTATTTAATTTTCATTTTTATAATCGTTGTTTTGCTGAAGTGTTTTGATTTTAACAAAAATTGTTTTTATACATTCTTTTATGATCATAATAGATTAGTAGAAAAAATCTGTGTAAGCAAACTTAGGAAAATTAAAAAAATAATTTTGATTATTATATATAATATTTAAATGATTAGGGTAAAGAATTTTGATCTCTTAAATGAAATCATTTCTATTATAACTATAGACTTATTTAATGCTTTTGAAATAATTGCTAATTTCAAATGAAAAATATTCTTTTAACTTTTACTAACACTTTTAATCATCATTCAAAAATAAAGTTTATTAAGTGTTGTAATTACTTAGTTAGCAATGTTTAGCTAAAAAAATAAAATATAGCATATTTATTGAATCTTGACATCTTTTTGGAAACTCCTGAAGCTTGTTTTCTGAGAATCACATTTATGTAACATTGATTTAAAAATCTGTAACTGGTAATTTTGAATTAAAAATTATTTTGCTGATTCTAATTTGCCACATGAATTTTTTTTAAATTTATACTTAATTAGCAAATTAAAATTAAAAAAAAAATAATAATATTGTTGATCTTTTGAAGTTATCCTAAGTAAATTCAACATTATTTTTCAGCTCCTGAAACATTAATGAGGGCACTAGAATTGTTGAATTATTTACAAAGTTTAAATGATGAAGGTGATATAACAGATTTAGGTGCTGTAATGGCTGAATTTCCACTTGATCCTCAGTTAGCGAAAATGTTGATCTCATCTTGTGATTTCAATTGTTCCAATGAAATTCTCTCGATTACTGCTATGTTATCAGGTATTATGAAATTCTGTATGATTTTGTCTTATAATATCAACCTTATGAAAGTAGAGTTAATATTGTTGATTTCTGTTAACATGAGTAATTTGGAATCTAAAAAATATTTTTGTTTTATTGTTTTTAATTTGCTATTTATTTGTAATTATTGTATTACATCATCAATAGAACAAGTTATTTGTTAATATTAAGTTATTCTTTAAATTTCAACAATCTTATTACTATAGATGAAAAATAGCTTTTTTTTTTATCTATAATTGAACACTATTGGAAAATTAATTTCTGTCTGTAATTTAGTTTATTTCATTAGTACTTAATGCATAAAATATACTTTAATAAATAAAATAAATATAACATGAATTTTGTTTAGGTTTTCACAAAAACAAATTGGTTCAACTTATTTTAAATTGCACTGTTAATTTTGCGTGAGATATCTAACAAACCATGTAACGTATCATATCCATTAATAAAATTATTGAAATCAATCCTGGTTAGTAATTTTAAGCACAATCGCTCTTTTTTGCTTTTTTCAAATATAATTTATTTTATTGATAGTTACTTAAGTAAGTTTGCTTATATTATCTAATTTATTTTGAATAGTTATTAATATACTTTACTTGTAATTAGTATATAATTTCCCAATTAATCATAATTAGAAATTAGGCAATGTTTATTGTTTCACATCCTTAAATTTATTGATGGAAATTCCTGATCTTGTCTTTCATTAATATTTAAAAATGATGTAACCTAGCAAACTTAAACTTATAAGATAAAATATAAAGTTTCTACAAATCAAAGCAGATCTGCAAAAATGTACAAATATTTACCTGTTGAAATATACATATAAAAGGAAATTGAATAATTGCATTCAGTCAACAGGTTATAAATTTTCAAAGTATTCTGTTTTTAATAAATGGATAACAGCCTGTATTTTAGTTTATATTTTCGCTTGATAAATGTAAACAAAACTTTTCTGCAAGTAAGCAGCATTTGAAATCTAAGTAATATTGAAGATAATTCAGCTTCAAATAATATGTTTGTGTTAAAATTTTTATTAAATTATTTCACATGAGTATGATTACCAGATTTGTAATTCTATGCTTGAATGCTGAAGATATTAAGCATTGATTCTATGCATCAATGCTTACTAAGTCCTCATTATTTCTTAGAAACCACTATTTTTTCAACACTTTTTTTTTTTTAAGTTTAAAAAGTATAAAAATCACTGATCAAGGATTATTCAATAATAGCCTTTGACAAAATATCTGTAAGGTATCAATAATGAGGAGGACCATTATATTATAACAGAATAACATCTTTTCACGGTAATCATGTCTGCAATTTTCAGTGGTTATTTTTAGTTTTTATAAAAAATGATTGTATTGTCTTAATGGTACATTTCCTCTTCCTTCACAAGAATTCATTTTTGTTAATGCAGTATGTAAGCATAATGTTATCAGCTTATGTTAATTTTTTTGTCATGAGAATTAAGATGTTGCATGAGAATTAAGATGTTGCTTTTATATTTGATTTTTGTAAAAGATTTTAATATTTATCATAAATTACTATCTGAAGAAAAGTTTATTTTTGATTTAAAGTAGATGATGAAAGCAAACATTCATTAATTGTAATTCCATTTAAAGACCAACTTATTCTATTGTATTATTATTCAATGATTTTCATATGAAAAGAACTGTCTTATATTGTATTTTTTCAATAATTATCATATATGTATCAGCAGAATGGCATGTCTACTGTATAGATACTTTAGTACACAAGTTCTGACTTCATCAAAACATGTACAGGGTAACACTTATCAATTATCTGTAAATGTTCTTTCAACAAGTTCAGCAGTATTCTATAAAAATTGGATTACTACTTTGTATATTCTTGATAAAATCCATGACATATCTTTCACTAATACTGGGATGCTTTTCTTTTCAAAAGTGATAAGTCTTTTTTTAAAAATTTTCTAATTTGATGCCATTATTTGCAAATATATAGGTTTATATCTACAACTTGGTTTAAAATTTTGTCCATTCTATAACATGCTTGTTAATGCAATCTCTTTTATTTAAGCACTTTATGAATACCTATTAAATTCAATATAAATGTTAAAATAAAGAAGATCAAATATTTATTTTTTGAACTAATTTTTTGACTATTTTTAGTTTTTGTTTTGCATCCGTTTTAAATTTTGCTTATCAGATATTGTACATAATATATTTTCCTAATATAATAATTCATTGCTAAATTTATCATTAATTTAAAAAGCCAGATTATTCTATTTTTTTATTTTTCAAGTTCACTCATGTTAATGGAATTTTTACATATTTTTATAATTTTTTAAAAAAAATATTTTTCTTTACAATCAATTTTATAGATGGCATTTTGATTATGTAAAAACTTAAAATAAAAAATATGTATTTATATCTAAGAAAAAAATGTCTATTTCTTTAAATTATTTTAAACAAATAATACAAGCATATTTCTTTTCCGTTGTGAAATGTTAAAATTAAAAAAAAATAAAAAAAATTGTTGCTATTTTGAAGAACTCATATAAATGCATCCGTTATCAGTAGCTTATGAATGGGCTAGACTCTGTATTTTAACGAAGAGCTCTCATCCTTAAGTCTTTGATATCGCAGTGCTTAAAGCGTCATATTCTTGTTACATTTATGCTATTTGTTACTTTTTTCTCTTGCTGAAACTTTTGTTTTTAAAAAGAAGTTACAAATTTAAGTTCCCATCGCGCTGTTTAAATATGCTTGAGCTTGACATAAATAAGGATTGAACTACTATAATTTGGGTAGTTAGTGTCATATAAAGAATAATGAAATAGCACTAATCATTAGAAAAAGAGTGATTAAATAATAGGAAGTGAGAAAATGTTTTCTGATAAACTGTAAAATCAATTGACTGAAATGCACATGTATCATTTGGGATAAATGCTGAGTTTCTATTCATAATATGTAAAGGAATTATTATTTTTTTTTTTGGACAGAAATTTATTTTATATGAGAAAGTGGCTTCTGTAATGAATAAGTTTGGATTCCACATATTTTTAAAACTTGTAGTAAACTTTAATTGTTTGAAAAGAATATATTCAAAATAATATCTGAATAATTTCTAATTCTTTTTCCCATTTAAATCTCAATGCAAATAAGGTTTTAATGGAAATGAAATTTAGAAATCTCAGGTATTATTTTGGTTAATTAGCTTTGTGTATTTAATCAGTCATTTATGTTTACTGACAATTATATTTCAAAAGGCTACTTTTTGTTATTATTTATGCATAGTTGTAGTTTCTATTATGAAACTTCCAAATAAATATTTATCAGCAATTATTTCTCATTCAAATCAAGATTTGATCTTACAATTGATCTATGTGACTTGATATAGTGATACCTTACTTTTAATAAACATTGGATATAGTCAATAGGATTTGTTTTCAATGTGGTGCACCTGTTAAAATTTAAACAGTTGTATTTATTAGCCTGCTAACTATGTGCATCTTTTCTTTTACAATAAAATAATTTTATTAGATTTTTATGATTAAATATTAATATACTGAGTTGCAGTTCACTTAAATCTTTTGCTATTACATACTTTGAATAGGTATAATATAAATTAGGATGCAATATTTCTTTATTAGATGCAAAAAATGTATTTTAATGTTATAAAAACATTAATTATTATGTTATATCTTCCTCATTTTGAACTTTTTTAATTAATGGAAGTAGAAGCAAATCCAATGATCATATTTTCAACATTTGTATTTGACAATTTGCTAGTTCAACTCCTTGATTATGGAGATATTTTTAATATTTTTAAATCTATAGATTTTAGAGTGATAAATTACTTAAAGAGACTGCTATTATATATATATATATATATATTTTTTTTTTAGCAAAATATGAACTAAATTACAATTTATTAGCAAATGTATGTTGAGACATTTGGGGTAATTTTGGTTATAAAAATGAAAATTTCAAAACAGCTTTTATAGGCTATAATTTTGAAAAAAATAATTACTTTGATAGGATTTGGTCTTAATTAAATTATTTAAGTTTTGGTGTTGCAATATATTCAAAATTATAAAAAAAATTCATTTAAATTATTAGAAATAGTTAAACAATTGCTTAAAAATGTTAGCATAAATGATTTTAGATCAGTTAATTTGAGTAAATATTATCCAATTTGAACTATAGAAGTCAGTTATTGTGGAAATTTATTTTGTATTTGATATTTACTTCTGACTATTGCTTAAATATGTTTATTGAATAATATCATGTGCATGTTTTTTTTTTTGAGGTAATGTATATATTATTTTGTTTTTATTATATATTTAAATTATTCATTTTGTGTTTTTCCTTTCATAACTGTCTCTAACGGTTTAAAGCAAAATTCATCATTTATCACAATTTAATCAAAACATTAAAAGTTGTTTATAAAAAATAATTTTTAATTTTATGCTTTCCATTAATTCCTTTAAGTATTAATATTCAAATCTTTAACAAAAATTACTTATATTAAAAAAAATAATAAAAATTTTTTATGATTTAAAGATTTTATTATATATTCATAATTTGATAACTTATTGTGTCTTTTATTAATTCTCTTAACTCTAAACACTAAGAATGGGAAAAATAGAAAAAGTAAATTTTATTTTATGTTTTTTATCTGGAAAGAGATGTGTTGTACAAATGCAACTTTTTCTGGATACCTTAAACAAGTTTGGTCTTGTTTAGGGTGTGCATTACTTTACATTCACATTAAGTTTAGTGGATGTGGGGCTGCTCTTATTATTTTTGCGGCCCCCCCACCCAACACTATTTAGTTCCACAGTGCTTTGTGAGACCTAATGAAGCAAAGAAAGCAGCTGATGATGCAAAGATGAGATTTGCGCATATTGATGGTGATCACCTGACTCTTCTGAATGTATACCATGCTTTTAAACAAAGTAAGTTTATTCAGAATAGTTAAGTTTTTACAGAATTATATTTTTATTATTTAAAATTGCTAGGTCTGGTTATATATTCTAGCCTTTTTTAAATTTAGAATATATACAATTCTTTTTTTTTTTTTTTTAATTTTTTATTAAAGTTCAGATTTAACTTGTCTTTTAAAAGACTGATATTATAAAATTTTTATGCTTGACTTAGTCCTTTAAATTAATCAGAATCATGAGAAAAATAACTTTAAATTTTAGATCTTTAATTGTTCTAGTAACTTCTTTTTTCCTACTAATGTGTATTCTAAGAATAACTTTGAAAGAAATTCGCCTGCCTTGCTTTATTATTAATTTTATGTATGCATAGGAATTCAATTGTAGCTATAAAAATTTGACAAAATTAAATTATATTTACATCTTGATATCATTTAAACTACTAAATATCAGAGCACTGAACAGTTAAAAGTAACTTAGTATTATTGTTAAATTTAACATAAAATTTGTTACTATATAATAAAAATGGAGAAGTAATTAATTCATAAATAAATTTAAACTGCTTAATAATGTATTTATATGCTCCATATTATATATATATATTAAGACAGAGCATTTATTTTTTGCGTGATCTAATATTAGCTTATCATACTATCTTTTAATAACATTATGTATATGCAAAAAAAAAAGTTTTTTGCATGAATAATTAAGTATATTTTTGATTGATGCAAATCATTAATTTGATGCTTTTGTCTGTCATTTCATGTTCTGATATTTCTTATGTTACTTTAACTATAACTTATTTCCATATTTATTACAATTAAGTTAAGCATTTTATTAGGAAATTTTGTTTTACTTAAATTATTAGAAAATATAAATTTTTCTTATTACATCATTTATCAATTCTTGTTTTCAACAAAATTTTCCATTTTAAAATGCTATCTCTAAAAGAATAATGCAAAATATTGTTGTAGAATTTATTAATATGCTTTTACAAAGTATGTCTATTGATAAGTCTAAATTTAATAATCATATTAATTTTTTTAATGTTTCCAACTAACTTATTTAAAAGAAAATCATAGTTATTTTTAAAAATATTCTGAGAATAAATGTATTCATTAAAGCAGAATGCTCAAAAGGAATGTTTGTTTCATTTGATTTTTCTAAACAATATGATATACTGTAAATACAAATTCGTTCAAAGATTTTATTGAAAACAAAAGACTATTTCTTAAAAGTCAAATCTTACTTTTGAACTGGCAATGCATTTTTCAAATAATGGAAAAATGTTTAACTCTGTATTTCAAATTTAATTTTTTATTGTAAATGTCAAAAAATCATGTTAATGATTTGTTTTATTTTGCAGTTTACCCTTCAATTTAATGTTTCATTGATAACTTAAAAATAGTCTAAAATCTATGCTCTGATCAGTAATGACAAAATCTTAAAGGAAATTAATGAAATGATAATTTGATTTAAAAAGGGGATAAGAGGGGGAAAAAATTGAGAATTATCTTGATAGAGACATAAAGAATTGTTTCATAATTTAAAGGTATTTATAGAAACTGATGAAAATAAATGTGTTTGTATATGAAAAATTAAAGATCAATTTTAAAAATGCTTGAAAAAATTTCTTTTGTTTTTTTCCTGTATTCTTTAACATTTATAAAAATTATTTCATAAAATTTTAGTTTATATTATAAACTAAAAAGTCATAAATAAAATATAAGTACATAAAGTTTTTTAAATTACTAAAATTTAACTTAAAAGTTTTTTTGTATTCTAAGGGTAAAAATGTAAATTCAGTTAAATTATTATTCTTGGTAAAGAATTTTCAGAAAATATTATTTATTTTTGATCTATGGTTTCATTTGATGTTGGCTGGGTCTCTCTCTATTGCAATCTAAACTATTGGGGGAAATACATATTAAATTAAGCTTTATTGCTATTTCAAAAGAAAATTCATTTGCTATTATAAAAGTTTACATTGTTTTTATCTTGCCAAAAATCTTAGTTATATAAACAAAAGGTCTATTTTAATTATTGTGTAGAAAATATTGGCATAAAAAAAACATAATAATCTAGTATTTCAAAGGCATTTTTATGAATTTTTCTGAAGACAGTAAGTATTTTTTAATAAAATTTTTAACTATATTTCAAATTTAAATTTAACTGTATTTATTTAAATAACTGTTTTTATTTTACTTTGACTTTCAATGTAATATTTCATTGCTATTTTGAAATTTTTGTGCTCAGTTTTTTTTCCCCAAATTTTCTTTACTCTTTAGCTATATTTAATAGTTTGGGAATTTGATTTCCACCTTAGATTCATACAATCATAGTAATTTGGGATACACCTTAAATTATGTCTAGACTCAATTTTTCCTCATTGTTAAATTTCAGTTAAGCACCAGTCAGTCCAAATACAACTAATTGGTTTGTTCATTAACATTAAACAAGTTGTTTAATTTTACTCCAAGAGTGTTCTTATACAATTTGCAATAAGATCTCATTTTGTTCATTGCATAAGATTCTTAATAAACTACAAGTTGTAGTAAAATAAAAGAACTGAATTTAAATTTCCCATTAGAAATTATATTTAATTAACTAATCACTATAACTCTTCAATTTTTCAAAATATTAATTTCCTGGTGTAACTGTATAACTTATAGCATTCTTAACTTGAAAAAGATTAATTAAAAAAATTTTCTTCCTTATAAATTTTAAAGTTCTAAGATTGAAATTCAGCTTATGAATTAGGGAACAAAAATTAAAATCTGATTAGACTAGTGCATTAAATTTATAACTATCAAGGTGAAAAAATATTTTTTATAATGTTTTGTTTCCTCATATGAATTACTTATAAAAGATGTTATGTGTAGCAGAATATAAAACTAGATGTAATGTTTGTTTTGCAGTTCTTGCATCTTGTTCTCTTCTGGAGAAATTTTTTCATTTTTTGATAATTACTTATTGCTTTTATTAGAAATTAGAAAAATTATTTTTAGATTTGTTGTCTTTATAAAAATGTTTTTGTTTCTGGTTAGTTATTAGTGAGATATTATGAGATTAGTGAGTTATTATTATGAGAATTATATCAATTTGGTCTTTAGAACTATGATATTCATAACTATTAAAAGCCAGTCAGTTATGAGTTGAGTTTACTTTTAATTTAAACTGATTTGCTCAGCATTTAAAAAAAAATTGTAGAAATTTTTATTAGGTTAATAAAAAAAATTATTTTTGATCCTTTTAAATGTATTGGTTTTATTATCAATTTGAGCATTGTCTAATAAAAATAAAATGTAAAGTCATAAATCAAAAATTATATAGAAGAAAAATAGTGATAATAGAAATCATATTTTCTGTGTTCATAGTTTAGTTTAAAATGCATGCATGCTCATATTTATCAATTACTCATTTGTTACTTTTGAAGGGGGGGGGGAGGATCATTTTATGTTTCCTACTACAACAACTTTTTTAATTGAAATTTTAAATTATAAATATTTTTGAAGTACAAGTTATTTTAAATGGTAGCAAATTATGTAATGGCTTCCAAACATAATTCAATTAAATTTACCAAAAAATGTTGCTCAGCTAAATTCTTTAATTAAGAAAAATCTTACATTTTTTTTTCAATAAGAAAGTTAGATATAATATAAGGAATAAAAATCAAAATTTAAAATAAAATGTTGACTGGCGCTTATTCAAATTAATGTAATCTGAATAGTTTCTTATATTTTCCCCTTTTTTATGGAGCTATGAATTCCTGTATTTTATGTTTTCTTGATTTATTTAATGCTGCAGTATCAATGGTGTTACTATTAATTTCTTATTAAAATTGTAATCTTAAACTTTAAAGTTTTGTATAAATATATGTAAATATAATCAATTTATGAACAATAAAAATATTATCTCTATATTTCATCTGAAATATTTATCTCTTCTTATCTTTAAGAATTTAGTATAAAAGAATATAAGCATTTAAAATAATTTAACTTTTAGTCTGAAACTTTGTCCTTCATTGATGGAAAGTGTGATAACATTCATTAGCTTATGTATAAATAAATTTACACTTACTATATGGCAGTTATACTATATGTGATTAGCAACAGATCAAATAGTGTTGATTGATCGCTGAAGGATATGCCCAGTCTCTCAACAATTTATCGTTCAAGCACAGTAGTGACAACCTAAGCAAGCAGCATCTAATTATATACCAAATTTGTGATTAGTGAGATTGATGGCCAGAAAAATGCCCATGTACTAAATGAATATTGTTTCTAATTTGCATTGTGTCTACCATTATCTTACTGAAAAATGGCTGAAGGAGAACATTCAATGCAACACATTCTTTTTGTATTATTAAACTGTCTTACTGTCAACAAAACAAATTAATGGTGGCCTATAATCATATGTAATGGCATGTCAAATTGTTATATTACATTTTTGCATGGCAAGGTATTTTACAGTTGTTGTCAAATTCAAACTTATGCTCTGTTGTCATTGATTAAGCAAATGTGTATCTTAAAATCTTACTCCAAAGTTCATGGGTTTCTATCTGGATACTATTGCAAACAAAGCACCTATACTTTTAGTTCTGTGGTAACCTTCGTAGCAGATGCCATGAATGCAGATCCTGAGATATGAATCAGCCTGTTATTATTATTATTTTTTTATCTGTTGTAATATTTCCTATCTGCCCTTTTCAGCCATTATTATCACTATCGATCATCAGTCATTAAGGCCGATTTTAGATTTATCTTTCTGCTAGAGTGCCTTAATGGCATCTTAACGTTATCAGTGCTGAATATTTTTGGGTGTGGTAAAACAGTTTGCAAGAAAATTCTGGCTGAAGGAGCAATTATTGCCAAATCTACAAATTCTTTCTGGTGTATCTAGGTTTATATATCCTATAATATAATATCCTTCATATAATAACTTGGTACATTGAATTGACTGCAATTTACTTGTTTTTTATGAAAATTTATGAAATCAAATTTTTACTTTCTTGCAGTATGTGTTCATATATATATATATATATATATATATATATATATATATATATATATATATATATATATAAATATATATAAATATATATATATATATATATATATATATATATACTGTATTTTCCTAAATGCAATCTGTACCAGTGTATAATTTGCTGCAATTTTTTGGCATATAATCTAAAATATATATCATTGATAATGTGATGTCGCCGAAAAATACACAATATGGTAAAATATGTAATAAATAAGAAATGAGGTTAAATATTTATTATGAAAATATCTGTTTGGATCCCTTTTTAGTCCACCTGATCGCCAAGTGCAGTTAACTGAGATAAAAGCATATGTTTTGATCATCATGTGTGATAACACTAAGAAGATTCTAGAAAAACTTAATGTTTTTTTAGTTTTTGATAACATTTAAAATGAGGTTAAATATGTTTTAAAAATAAAGTATATTTGTTTCATTAATAATTAAATAAAAGTTTTTCTAAACTGTATTGGATACATTTTTCTTTTGTATTGCATATGCTTAAGTTTTTTACCTCATGATAAAATGTCTATCATCATTTTTATCTATAACTTTTTATTTAAAATTTGTCATGTAATATTGATGATTTTGCTTCTTGCCATAATGGTATATCAATTTGAAAATTTGTAGAAGAAAACTGATCATGTCAAGACAAAATGTGAAATGAGAGTAGACAATAAAAAGTGTAATTTCCTTGTGAGGAATTGAATTCATTCTTGTATGTAACTGGAGGAAATTAATCAGCTGAAATACATCAGTGACCTATAAAAGCTTTCAGCACCACCTGTTATTTATTTTACACATAAATGTCATTACTTAAAAAAATTTATTGTAAGTTTTTTGATGGAGAACATTTTTTTAAATCAGACTATCCAGGGTAGTTTAAATATGCACTATGAAATTTGAAACCTTTTTTTTTAATGCATAATCTGCGGATTATATATAGTATAATATGATATATACAATACTTCGTAAAATTTCTGTTACAGATTTTATTTTCAAATTTATCAGGAAACAATGCAGATTATCCTCTTGCTTTAATGTTTCAGTTTAAAAAAAATGTATAGAAGTGTTATTTTTAATCTTGAAAGCTTAAAATTTATATCAAAAAGTAAATGTACTATGCTTAATAATTTTTTTATTTGAAAAATCATTTAATTTGATGCTTAGCAAATTTAATCAATAAATATGTTGCTGTATTGATTTATGGAGTTTTTAAATTAATTTTATCTATATCTTTAACTACAATAGATCATGAAGATCCTCAGTGGTGCTATGACAATTTTGTCAATTATCGTTCGTTGAAGAGTGCTGATAATGTACGACAGCAACTGTCAAGAATTATGGACAGATTTAGTTTGAAGCGAACATCTACAGAATTCAGTAGTAAAGATTACTATATCAACATTAGAAAAGCCTTAGTTGCTGGTTTCTTCATGCAGGTACTCTATATTTACAACTTTGAACTTTCCATAAAAGTGCTAGATTAAAAATTATCTATATATATATATGATTTTTTTTAAACATTTTCATTTATGGAAGAAATATGATAGATTAAATAATGCTGAATTAGCAAATTGTTAAATGACTTATTTTAAAGATTATTATTAAATCATCTAGTTTAATCATTTGCTAATCTAATTTGATAAACTGTGTTTTGTAATATATATTTGGTAAATCAAAATTTTTCATGTATCTTATGGAAATGTTTTGATAAAAAATAGTTCTAATTTTTTAATTATATCTTCAAAAAAATCTAAAATTATAAGTCATATCTTGTATATATATATATATATATACCTAAAATTAATGTTTCTTTTTTTCAATATGTAAAATGATACTGCATATTAGTTAAAGAAATATGTTAAAGAAAATGAAAAGAAATGGGAAAAATATGTTAAAGATTAAAATTTATTGTTTTATTAAAGGATATTTAGTTATTTATATGTTGAGTAAAAAGTTTTCAGCATATAAACTTATCAGGTTTTTAAATATGAATTAACACTTCCATTATATTTATGCAGAAAAATGTAAGCTGCAAAAAATGTTTCATATTGTTAAGATATCTATACATCCATAATAAAATGTGTAATGTTAAATGCACCTTTAAAGCAATTTAAAAATGCATTGTACTATAAATATAATATAATTTAAAAACATCACATTAACATTATAGAAAAAAAATTTTTTTTTTCTAAAATATTAAGTTAGATGATATTTATCAAAATTTGGCTGAACAGAATATTTGATTAATTTTTAATGTATTTACAGGGGAGGGGGGGAGATAAATTGGTCTTTCTTTTTTTTGTTTAAACAAATGTATATTAAGTATTGCTTATAAAATGTTTAGCTTCTTAAAATAGATTAAAAGTATAGTCAAAATGTTAAATTATAATTTTCTAAAATTAATAGATATGGAACTAATGTTTTGGTAAAATTTTATAGAATTTAATTAGTTGTGGAACAAATTAGAAAAGACATTTTAAAAAAATAGAGTAAAACACATAATTTGTTCATTATCCATCAATCTAATCTATATATTGATATGTATATGTAAAAAAAAAACTTGAGATTTTTAAATATTAATAAAAAAATTATTTCAGAATTTTTTAAAATAAAGATATATAGACTTCTTAAATTGCATATAAAAAATTTAATAGTAAGATTGTATTGTTATTCTTAGGTTGCACACCTTGAACGAACTGGTCACTATCTAACGATTAAAGATAATCAGATTGTACAGTTACACCCTTCTACTTGCCTAGATCATAAACCAGAATGGGTTGTATATAATGAGTTTGTATTAACAACCAAAAATTATATTCGAACAGTCACAGATATTAAACCTGAATGGTAAGTGTTTTAATAAATGTATGATTAAAATATCTATTATATATTAATTGTATAAAATTATACTAAATTATTCTACTCTTGGCTTATACATTTTGGTACTCACTAAAAAAAAAAAATTTTTTTTGTTTTTTAAATTATCTTAAAACTATGTTTTTTAACTATAAATTCCCTTATCTGTGTATAAACAACAGATATATAGGGGTGTTAATTTGCTTAATATGATAAATGCAATGTTGTCATTCAAAATTAAGATAAAAATGTCGAATTGGCTACTTGTTTAATTAAAAAACATGCCGATAACATATACACTAAGATTTAGGGTCTATTATAACATGAATTAACTTCAAAGTTTTTGAGGAATGCATAAAAAAATATGGTTTAAAAACGAATGATTGGATTTAAAAATATGAATTATTTTATCCTAACAGACCATTTTTTACTGATTGAATTTTAAAATAGCTTAAAGTAGAAAAAATGATAGGAAAGATAGAATTGGTATGCTGAAGTTATCTTATTATTTTCTATGGTTTTGAAGTGGGATTATATGATGAATACATTGAAAGCCATATTCTTTTGCTACACTATTAAATACCTTCCAGAAATTCAAGAAGGTTGAGATATTGTTCTTCATCATAATATATTATCCATCTCCTTCATTAAAAAAAAAAATTATTTTTTAAATAGCTGAACTCTGAAAATGAAGTGGTTAAAAATGGATCTTTTTCATTGATTCTTTGAAATGACTGACATAAGGTATTATATCAATGAAAGCTTCACCAACAGAAGTCTATAACTAATGCTATAAAAGCTACTTTATCACATAATATTTCATGAAAGTAATTGAAAATTGAGGAATATTTCTAATTTCAGAGTGACTTCACTTTTATTATTAGCACAGATGTACTAATAATTATTTCAAATATAAAACCTTTTATTAATAAATGTGAGTAACTAAGGGTAATTGTTGCCAACAAATCATAAATATATTAAAATTTAGATTTTTTTCTTTTAAAGGGAAGCTATAAATTGAAAATCAAATTGTAAAATGTTTTGATATTAGATATATTTGATTTCCAATGATTTAAAATTAAGATTAAAAAAAATATAAATGTATCAATAAGTGTTAACACATTTTTGCTACGTAATTATTTAATAAAAAATTCCAAATTTTAAAATTAAAGTAATATTTTTCATTAAATAAAAATTCACCAGTTGAAATAAGCCCATTCTTTATAATTTTTGTATTTAAAAAGTTCAAAATAAAAAGTGAACAATTCATTTTTCAATTTATACATTTCAAATTTAAGTTTTCCATCAAATTCATGAAAATAGTGCTCTTGTATTTTATGTATTCTATGATTTTTATATGGTAAAATATTAATCAAAAAATTAGAACATGCATTTGAAAAATTGCAAGAATTGACTGGAGAAAACATTGATTTTGTGAAAAGTCATAGATCACAATATTAAAATTCATTATTACTGTGAAATTGCTTAATCTTGGAAAATATATTTAACAGTAAAGGCAAAATAAAATTCTAAAATTTTATGTCTTCATTTTATAATTTGTTTATTTCTTTACAATTTAGAATCTATTTCCAAAATTTTATTCCTATATAGTAAGTTTTTATTTCCTTTTTTAGGTTGCTAAAAATAGCATCATCATATTATGATGTTAACAACTTCCCTTCATGTGAAGCCAAAAGACAACTTGAATTCCTTGTAAACAAAATGCAGTCCCGACAATATCAAGAAGGTTTTTAATGAAGAAACATCTTTTACATGCAATACTCATTTGAAGATTCATATATAAATACATAGACTCATGAGCAAAAATTATCCCCTGTATATTATTTAACATAAACATTTTTGAATTTTTATGAAAAAATGGGAGCATTTTTTGTTTTATCATATTAAAATATAAAATCACACCAATTATAGCATATTTATTTACTGTTTGTCTCATCATATTTCAGAATTGTATTTTTTTGCTTCAGTTAAACAGTACAAAAATTTATATGGTACAGATTTATTGTTTAAAAATATCTACATTTGTTCAGTCCTTGCAATTATTTTTTTTAATAAAGTTTTAATTTTACTGATGTAAATTTTTATTTTAGAGATCATAATAGAGAGTTTGCAGAATGTTCTGCTTTGTCAGCTTTTTTTAAATAATGAACTTTTGCTTTAATTTCCTAAATATGTTTAAACACAAAATATTTTGTACTTGTTTACAAATACCTTAATTAAATAATCATTATGCTGAGAAACAGGGAAAATATTTTGCTATTTTTTGGTTCTAAAATGTTTTAAGGGAGGGGGGGGGACTTCTAACACTTGAATTTTAATTTATAAATATTAATTTTATTATTACAGTAGAAAACGAAATTAACAAATATAATTAATTTCGTTTTCTACGATAGTTTTAATGAGAGCATGAAGGAAATAAAGTAGAAATTTCATTTTTCGTACAAATGAAGTTTAACAGTTAGGTAAATGTGTTTGTAAGTTGTGAATAACACTTTGCAACTTTTTAAAATGTAAGCATTTAATTCAATATCACTTTTAAAAATCATATTTTTATAGTACATTATCAGTTGTAAACTTCAAACAAGTTACAGCTGAATAAAAAAATTCTATAAACATGTTAATTTTCAGTGAAAGAAATCTAAAACGTTTTTTTAATTATTAGCTAACAGGCAGTGAGAAGTAATTAATTTTTTTGCAATAGTAACATGTTTCAGCATATGAGATTTTTGAAATTGCTTGTTTACTTTCTGATATTTTATACACTAGGAAATACTTTTTTTAATATTGAAAAAGTATTTGATTTATTTTAAAACATTAACTTAATGCATTTTCCTGTATAAAATCCGCGGATTATGTCATAAAAAAGTTCCGAATTTCGTTGTGCGTATTATACGCCACTGCGGATAATCTGATAGAAAACAATCTTCATCAGAAAGCTTAACAAGAAAGTTTTGAAAAATATACTGTTTATGTTTCATAAAATAAATAACAAGTGCTACCAAGACACACCTGAATTATTTAAGCTATAATCAGCTTTGTCCAATTACATTCAAAAACGAAGTCGGTTCCTCGTAAAGATATTAGTTTCATGTCGCTAACGTCATTTCGCAATTTGTCTTGACGTGAGCTGTTTCGTATATCATCATATGAAAGCGAAAACTTTTAAGTAACACAGCAGATTTAAATTAAAAGCTATAGTAAAAACGAATAAGAAAAAATGACGATAAACGTTTTAATGTGAAGTGAAAAACAAAGAACGTAGGGTATAAAAGAAAAATGTATAAAATACGCTGTTTGTAAATAATCTATTTCTTTCATTTAAATATTAACGAAGCAAATATATATATATCTAACATCGTTTTAAAAGTTATTAGAAGCTAAATATCGATAAGTTTTACAAGAATCTTCTCGAAATTGTCGCTCTTGATCCATCTCGTGCTTTCATTTCAAGTTTATCGCACTTTGCGATTTTCATAATAAATGTTTTTTTCTATACAATTTATTACATTTTTAATCATACTGTACATTTTTTTATTTTATGTGATACACATATCAGCAGTACATATTTTAGACTATTCGCCGAAAAAAAAAATTGCCGCGGATTATGCGATACTTTTTTCCTTTTACTCGAAAATAAGGTTGTGCAGATAATACACTGCTGCGGATTATATACAGGGAAATACGGTAAATAGATTTTTTTTATAATGTACTTATTGTTAATTTTAGGCATTCTAGTGGTACTAGGATATGAACAGTAATATTCAATCTAAACAGCAGTTGAATAACAATATTGGTACATTATACATATGTAGATAATTCCATTCCCATGATATTATGAGTGAAATTTCTGTGAAAACTTGATTTCCTTTAAGTAGTTGAAATTCCTGTTTTTTTAATATAATTGGAATATAACTTAGAAATGAAGAAAATAAAAACTAGATATTCCCTGGAGTTCGGCATCTGAAAATTGTGCAATAAAGTTATTCTTATCTTCTAAAACGAAATAACTTTGCCTTTTCCTGACTTTCTCATATCACTTTTTTTTCTTAATTTTGATTTTCTTGTACACATTTTTAAATACCAACTTAAAAACTGGAGTTTTTGAATTTTAATTTATATACTAAAAATGTTTTTCATATTACATGTTTATCAAAAATTACTGCATTTTTCACTTTTGAAGATTTGTGTAGCCTTTGGCAAAAAGTATCAAAATAACTGTTTTTGGTACTTAACTGAACTATTTTATTATATACATTTTACCTTTAATACAAAGTATATAGTTAAAATTTTTTTCAAGTTCCAATTTCCGAAGCCAATTTTTGGCAAATTTCTCCATAGCTTGAAGCAGGAAAAAGCATCACTCTTCTTTTACGATGCCCTTTGCTATCTTTCGCCCATTCTCCTCCGGGGACTGTGTCTGAATCACCCTCCACAGCAAAGTCAAAGGAAAGGGTTGAAACCTATAAGTTATATAAAAATCATTAAAATATTGCTAACAATGATAAGCAAAATGCAAAGGCTTTGATGACATCTAAAATGAATATATTAGTGTGTAACCTTATTTGAAAAAAAATTTATAATTTCAGGGAAGAGTTTATGAAAAGAACCCATACAATTTTGAAATTATATTGAAGATTATTTTATCCTATTAAACTACCTTATTAAGTTAACCAAATTATCACAAATAAAAAAAAGTTAATTTGTTTTTACTGCTTTATTGATAATAAGTAAACAATACAAATAGGTAACAGACTTCATATATTTGAAAAACTTAGAATTACTAAATCAAATTATTTAGGAAAATCAGTTTTCCAAAAACATTCCATACAATTGAATAATAAACTGAAAATTATAATATTACTTACCTCATGGATAAGTTCTTCTTCTGCATTTGAATATATTACATTTGGTGATTCTTTTGGTTTTTCAAAATCTATTATTTTACTAATCAATAAATAGAAATCAAATTTGAAGTGTTCACCTTTTGCATTTGCTTTTTCCATGTCATAACTAAAGAAAAATATATACATACTTAAAATTTCCTTCATTTTAAAAGATTATACAAAACCAATTAGCAAAACAAATTGCTGTTTTATATCCTTTAAAATTACACCCCTCACACATTTGAAAGTTTATATGTTAAAGAGAATTGTACAACATATTTTTTAAATGTTTATATATTTACTTTGTAAATCTTTTCTGAAATGTTTTGCTAATTGGTTTTGTATATTATTTATTGATAATACGTAAACGATACAAATAGGTAACAGACTTCATATATTTGAAAAACTTAGAATTATTAAATCCACTTATATATCTTTAGAATTTTCAGAAATACTACGTTACTGTATGTAAAGGTGATGAATAAAATATTCATGTTAATATGACAGAATAGTATTTTTATTTTAATCGTTTCTATTATGATTCTTAAGTTTAACTGATAAAAAAATATTATTTAATGATTAAAGAAAACTATTTTACTAAGTGCAGTATTATAGAGAAATTACCATACATTTAAATTAATATATATATATGTAAATAGAAATGAAATACAAGATACATAGATGGAAAAAATTAGATGTACTTTTTTTCCCCTGTAAATATTTGTTGTTGATTTGACACACATAAAGTTACATCGTACAGCACTTAATATTTTTTAAAAACACAATAAGTTATATTTTTTATTGGTAGAGAAGAAAAAAAGATCAGTTTGATAAAAAAACATAGGAGTGCTGTATAAAAAGCAAAAAACATTCGCAGGACAGGAGACAATTCATAGTTAGAATGTTATTTATTGTAAGATAGGTTATATAAAAAGTGCTACAGCAACAGGAATTGCATGCCTGAAAATTTTCTTAGGAATACATTTAGAGAGCTTCAGAAAAATTAAACTAATAAATAAGTTCTTAATCACAACATTGAAATTTTTAGTAGAATTCATATGTTCTTCATATGAATTATCTTAAACAAAGCACTCGTTGTAAATAATATTGTTCACATTTGTTTTTTCAATCCGAATATGTAAAAATGTACAAACCAAAATCTAAATTTGAAAGTTAAAAAATATCTGCATGAATTAAGAATAAATTACTAAATTAAATAAATTTTAACATTTTATTTATTTTTAAATATAGCATCAAGATCAAATCAATTTCTCAGCAAATATTTATTGATATTAAAAAGTAAAAATAAACAACTTTCAATTATGTTACTAAATACATCAGCCAGTAAAATTTTCTTCAATGAATATGAATCTAAAAATCAAAATAGATGAACAATTTAAAGCATATTTACCTTAATCCAGTGTATAGAGGAACAGATATTTTAGGGGGAATGTTCAACATTCGCTCACTTATGATGAGACCAACATGTTTTTCATGGTTTTCTAAAATGTTTCTCAGCAATTGAAACTGTTCATCTTCACAAGATTTTTTGCAAAAGCTGAGAAGGAGTGAGGTTATTTGCTTAATGCAGTTTAAATTCTGCAAAATAAATGATAGGCTGTTCAGTATTTCAAAATAAAATAAATGAAAATTTGGTATAAATAATTTTGAAGGAATATTTCTTCATAAAAAAACTTCAAGAAGTGTCTTCATAAATTGTTATTTTGAAAAGCAAGCCTACTGTGATATTAAGATTTATTTACTATTTATTAAGAATATTCTATTAGTTGATTTGCATATGCAAATCAACTGATAGAATATTCTTCTATAAAGACAATATTTTTTTAAGTAATGAAATAAACCACTTTCATTGCTATTTTCAACAATATTCTGTGTTAACTGAGAAGCACAGTTTAAATGAGAAATTAATTCTTTTTCCATTATATAAATTTTGATTATTACACATATAAAAAGATAAAAAATTATAAATTATATAAGTTTAGCTTACTCTTTTCTTTGTAAGATTAACAACAGAAAATACTCCAAAGACAACATCTAAGTCTTCATCATCATCATCAACTACCATATCATTATCTTCAGCTTGCTGTAAATGAAATCACTGAAATAATGTAGCCATAAAAAAAGCTTTAATCACTAAATCAACAAGGAACACTACAAGGAAGTCTTTATTTTTTTAAACTGTGATACAGTTTAAAAAATAAAAAATTATTATTTTTATACATATTTAAAAATAAAGTTAATAAAACAATTATTAATTTATGAAATAATAAAGATATAAAACATTTATGGTAACTAAACAAAAAAAAATTTTTTTTTATAAATTCTTTAAATAAATATAAGTTTTTTTTTTTTTTATCAGCTTGTTGCAATAATTGCAGTCGATAACTTTTTCCAGTCTAAATATTTTTTGTATGCAATCAATTGCACATGTTTTCCTTATTTGTTCTTTGACAACAATTAGAATGCAATTTTAAATTTACTTTTAATATGATCATGCAACATTCAATTACAAATGATATTTTATTTCATTGGATATTGAGAATAACAATTATAATTCATTGTTATATCATAACCAATTGAATAACTATTTTACACGAGGATATATTTGCTGAGGTAACCTGATTCCCTGACCATCTAGATTTGTATACATAATATCACTCGACATGGCATTCAATGTAGCTATAAAAAAGACAAACAGTTAACTTGAATCTGACTCAAGATAAGCATCCAGCACAAAAATCTGATGTTCTATCCTTGGACTGGGTAAGGTCAACTTAGCCTTTCATCCCTACAATGGGTCTATAAAACTGAGTACCAAGCATGTTTGGGAACTAAATGCTGGGGGTTTTGCATTAAGCTGACCACCTAACTGAGACATATGTTTCGCATCCCAGAGGCCTCAACCATGAAACAGATATGGGTACTGAAGGCCTTGGCCCCTTAATGGGCTGTCGTGCTACAGAGATTAGTTTATTTTTTAAAGATTAAGTACTCTTTTGATATACTCTGCACCAAAGAATGTACATGGAACATTGAAAATTATATATTTTTTAAAGCAAATTAACTATTAGTGCGTTATTAATTTAAATCAATCATCATTATTTATTTATTTTTTTTTTTGGAATTATAAAATATCAAAATGTATACATTATTTAACTAATTGTTTTTTTACATTTTGGTTGTTATATTTATTTTTTAGATTAGAATGTGAATAAATGTTATAAAAATCTCAATTACCTTAATAACAGCTGTTATTTTCTTTTGCTGAATCAATATATCTGTCAATTCTGAAGTGTTAACATCTGCCTTAAGAAAGAGCTATAAAAATAGAAATTATATTTTCAGTTGTAAAATTTTTTAATAATCATAAATTACTTCATGTGAAGCTAATATTTTAATTGATATTTATAACAACTATTAGAAGCAGAAAAAAAATTATTATTTTACATTAATTCAAAAACAATTTTAATAAATGCTTAATGATTATTTATAATTAAAGATTTCATTTATACACATTTTATATTTGCAAATAGTTTTCATTTAAATTGCAATTTGTACTTTTTAATAAAATGAAACTGAATTTATTTTATAGACTAATGAACAATGAAAAATAATTTGTTTTTTATTAGTTTATAAATTTATTGTTTTAAATTCATAAAATTAATTTATTTTACAAATAAATGAACCAGAAAATTACAGATTTATTTCATTAATTCAGAATTTTACAAAAGCAAGTTTTAAAATAGAGAATTTATATATAAACTATATTAGTTTTATACTTAAATACTTTTCCAATGTCCACAACATTAACAATATCATAAAAATAGAGTGTACAAGCTTTGCAGATAATTAAAATGAATTCATTATAAATTTCTTACATAAACTTCATAATATATATATTATAGATAATGCAGACTTTTTTTCATTTTACATCTATGAAATTATAAAAACTGATTTGATAGATACATAGATAACTTACAGGACGCAAAATATTTTTTATGCCATGAAAATCAGTATCTTCGGGCATCCGAACATCAAAGTCAACTTCAATAGTCTCCTAAATTTAAAAAAATTAAAGAAATATTTGAAATACATAAATGAATAAAAATCTCAATTACCTTAATTAAATTAGTGTAGAAGTCATTGTTTTACAATACTAAATTAAATTGAATAAAATAACCAAATCTATGCAATTGCTTAATCACTATATAGTTTTTAAAATTAAATATAAATAAAATGCAATTTAAATTAAAAATGAAATATTTTTATTATTAATTGAAATTCTAATTTGAAACAAAGCAAATTTAATTTTTTAACAATGCAGCAATATTTAATTTCTTAAATAATTAATGATAAATAGATTCAGCAAAGTAGTTTAGCTAAATTACATTTGGCTGCCATAATTACTTCATTATAGTTTAACTCCAAAACAAATGTATATTTGACATTCAAATTCATAAATATTTATTATGTACAAAATAAATAAAAAAAAGATGATTTTTGAACAGTTACAATTAGTTATCATTTATGTAATATTGTTTTGAAGCACAGAAATAAAACTAATATGTTCTACATGTAAAATTTCTGGAAGTCAGAAAAACTATATATTTTTTAAAGTGTTGAGCAGTCTTCTATCTGCACTTTTATATTTCACTTGATAGAATAATTTGTGATTGAAATATTAATGGCAATGGTATATATTTTCCAGATTTTTACAACTTCCATTTTATGTTGATAATGCATGTGACTGAACATACCATTTGTGCTTTGAGACAACTGTTTCTAACCAGGCCTATTCTATCCATATAAACAAAATCATGAAGTGCGTCATGGCATTAAGTCCAAACAGAAATAAAAAATACTTAACATTAAAAAAAATCAAAATTTGTTACTTTTATACATTTTATTTATGTAAATAATATTTAATAATTTACTTATTCACCAATGAGGGCCACTTATGAGGTGATAAGTTATCAGTCATTTACTTTAAACAGGAGCACCACATAAAGATGACTGATATCACCTGTGTTTAATGGTGAGATCATGGCATCATTTGTGGTAGATAAATTAAAAAAATTTCTGAACTTAATATTGTGTTTCTGATCATTCTAAATTTGCTTTTTTGTCACTTACAGACTTAAGATGTAACAAAAACACACTAGTTTGTTCCAATAGAAGGAAGTTAATTCAACTTAAAATATCTTTGCACTCTAATGGATTCCCAGCCATTGTGACACTTTTGGAAATGAGCAGGCTGATAGGCTTGCTAAAGAAGGATCTCTCATGTCACAACCTGACTCTCTTCTGAGTATCAGAAAAAAAAATGCATGTATATTTATAGTAAATTTAAAAAAAATATTAGAGCTTTCTTGTATAGTGATGCATCTTTGGGTAAGAGGTGGAGAGTTTTGCTCAAAAGTAGTAGAATCCCCAGTTCCCTGCTTTGAACTATTAGATTACTTGCTTTCATTTATTTACTAGACATCACTATTTGCAGAAGCCTTTACATCTGATTGGAGTAAAAAATTCGACTTGTTGCCCTGTGTGCCACAAGGGGGATATTGATGGTGACCACCTCAGGCAAGTAGCATGAAAAGTTAACTTAATGGCGTGTAAAAAAGAATTTGGGAAATCAATTCAAAAGTACTTTTTTGTGTCTTATTGTAATCCATGTAATTTAAACCTTGTAATAAATGGTGCTGGAAACAATTTTTGGGATAATTTTTTCTAAGATCACAAGCTTTGCAATTCTTTTTCCACTTAAGTGGTTATCTGTATAAAAAAATATCTATTAAATTTAACTTTGCACTTTATAACTTATGATACTAAAAATGGATTAATATTTTCATAACTTTTAAATTTTATTGGAAGTTTTTGTCTTCTGAGAAATAACTGGAGAAAAATTGAAAATGCCACATTTTTTTAAAAAGAAAACTTAAGTTTTATATATTAGTTTTACAGTACAAAATACTGAATAAAGTTAATAATATTCTTCAAGCAAAGGAGTTTATTTTTCAAATTTAAAAAAGTTTAAATATATTGAAGTGCTTTTTAAAAGAAAATAAAACTAAGAGTTTCAATGATATGTTCACTGACAATAGAGAATTAGTTTCTTTAAATATTGCTCAAAGTTTTACATGCCAAGCAAATTATAACTTTGAAAAACTCAAAAACAATTTTCTTATAAAAGTAAAGACCAGCCAAATAAAAGGTGAAGAATTGAGCATTAAAGTTTATTGATTTTTGGAAATGTTAAATATTATGATATTTAAATAAAGAGTTTAACTCTTAATTTTTCATTTAGAAATGTTTAAATTTTATGGAATATATCTGATATATTCTGGACAAGATTAGTTTGATTTATATACAAAAGAGAAAAATAATTAACAATCAAAGATCAAAACAGTCATATAAATATAAAATTTATTCAGAAAATAATTTTTACAAAATTTTAAATAAAATATAGATGTGAAATGGGTGATAAGTGTATCATTAAGTATTAAACAATTTAAGAATTTTATTTAAAGGAGAGAAAAATTCCATCATTCAGAAAATTATTAGCAGGATAAAAAAAAAAAAAAAAAAAAAAAAAAAAAAAAAAAAAAAAAACTGTACTTTTTAGGTATAAAGACACATTGTATAAAATTCTAAGTTCAATGAATTTTTGTTGGAAAAAGTTAGCAAATAAAAGAAAAATCCTCATGGAAAGGCCAGATAGTTTTTTGGAGACACAGAAATTTAAGAGAAATGAAGTATCATTTAAAATATATTGGCAAGATAACAGTTTTTGGATTTATAGTAAATGACAATACAAAAAACAGACTTATCATTATTCATCTGGTTTGTCAATAGGTTTTCTTAACGAGACTCAACTTTTATATAAAGCATCAGGGACTGTCATGGCAAACGAACTTGGAGAACTTTTAAAAAAATAGGTGATGGAAAACATTCAAATACAACCAAATAACATCATATATATTGATAATATGACAATACCATACAATTATAAAACATTCCACCTGAATAAAATATTCTGCAAAAACAAATAGATTTGTTAAAAAACTATATAAAATGCAATGGGGATATGCAAGAAGCATAATTGTTCTCTCTTATTGACCAAAACTATGCATAGATTTTGCTTATAAAATTAATAACTAAATAAAGCAAAAGGATGCAGTTCTTGGATTTCATTTTATAACTGTGATTTAAACACAATATAATTTGTGTAGTCCTCGGTGAAAATAAAGGTTAAAGATCAAAACATTATTGATCATATAAATCTAGACAATTTCTAGATAACCCATTTGTTAATTGTAATTACTTCACTTAGAAATCATTTGGGGAAAAGAGAGCGAAAAATTGGCGATATTCCAGAATGTAAACAAAACAGGTAGTCAAAAGGGGATATCCCCTTAACAGTATCTACAACAGTTGTAAAGAGTGAAAATAATGGGCAAAATTTATAATTAAAATACATAATTGAACAGCTTTTGTAAAAATCATCTACCAAATTTGAGGTCAAATTGAAAAACCACATTTTGAAAAATGGTCATCAAGATTTCCCACCAACCATAGAAAGAAACTAAAGTACATCCCCCAAGATTTTAAGGAGAAAAAGAACAAAGAAATAGTTCATAAATATGATTTAAGTGACAAGGATGTAAATTTTGAAGAAAATTTTTGTTTGGTATTTTGGCCTTAACAATTAATTTGTTTTAATTACAAAGTATCAAGCAAATAAAATAAACATAATTTTATGAGAAAGGAGTTCTGTCTTAGAAACTGAAGACAAAAATCAGGAAAATAAAGAGTATAACTTTCAAACACTGCCGAAAACCTATCATAAGCTCATACCCTAGAGCAGATGGCCAAACTTTTGGGATCCGTGGTCTACTCCACATTTAAAAAAATCGAAGGCGGTCTACCAATGGCAGAAATAACGTATATGTTTTTATATTTATTTTCGGTAACAGAAAAAATGGTATATTATCTAATTTTTCTAAAAAAAAAAAAAAAAAAACTTAGTACTTACAAGATAAAAATTTACTGACGAAAATAATCAAAGTATTCATATACATAAAAATTGACTGTTTAATTCACTTTGTTTAGATGAAATTTAACACTGTATATCTGCAACAATTTTATCATATTGTGGCTGATATGAGTTTATTGCAATTCGTAACCACGCAATTACATGTTCATCTGTTAAACGCGACTGATGTTTAGTTTTTATGGCGTTCATGGTTGAAAAAGCAGATTCGCAAAGGTACGTCGATCCAAAGTATGATTTCAAATACAAAATCAATTTGTAAATATTTGGAAACGTTTCCTCAGAAATTAATTTCCAAAAATCAGTATCGCTAGATGCTCTGGATTTAAGAAATATATCGCATCTTGATTTAATAATTTCTTCCTCGACCGTGACTGATGTGATATCTATTAAATATCCTATTTTTTCAGATACTCCATCAATGTTGACATTTTCATTAAATGGAAATATCATAAAATTGAGTATTTCTTCCAACCTAAATAAGTCAGTGAATCTTCTTTAAATTCTTCAAACAAAACATCTAAGTGTTCAGCGAAATCTTCGAAGTCTCGGTTTGGATTATGGGTGCACTCTTCCTCCATGTTTTTGTAGTTTCTCAATTCATGTTTTCTTAATTGAGACGCATACCTTTTTATCGTTACTTTGAAATGCTTAACAGACAATTGCACTCATCATGTCTGTTAAGCATTTATTCTTTCCTTGTAGATTTAGGTTTGAGTCGTTAAGTTTTGCAGTGATATCACAGAGAAAAGCTAGTTTAATGAGGCATTTTTTAAGCGACAAAGAAATATTATTTATTGACGATATTATTTCAGATTTGTTTTTAAAATCATGGAAAAAACTTCTCCCACTTTAATGAAAGCTTCTTTTATCAATTCTCCATATTCGAATGGTTTTTTTCACTTTATCAAAACTTCTGTAATTTTAAACGATGCCAATGTTACTGCTTTAGCTTTGGTGCCTGGTTTTGTAAATACTGATTAGTGTAAATGTAAATTCGACTTTAATTCATGCACTTTAAATTTTCGGAGTTCACTGCCTATTGGAAAGTCTGTAGCGTATTTTAAATGCATGGTTTTAAAATGTCTTTCGATGTTTGCTTTTTTTGGTAATGCCACACTTGAGTTACATATGAGACAAACACATTTCTCCTTCACCATAACAAAAAAGAAATCATCTTCCCATTCATTGTGACGATGGTATGTTTTACTTCTCTTAGCACTGGTGCCTGGCTGAGTCATTTTGGACGGGTTGTTGAAAAACAAATTCAACAGTTTCGTATCAGTGTGTTAGGAAGTGAGCGACCTGCCACGTAAGACAATTAACTTAGAAGTGACGGGTAGACTAGACGACTCGATGCGTCGCTATCATGCGCCGGCTACTGGATATAATTAAGCATCCCACTTTGTTAAATTGTTTCGATTTAATTCCACTGTAAAACGAAAAATTCAGTGCCTTACTTTGCACAGTTTGTTTTAGGTTTTAAATAAAAAACTGTAGTAAATTTTTATTTTAAATAATTCATTAATTCTATGACATAAGTCATAAATGAAATTGTACATATCTGAGACGACTATCGGGATGGTCGCGCGGAGTACCTAAAATGTCCTCGCGGTCGACGTCTGGGCCATCCCTGCCCTAGAGCATAATAGTATATATCAGTGTGGTTTCCAACATCCTATCACTTATCCTCACGCTTGGCGATGTTTTTAGATGAATATTTTGGTTGGCTTATATCAAAGAACAACTTTATCATAATTTTTGTAAGAAAAAATTGTATCATTTTAACATAATTTTCATAAATTAATCATTTTAAAAATTGTAATTTTCTAGTGATCAATAGTATACATGAAATTTAAAAATTGTTTAATAATATGTACTAAAAATATCGTAATAATTCTAAATTTAAGATAAAATAATAAGTTTAACCATTTGGGGACTACTTGTATCAGATGAATCATCAGACATGCTTGAATCCTCATCGTCAATATCTATTTTCCGCTGTTTCCTTGATGGAGTCATATCTTTAAAAAAAGTTCAGTTTAGACGTGTAGACGTTTCTCGAAAAGTTTAAATTTACACGTGGTCCAAACAACTACAAACAGTACTATAGTTCTTTGTTGATTTTATTAATATTTTATGACAATTTATAGCAAAAATGTACTGATTTTACCACTCCTGCACTTTACGCCCCCACCAATGAAAAAGAAGTGTAATATCAATAACTGACATAATTTTCTAGATAATTGAAATCTGAGTTATTTGGACGGAAAATTAGAATGAAAGTCAAAAATCTGGTGACTTTATACCTGTACGATCAATCAAGTTTTTAGAGAAAAATGTATCGTTATCTCAGCTTTCTAGATCATTATAATGAATAATTCTTTTTGAATTTTTAAAATGATAATCAACTAAGTTTATAAGTATTAATCATTAGTAATCAATAACTGACTATTATTAATGAAATTCATCTAATTATTCATCAATTTTAAATTGATGACAGTGACACAGAAGGGTATTTTCTGAAATCAAATCGAGAAAATTATTAAAGATGGCTTAAGCATAAACAGTTAAAACGCATTGTATTTGAGATTTGCACTACCCGAGTCCCGGCGCTGATATTTGGATTTGTAAATAAAGTGTAAATTGTGTTCCTTGACTTACGAAAACATTACTGAATTATGTAAGATATTTTACTTTTATGGTCTTTAATAAAAGAAATATTTATTCTTAATAGAACTATGTGCTAATTTTATATTTAAATCTTAATTTTATAGTTACTTATACTCTTACTGGTACCTTGCTTTCAAGTTCTAGAAATTTAGTCAAACTTAAATAATGAAATTTTATTCCGAAATTTTTTATAATTATCATTAAGTTTTAATAATTAGGTGAAAATGTGCTTTAGGTCCTGTACTTGATTCATTTTTAAAATCGCCGATGAAATGGCGCAAATTCTACCGCTATTTCTAAGTGAAACTTAATTAACGACCAATGAAAAGGCTAAAACAAAAGAGTAATTAATAAGCATGGGCAAAAAAGCGCTTCAAAAGTCGCGAGTTGGTGAAGTAGGGGACCTAAAGCGTAATGTAACCAATAATTATAAGATTAAAATTTGCTAAAAATTATTATATTGAATATTTGTAGTTTAATGATCTTTGAACCATATTCATCCTTATTTTCTGTCTGTAAAAATGCCATGTCATTTATATATCACTAATATCATAAATAAAATGAATTTATGTTTTATCCTAAGAAAAATATGGTAAAATCCCAGTACACTGCACAAGTTTAGGGTAATTTCCAAATTTCATGCCAAGTGCTTCCAGAGTTATCTGTAATGTTTCCATAAAGTCCTGCTAAAAATGTTTCCAAACTGTTACAAATACTCTAACTGCCTTAACACTATTATAGAAAGCTAGCTGTGCCCAGCTGCCATATATCAATTTGACCAATATTCGAATTTTATTTGACAACAAAGAAATGTTGCGAATTGTGACATAATAAATTTTTCTTAAAAAATCTTATGATTTGAAAATTAATGCAAATTGAAATATAATTATTCAAAATAACAAAAAAGAACATTCAGCCGGGAATTTAAGCATTGTAAGATGTCACAATATGTGCAAAACACTGAAAAAGTTCACTTGAACTATTTTTACAGGATTTTTTTCCCCATTAAAATATGTAACTAAAACAAAGTGTTCTAAATTCCATCATGATGATTGAATTACTAGGTTTGCCAAAATAGAATGTTGTAAATACATTTTTATTCACATTTCTGTGATTTAATAAGAAGACCAGGTAACTAAATAAATAATGATATCTGCTGAAAATTCATAAATTTGCCAAAGGGATTATATGGCAGCTGCATCACAAGCTATTATGTGTTTTATCTTTAATTATTAAGATATACTTTATTTTTTTTTATAAAAATGAGTGATCCTTATTTTATTTATTTAAAATGTATAGAATTATAAAAGTAAATTTACTAAATATCTTAGATATTTAAGCTTAGTAGAATTAAAATTAGAACTGATAATTTAGTAATTGTAGAAGATTGATGTAAGAAAATGTATTTAATACTTCTTACTTCCATTATTTTTGTGTATAAATAACTAAAATAATCTAAATTATTATATATATATATATATATATATATATATATATATATATATATATAT